>OZ020182.1:1288577-1888577 GCA_963971135.1 Stenus bimaculatus
ATTTTTTTGTTTAGAACATTTGAAAATTGAAACTCATGTTAATAAAATCAGTCTTAAAACTCCTAGAAGAAGCAAATTAAGATAAAATTCAATTGCGATAAAATAATACAACTCAACTAACAACATAAACCGTTTAAATTATTTGTAATTATATTACACTATTAGACGAATACTAAAAGTATATATTTTTTTTAATTTTACATAAATACAAATATTTTTGTAACAAACATAAGTGAAATATCACAAATTATAACTTATGTTATAACAAACATGTCAAAATTAAAACAATTACAATTAATTCATAATATTCTAGCTCCTATTGTACATATTTGAATTGCTTGAGTGTATTTACATTAAAATGTAAATTTAAAACCTGGATCAGGTACACGCATACTCTTGTTTCGCTGCTTTAATAGCTAAAATATAATAATTAACATAGTTTATTTATTATTAACAAGTTTTTTACCTTCTCGTTCGCGCCTTCGTATTTTCTTCCGCCGCCTTTCAATTGTAACTAACTCAGCTTTAACATTAGCATATGTCTTTCGCAAATCCTGCAGCCTCTGCTGTAACATTGCAATTCTGGCTGGGGCATCTAAACTAGGATCTATTAAAAATAAAATTTTTATTACAATTAAATGTATTTATATTATTATCTTACCAAATTCAACAAAGAAATTATATTTCGATGGTCTTGGAGATCTTGATATCCGGGTAGGATCTAAATTTGTACTCATACTGGGCATTGAATGTTCTGATGTATCATCACTATCACTATTATGTTGAGATCTATTCGGCTTCCTTCCTCGTTTAGCTGGAATAATAACATCATTTTCCATCTTGCAGGAGCGCCTTCGTTTCTTACAAGGTGAAGGTAGGTCTTCTCTTCCTTTTTTAATACTCGATTGAGACTCAGTATTTAATAACGAATCTATAAATTACATTGGTTATATTAAAAATCTACTTATAAAATTATTACAAAGTAAATACATACCATCTTCACTGTAAGCTGATGATTTATTTAAAGATGTTCTTCTCTGACTTATGTAATCATTATCAGCTTCATTAGATTTGCAACTTTCATTATCCGCATTATTCGGTGATAAACCACCAATTTCGCTGAAATGACATAAAAAATTACGATTTTTTTCTTTAAAAACAAAAAAACCTTACCCTCTAGGAGATAAATTACTGATGGTACTTTCAGGAGTCGTAGGTGGAGTGTTATCCAAAACAGTTGAAACATCTCTAGCATCACGATTATCAATGGGTAAAATAGGTAAAGGTGGATTTTCCTTACGTTCTTTCATCTTCTCTTGTTGAATACAAGATTTATTATTACTACTACTTGGAGCGCTAGCAAATGGCATTTCAAGAATATTCTTGCTTTTAACTTTAGGTTCATTTTGAGGAGTAGCTGGAGCTGGACTGCCAGGGATAGTTTCTTCACATAAAAGCATTGAATGTAAATGTGAATCTGGTTCTTCTTCCTTAACGTTTTCCAGGTCATCATTTTTACTAGTGTCTTCCAAAATAATATCTTCACATTGACTATCAACTAAATTCTCAAACTTAAAGTTACTTTTTTCGTCTTGCGATTGCGAGTCTTCAATTTGGCTTGGGTTAGAAATATTACTATCACTTTCTTTATTATCTACTTTAGCATCAAATGATATGCTTGTTTGAGAATCTTCATCAGACCGAGCTATAACTAACCTTTGTTCAGAATCACTATCAGAATCGGTGTCAGTATCATCAATATATTCTTTACTAACAAATTTCTTGAGAGGTCGTTTTTTAGTATCCAAATCTTTATTTATATCAATAACATCTAATTTAATCTCCTCCTCGATTTTAACTTCAACAGGTTCAATTTCATCTTCCTTTTTAACCTCTTCAATAACTTCCTTAAAAACATTCACATTCTTTTCTTCTAAATCAATGTTATCTAATTTAACAACCTTCTCTTCAATTTTATCATCTTCTTCATCACTAGATTTGAAATCTTCGCTTTTAACACTTTCTTCAATACTTTTATTAATCAGACTAAACTTCTGCAAAATAGTATCTGCAATTTTAGTCCCCGTTTTAATCGTAATATCCTTAAGATCTTCAATTTTAGTAATGATTTGAGGAGTAGCGCATAAATCCTTTAGTAAACTCGAGTCGGATTCTTGAAATACAGATATAATTTGTTTTGGTAAATTTTCGATTATTTCTTGTGAAGTAATAACCTCATCTTTTTCTTCGGGGATTTCCGGTGTTGTAAATAAATTAGAAGTAGAGGCTTTTGATTCATTTAATTTACAAGCCTCAAAATATTTTGGTTTATCATCCAATAAGGTATCATTACTTTCGTCGTCTAAAGAAGTTTGTTCGATTACTCGCTGAATGGAAGCTCGAATTGAATCATCATCATCCTCACTATCTTTAAGTTTACAATCATCTAATTTAGTTTCAAAACTATCACAGGCTGTTTCCAGAATTACGTTGGTTTTATCGAAAGCGGATGGTAAAAATAAGCTGGGTGGATGACTGAAACTTACAGGAGCCTGGCGATCTTCGCTATCAGAAATTTCTAATCTATCCTCACTATCTTCCAAAGGTTCCGGCATCTCAAACATTTCCAAAGGTTCATCCATATTTAAAACTTTACAAACCGGGTTGTTCTCAACTTTATTTATCACCGAACATTTACCTGTATTAAAAGATGGAGATTCAACTAATTTATCAAATGGATCATCTGATTTTATTTCTTCAATTTTTGGCTTTTCTTCTTCCTCCTCCTCTTCCTCAACCTTTTTAACGGGTGTTTTTTTAGTAGGAGTCTTTTTCTCACTTTCAAAATCATTTTTAGGAGGTGTTTTCGCTAATTTTTTCTTCGGTGATTTTTCAGCTTCCTCAAATAATCTTGGTATTCGTTTCTTCCCCTTATCTTCAGCTATTTTCCTCGTCTCAAATTCGAAAGGTTCCGGCTCTTTAAACTCATAAATATCATCAGAACTTTCACATTTTTCAACTGCCTTTTCTTCACTTTCAGTAGGTTCAACATCAGTGAAATTTTTAGTAATTTGAAGTGAGGAAGACTCATCAGAAGAACCTACATCTTTATCAGTAGTGTCGGAATTCGCTAGCTTAATTGCTTTACCAAAACCTTTTAGTTCGGATCTTATTTGGTTTAAATCAAACTCTCTGCCTTTCGGTTGATTCGAATTAGAACCTTCTTCATCGTCAGTGTCTTCAATTGCTTTTACTTCCGCTACTTTTTTTAATTTTTTGGCGCGTTTTGGACGTTCAGTGTCTTCTTCTTTTTCAGTATCTTCGTCTTCTTTTCGTTTTTCTGGTTTCTAAAAAAATAAATAAATTTAATAAGTCACTTAACCTCAAAAATTGACAGATAAAAATGTTAACCAGCAACCGTTTATACTTACAGTCTTTGTCAGTTTCTTTCTATAAGTTTTAACTTCAGTTTCCTCTCCCCTTGCTCCACTTCTAGTTCTTGAAAGTTCTGCTTCACTGTCAGACCTTTCATCAGTTTCAGATTCTGTTGGTACAGAAACATCGGTTTGTGCAGAAGTTCTACGAGTTCTTCTAGTAGCTTCCCCTTGTCTAGTTGTTCTACTTGACATTTTAGTTGATGTTGCTGCAGGACTTTTAGTTCGACTTGAACTGGAAGTAACACTTGATGGTGTTGTAGATCTGGGTGCATCGACAATGGTGCTTCTACCTGTGATTGACATTCCTCTTCCTCTCCTAGCAACAGGTTTATTTGTGCCCTAAAAATAAAATAATGTTCATTAACCTAATATTAATTTATTTTACTAAATGATAATTCGTTTAAGCAAATTAAAAATTATTACCCTTCCTCCTTGTTGCTTCAACCTTTTGGCTTTTGTAGTTGCACTTAAATTCTCAGCAATTCTATTTAACGCGATCCATTCATCATAACGAGTGTTCCATCCGGTGTAATGAACCAATAGTGCTGGTTGACCATTAGGGTCTGTATCAATTTCAATAACTTTTGCTTCGTAAGTAACTTTAGATTCGTGAGTTGGACCATAGTACACTTTTAATTTATCCCCAATGCTTACCCCACCATCTGAGGTTGTTATAATCGCCGATGGTAAATCATTCAAACTGCTAAAATATACAAAATTAAAAATTGTAATGAAAATTATTAAAGGATTTACCTATCGGAAGTTGAAGCTTTTTCCGAGGCTTTTTCTTCATTATTTCTTTTTCTTCCGCGTTTTTTATCCTTGTCCTTTTCTTCTTCGACCACTTTTTTGGTTGCTGATTTATTAGTTTTCGTTTGAGGGTCTTTTACAGGAGTTTTTACTTCGGGTGAAACAACATCTTTACTTCTAGGAGCTTGTGATTTGGATCTTGTTTGCTGCACTTTTTCATCTTCCTTTTCTTTTTCTAATTTTTTGGTGTGCTCCTCAAATTTTTCAATAAGAACTTTAACTTTATCACCAGCTACAGGTTTTTTCTTTTCTTTCGGCTTGGCTTCGATATTTCTTTTAGGGCGGCCGACTTCTTTTGAAGTACTTTGATTTTCAGATTGATCGGTGGTGTCACCACTGTTATCACTGCTTTCATTTTCGTCTTTGCGTTTCTTCTCTTCCTTTTCTACTTTTTTTATTTTGGGTTTAGGTTCTTCCTCCTTTTTTATTTCAACTTCTTCCTCTTTTTCAGGTTTAGGGCTTTGGACTGGTGTCGCAACTCTATCTTTGTCTCTGATTAGAGGCCTACCACGGTTCTTTTTAGGGTTTCGGGTAGGAGTCATCATGGTGCAGCCTAAAGTTCGATAAAAGGATTCGTAACTCAGTAAACATTTTTTATATACCTGTTTGACTTGATTGTAAGTGGTTTGGGTTTGATTAAATTTTAACCTGGTGGTTATTGTTTTCCATTTACTTTGATTAGTCACCCGGTTATAACCACCTAATTTATGCACTAAACCAAATAACCTGTATAAATCTACGTCTTTCCCAGCTATTGTTGGGGTTTTATTTAAAGGAGTTCCACTATCATCCATGAATTTATACAATTGAGCAACGAAATGATCTTTTTCTTCAGTTGGTTCATCATCAGAAGTCTAAAATTACAATTTACAGTAGAATCGATTAGTTTTAATTTAAATATATTTACATCTGATAAATTTTCATCTGAATCGGAAAATTGTGATTGCACGTTAAATAATGAGCTTCGTTCCCAATGTACAGGCAGCTCATCTTGGTCTAAAAATTTTATTGCTTTATTTACAGCTTCAGCAAGTACACTGCTTTCCACTCGTTGACCCATCTCCCTTTTAAATTCTGATATTTCTTTTTTAGGAACTGTATAACTAAAAATAAATTATATATATATTTTTTTTTTTTTAATCAAATTAATTTACTTACTATCTTCCATCTTTAAAAGATCGAATAAGGAATTCATCTTTCACATTAATTCGTACAGTTGGTTGTGCTGATGGCATCACAATCAAACCAGGAAACCAATTGTCTTTACTCTTTTTCTTATCACTTGTTTCAACACTCACTACTTTTCCAGCATCAGCACTGTACAGTTCTAAATCTGGTTCGTTTTCTTCTTCAGCTTCACCTTCACTACTGTCTTCTCTATAAAAAATAAACACATTATTTCTGAACTTATTACAGTATTTCATAATTTTTGGTACAAAGACGCCTTTGGAGCACGTAATATTAACAATAGAAAAAAATTATTGATATCCATTTGTAAAGGAAACCATCCTGCAACTTTTAAGGCCCTATGCATTATTTTCCTCTGAATACTTTTCAAAATATTATTTTTCTTCATGCGGGAAAATAAAAAGTGAAAATTTTAGGTACAATTTCATCTCTGGAGCGTGTAATTTTAACGATAGCAAAAAATTGTTGAAATCATTTTGTAGAGAAAGCCATCCCGCAATTTTTAAGCCCACATACACTATTTTCTGACAAGTACTTTACAAAACATTATTTTTTTCATAGTTTTTGTAGTTTGGGTTTAAATTCGTCTCCGAAACACTAAATTTTAATGATAGCAACTTTTAAGCCCCTATGCATTATATTCCACCGAACACTTTTAAAAATACTAATCTTTTTCATACAGGAAAATAAAAATTATAAAGATTTTGTGTACGATTTCATCTCTGGAGCGTGTAATTTAAATGATTTATATTTGTTGAGGAAACCATCATGCAACTTTTAAGCCCACATACTCTATTTTCATACAAGTACTTTTCAATATATTATTTTTTTTCATAGATGACAAAAAAATTATCATTTTTTGGTACAAATTCTTCTCTGGAGCGCGTAATTTTAATGATAGCCAAAAATTGTTGATGTTTATTTGTAGAGGAAGCTATCCTGCAACTTTTAAGCCCTCATACACTTTTTCCAACCAGTACTTTTCAAAATATTAATTTTTTTCATAGACGACAAAAAAAAAATGATCAATTTTTGCTACAAATTCTTCTCTGGAGAGCGTAATTTGAACGATAGCCAAAAATTGTTAATGTTTATTTGTAGAGGAACCCATTCTGCAACTTTTAATCCCCCATACTCTATTTTCAAACTAGTACTTTTCAAAAT
This sequence comes from Stenus bimaculatus, assembly GCA_963971135.1. NCBI lineage: Eukaryota > Metazoa > Arthropoda > Insecta > Coleoptera > Staphylinidae > Stenus > Stenus bimaculatus. Next base: position 1,295,177 of record OZ020182.1, read on the forward strand.
ATAATTTTGTTTTTCACAGATGACAAAAAAATGATAATTTTTTGGTACAAATTCGTCTGTAGAGCGCGTAACTTTTACGATAGCCCAAAATTGTTGATGTTTATTTGTAGAGGAAGCTATCCTGCAACTTTTAAGCCCCCATACACTTTTTCCAACCAGTACTTTTCAAAATATTAATTTTTTTCATAGACGACAAAAAAAAAATGATCAATTTTTGGTACAAATTCTTCTCTGGAGAGCGTAATTTGAACGATAGCCAAAAATTGTTAATGTTTATTTGTAGAGGAACCCATTCTGCAACTTTTAATCCCCCATACTCTATTTTCAAACTAGTACTTTTCAAAATATAATTTTCTTTTTAACAGATGACAAAAAAATGATAATTTTTTGGTACAAATTCGTCTGTAGAGCGCGTAATTTTTACGATAGCCCAAAATTATTGATGTTTATTTGTAGAGGAAGCTATCCTGCAACTTTTAAGCCCCCATACACTTTTTTCAACCAGTACTTTTCAAAATATTATTTTTTGTCATAGATGACGAAAAAATGATAATTTTTTGGTACAAATTAGTCTCTAGAGCGAGTAATTTTAATGATAGCCAAAAATTATTGATGTTTATTTGTAGAGGAAGCTATCCTGCAACTTTTAAGCCCTCATACACTATTTTCCAACCGGTACTTTTCAAAATATTAATTTTTTTCATAGACGACAAAAAAAATGATCAATTTTTGGTACAAATTGGTCTGTAGAGCGCGCAATTTTAACGATAGCCAAAAATTGTTGATGTTTATTTGTAGAGGAAGCTATCCTGCAACTTTTAAGCCCTCATACACTATTTTCCAACCACTACTTTTCAAAATATTATTTTTTGTCATAGATGACGAAAAAATGATAATTTTTTGGTACAAATTAGTCTATAGAGCGAGTAATTTTAATGATAGCCAAAAATTATTGATGTTTATTTGTAGAGGAAGCTATCCTGCAACTTTTAAGCCCTCATACACTATTTTCCAACCAGTACTTTTCAAAATATTATTTTTTTGTCATAGATGAAGAAAAAAATGATAATTTTTTGGTACAAATTAGTCTCTAGAGCGAGTAATTTTAATGATAGCCAAAAATTATTGATGTTTATTTGTAGAAGAAGCTATCCTGTAACTTTTAAGCCCTCATACACTATTTTTCAATCAGTACTTTTAAAAATATTATTTTTTTGTCATAGATGTCAAAAAATTATCATTTTTTTGGTACAAATTCGTCTCTAGAGCGCCTAATTTTAACGATAGTCAAAAATTGCTTATGTTTATTTGTAGAGGAAGTTATTCTGCAACTTTTAAGTCCTCATACACTATTTTCCAATCAGTACTTTTCAAAATATTAATTTTTTTCATAGATGACAGAACAACATTGCAAAGTTTTAATAATTTTTGGTACAAATTCGTCTCTGTAGCGCGTAATTTTAATGATAGCAAAAAATTGTTGATGTTTATTTGTAGAGGAAGCTATCCTGCAACTGTTAAGCCCCCATACACTATTTTCCGACGAGTACTTTTTAAACTATTAATTTTTTCATAGATGACAAAGAAAATTGCAAAGTTTTGATCATTTTTTGGTACAAATTCTTGTCTGGAGCCTGTAATTTTAACGATAGCCAAAAATTGTTCATGTTCATTTGTAGAGGAAACTATCCTGCAACTTTTAAGCCCTCATACACTCTTCTCCAACCAGTACTTTTCAAAATATAATTTTTTTTCATAAATGACAAAAAAATGATAATTTTTTGGTACAAATTCTTCTCTGGAGAGCGTAATTTTAACGATAGCCAAAAATTGTTGATGTTTATTTGTAGAGGAACCCATTCTGCAACTTTTAAGCCCCATACTCTATTTTCAAACTAGTACTTTTCAAAATATAATTTTTTTTTCATAGATGACAAAAAAATGATCATTTTTTGGTACAAATTCGTCTGTAGAGCGCGTAATTTTTAAGATAGCCAAAAATTGTTGATGTTTATTTGTAGAGGAAGCTAACCTGCAACTTTTAAGCCCTCATTCACTATTTTCCAACCCGTCCTTTTCAAAATATTATTTTTTTGTCATAGATGACGAAAAGAATGATAATTTTTTGGTACAAATTAGTCTCTAGAGCGAGTAATTTTAAGGATAGCCAAAAATTATTGATGTTTATTTGTAGAGGAAGCTATCCTGTAACTTTTAAGCCCTCATACACTATTTTTCAATCAGTACTTTTCAAAATATTATTTTTTTGTCATAGATGACGAAAAAAATGATAATTTTTTAGTACAAATTAATCTCTAGAGCGAGTAATTTTAACGATAGAAAAAATTATTGATGTCTATTTGTCGAGGAACACATTCTGCAACTTTTAAGCCCCCATACTCTATTTTCAAACCAGTACTTTTCAAAATATTATTTTTTTTTTCATAGATGACAAAAAAAATGATAATTTTTTGGTACAAATTCTTTTCTGGAGCCTGTAATTTTAGAGATAGCCAAAAATTGTTGATGTTTATTTGTAGAGCAACCCATCCTGCAACTTTTAAGCACCCATACTATATTTTCAAACAAGTACTTTTCAAAATATTAATTTTTTTCATAGATGACAAAAAAACATTGCAAAGTTTTAATCATTTTTGGTACAAATTCATCTCTGTAGCGCGTAATTTTAATGATAGCAAAAAATTGTTGATGTTTATTTGTAGAGGAAGCTATCCTGCAACTTTTAAGCCCCCATACACATTTTCCGACCAGTACTTTTCAAAATATTAATTTTTCTCATAGACGACAAAAAAAAATGATCAATTTTTGGTACAAATTCGTCTCTGGAGCCCGTAATTTTAACGATAGGCAAAAATTGTTGATGTTTATTTGTAGAGGAAGCTAACCTGCAACTTTTAAGCTCTCATACACTATTTTCCAACCAGTACTTTACAAAATATTATTTTTTTATCATAGATGACAAAAAATGACCATTTTTTTGGTACAAATTCGTCTCTCGAGCGTGTAATTTTAACGATAGCCAAAAATTGTTGATGTTTATTTGTAGAGGAAGCCAACATGCAACTTTTAAGCCCTCATTCACTATTTTCCAACCTGTACTTTTCAAAATATTATTTTTTTTCATAGATGACATAAAAAATGATAAGTTTTTGGTACAAATTCGTCTCTAGAGTGCGTAATTTTAATGATAGCCAAAAATTATTGATGTTTATTTGTCGAGGAACACATCCTGCAACTTTTAAGCCTCCATACTTTATTTTCAAACCAGTATTTTTCAAAATATAATTTTTTTTTCATAGATGACAAAAAAATGATAATTTTTTGGTACAAATTCTTCTCTGAAGCGCATAATTTTAATGATTGCCAAAAATTGTTGATGTATATTTGTAGAGGAAGCTATCCTGCAACTTTTAAGCCCCCATATACTAATTTCTGACGAATGCTTTTCAATAAATTTTACTATTTTCTATAAAAAAGTCTACAAGTGCTTTATGACCCTTCAGTGATTTCTGTAGGATATTTTATGCCCAAAGATGAGAATTTATAAATTATTATAAATAATAGGAGAGTGTGTATATCATGATTTAACCTTATTTTTAGTACTTACTTTAGCTGCCGGCTTCTTCTACCTCTTCTTCCTCCCATGACTGGATTTCCGAAGTGTTCAGGATGTGTTAGTGGTAACTGATCTAAAGTCTCACTTTCATTAAAATGTCTTCCACTTTTTAAACACAAAGCTGTTCTCCGCAACGTTGTTATATCACCATCATCAAAAACTAAAACCAAGTCCATCTATGAATTATCAACAAACACATTCGTATAAACAATACTATCGAGTTTCATTTTGTAAAAATACATAAAAGAATAACATAACGTGTGTTTTATTATTTAAGTTATTATTTCTCTTTTAATTTCCAAAAATATCAGATACAAAGGCACGACGTTAGTAAAAATATTGCTACTTCGTTATTAAACTTGATAAAAAATGGATTCTTTTTGCAATTCATCAAGTATAAAGGTACCAGTCAAGAAAAATGAGTAAAACAAGTCAACAGGAACTAAAAATATTGACGTTTTCCTAATAAAAGTGATAAAAATGTTTATTTTTTTTATTTCTTACTTACCTACAGTATATTGACTACAATCTTGTATTTTAGCTATGGTTGCATCAACATACTCTTTCTTTTCTGGATGTTTTGCTTGTACGATTTGTCCTACCCTTAATGTGCCCTTAATTTGATCATCATTTACAGTGGCGGTTCCCAAGCCCATTTTGTATGTAACCTATAAATTAAAAAATTCATCAATGATCTCCAAAATAAATCTTGTCGTGAAGATGTACGATTTAAGTACAGTTACATTGGAAAACTGAGCTGTTAAACGAACGATTTTTATAAAGTGGAAAAAAATTTACAACGAAAACCGCAAACGAGTTAACTTTAAAATTAAGAGCTTAAATTACCTGGTGAATTTATTAAAACACATTTTAAGACTTTTTGTGCACACTGCACCTTGATAACTCATAATATTAACGATTAAAATTATTTTTGAAAAAAATTTTAATAAGCCGTGCATTTAAGACGAGTTAAAATAAATGCAATTAATCATTTTAAGTAAAATCTTATGTAAAATGAAATAAAAACAAGAAGAAAGTAAAAAAGAAAAGCTACTGTTATGTAAACTTGAATAAATGTAAGTATAGGTTAGCATGCTCACTCATGGTAGACATACCTTGCATTTTACAATCCGTACAACTTTACTGACTTTAGCTTCGCAGAAGGCCCCCTTATATTTAGCACTAACGGCAGTTCCTACAGATAAATAAGGAGGATCGTCTCCTTGCTGTAAAAAACAAATTTTTAGATGATGGAAAATTTGGAACAAAGACCACTTACCATTTTTAAATTCTGAGATAAGCCTACTTTATACAATTCGGCCCCTTGAACATTGAGATACTTTCTTTTACAATTACACAGTTAATAATAAATATAAAAAGGATTTTTAATAAATTAAATAAAGCATCATTCACCACCACTTTGGCCCACTAAACCTATTTTACACACAAACAGACAATACGCTTTTCAATCACTTATTTTTAAACTATTTAAGCCACAACGAGTGGCTGGAATATCAAATTTTAAAGTCTTAACATTTTATTCTTTTAAAATATTGCAATTTTACAAAAATTACGCGGTCTCAATCACAATTCATGACATTTTACCTTGAAGCGCGTTTGCCAGATTTAACAAACAATCGAAAAATGTGAAAGCGTCTCTGACGTGGCAACGTAGCAACATTTTTAATTTTTATTAAAATTAAACAAATAATTTTACTTTAATAAAATACTGTTTAAATAAATTATGTATTATTAAATTATTATATTACGAAAAATATTTTAATATTTTAGTATAGGCAACCAAATTTACAATAGCATGAAGTTAGCAGCTTAAGTTTTGTAAGGGACGTACCGATTTACGTAGTTGCCAGATTGTTAAAAAAAGAAATAAATTAACTGATATTTTAATTAATTACAAATTACAATATATTTAATTAATTGTTTTTTAATTAAAAAATAATAAATAATTTTTAATAAATTGTTTAATTAAAAATTTTATTATAAAAATAAATTATGAAGTATATTTGGTTGCCTAAATCTACTGCACACTTGTTTGAATTTTAAAATGTTTTTTATAATTGGTTTAGGGCTTGGTGATTGCAAAGATATAACAATAAAAGGTTTAGAAATAATAAGAAGATGTGAAAGGGTTTATTTAGAAGCGTATACTTCAATTTTAACTTGTGGTTCTGAAGCGCTGGTAAATTAACATAACCTCATTTATTTATATTTTATTTTAATTTTTGTAGGAAAAATTTTATGATCGTCAATTAATTATTGCTGATCGAGATCTTGTGGAACAAGGTGCTGATGAAATACTCGAAGGTTCAGGGGAGAGTGATGTCGCTTTATTGGTTGTCGGGGATCCTTTCGGAGCGACAACTCACACTGACATAATTTTAAGGGCTAAAGAAAAAGGGATTCCCTACCAGGTTGTTCATAATGCATCGATATTAAATGCTGCAGGATGTTGTGGTTTGCAATTGTATAATTTTGGGGAGATTGTTTCAATTCCTTATTGGATGGAGGGTTGGGAACCCGATAGTTTTTATGATAAAATCGTGGGGAATTATGAGAGAAAATTGCATACGCTTTGTTTATTAGGTAGATTATTTATGAAGACGTTTCGGTTTTATTTTTATTTTTAATTTTGCAGATATTAAAGTAAAGGAACCTACTTTGGAGAGTCTTACTAAAAAGAAACGGGAATATATGGAACCTAGATTTATGTCCGTTAGTGAAGCTGCTAAGCAATTGATGGCCATTATTGAAAGGCGAGGAAAAGGTATAAAATATTTAAAAGTTTCCAGGATTTACCAACAAAAACAATATTAAAAATATTGAGATTTTGTAAAAATTGTACTGCTTTACTTTTTGAAGTTGTAAAGCGATTTTTAAAAATTTATAAAAAAATAACCAAGTTAGCTAGAAATAATTTTGCAGTCGATTTAAATAAATTAGGGAATTCTGCAAAAAATAAACCCGAGTTTGTTGAAAAATTCCAAGGGGAACATTAAAAAATTTGAGATTTTGTAAAAATTGTACTATTTTACTTTTTGAAGCATTAAAGTGATTTTTAAAATTTTTATAAAAAAATAACCAAGTTAGCTTGAATTAATTTTGCGGTCGATTTAAGTAAATTATGGAATTCTGCAAAAAATAAACCCGAGTTTGTTGAAAAATTCCAAGGGGAACATTAAAAAAATTGAGGGTTTTGTAAAAATTGTCCTATTTTACTTTTTGAATCTGTAAAGTGATTTTTCAAAAATTTATAAAAAAGTAATCAAGTGAGCTAGAATTAATTTTGCGGTCGATTTAAATAAATTAGGGAATACTGCAAAAAATAAATCCGAGTTTGTTGAGAAATTCCAAGGGGAACATTAAAAAAATTCTGATTTTGTAAAAATTGTACTATTTTACTTTTTGAATCTGTAAAGTGATTTTTCAAAAATTTATAAAAAAGTAACCAAGTGAGCTAGAATTAATTTTGCGGTCGATTTAAATAAATTAGGGAATTCTGCAAAAAATAAATCCGAGTTTGTTGAAAAATTCCAAGGGGAACATTAAAAAAATTCAGATTTTGTAAAAATTGTACTATTTTACTTTTTGAATCTGTAAAGTGATTTTTCAAAAATTTATAAAAAAGTAACCAAGTGAGCTAGAATTAATTTTGCGGTCGATTTAAATAAATTAGGGAATTCTGCAAAAAATAAATCCGAGTTTGTTGAAAAATTCCAAGGGGAACATTAAAAAAATTCAGATTTTGTAAAAATTGTACTATTTTACTTTTTGAATCTGTAAAGTGATTTTTCAAAAATTTATAAAAAAGTAATCAAGTGAGCTACAATTAATTTTGCGGTCGATATAAATAAATTAGGGAATTCTGTAAAAAATAAATCCGAGTTTGTTGAAAAATTCCAAGGGGAACATTAAAAAAATTGAGATTTTGTAAAAATTGTACTATTTTACTTTTTGAAGTTGTAAAGTGATTTTTAAAAATTAATAAAAAAATAACCAAGTGAGCTAGAATTAATTTTGCGGTCGATTTAAATAAATTAGGGAATTCTGCAAAAAATAAACCCAAATTTGTTGAAAAATTCCAAGGGGAACATTAAAAAAATTGAAATTTTGTTAGAATTGTACTATTTTACTTTTTGAACCTGTAAAGTGGTTTTTAAAAAATTAACCAAGTGAACTAGAATTAATTTTGCTGTGGATTTGAATAATTCAGGGAATTCTGCAAGAAATAAACCTGAGTTTGTTGAAAAATTCCAAGGGGATCATTAAAAAAATTGTACTATTTTACCTCTTGAAGCTGTAAAGTGATTTTTAAAAATTTACAAAAAAAATATATTTAAGAATTCTGCTCTATTATTTAAAGTGTTTGTTTTTTAGGTCTGTCAAAGGATGCATTTTGTGTTGGAATCGCAAGAGTGGGGTCTGAAACTCAAAAAATAATCGCCTGTGGTTTGGAAGATATGCAAAGTCAAGATTTAGGACCACCACTTCATTCGTTAATTATTTCTTCTCCAGATTTACATCCACTTGAATCAGAATTTGTTGAACAGTTTAAGATTTGAATAAATTTTTTATTTTATAAAGCACTGTCGTTTTATTAAAAAAAATATATTTAAGTTTTAGTCTAATTTTAATAATGTTCATGGCCACTCTAGTTATTTTTTGTTTTATTTAGGTATTTCGATAAATACCTGTTATTATTTCCAAAAATAATTAAATTACAAATTATGAATTTCCTAGCATATACTTATTTTTTTATGCCTGCACAAATTTTTGAATAAAAGCTATATAAAAAAATAATTATTATGAATTAATAAATAATAAAACACACGAAATAAGGTTGAATTATCAAGGGTCAGTGCTCGGCAATTAGGAACAAATGTAAATTTTTCTACAATCAATAAACCACCTTCTTTTAATACAAACAACAATCGATGGCAACCAGCACCAAAATATTGATTATTATTAAATTTAGAAAGCCGCTGGTCGGGGGTGTATAATTTAAATAACCCGTAGTTAATACCTTCGCGAAAGTGAGTGACTGAATACATTAACATTAACAAAATACATTACAGGACTGAAACGAGTTGAAATAAAACGGTTTTATTGCGCGTTGGTTAACAAACCGAAAATTGATCGCTTTTTCGCGTTCCGAGTTCCAGTATAATTTCAGCTCTTTTTGAATTAACAGTGTATAATTGAAATTTGAAAAAGTGAGCCTACAAAAAATAATAAACGTAAGTATTTCTAGTTTTTTTGGATAATTTTTTCGTTGGTTAATTTTATCATTAAGCGCTTGATTTTGATATTTGCGGTTTTGGTAATAAATTTTTTCCAGAGGAGCTTTTTTAAAATTTCTTTTTTTTTGTACATTGATGAGTTTTGTGGCTACTAATTTCTTCTTTTTTTGATTTAGTAAGTTAAAGCAAATACTCAGTAAAACGGGGTCTTTACAAAAAACGTTGGCTTTGCGGCGTTTTCCACAAAAATAAAAAACGAATTGAAATAATAATTTTTCCCCAACGCTAGCAATAAGTTAAGGTATAAATGAAGAGTTTGCCGTTTCGTTTTTTGTTTTAAGTATATTTTTAAACTTTTTACAACTCTCCAAAAATTTCTTACAATTTTACTTAATTTTTACCCCGAACTCTTACGTTTTTTGCGAGGAGCAGCCGAAAGGATGGTTTTTTCCGTCCGATTTTAAGAATTTTGGTTTAGATGTAAAGAGGGATGTTGATTCCAAGTGTGGTTCGAATTTTAAATTTTTTGGACCTCCCCGACACTTTGAAAAAAATTCACGAAAATTGTCGATTTTTTTCGCTTTTTCGGGTTTTCGGCGGCGTTAACTTTGAAAAATCGTTAACTCCGTCGGATTCTAAAGGGAAGAGACGAAATTTGGCCCCTTTTATTCTAACATCCTGGGGATTACCGTGACCGATTTTTAAGCCTCCCGCCGCAAAGATGTGACGTCACGGCCCCGAGATGCAAACTGTACAATTCCACCGTTTTTTCGGAAGGAAAAAGTACCAAAATTTTTGGCTTCGATTAGAAGTTCGGCAGGAGCAAAAAAAATCGCAGTCGCTTTAGTCCTCATCTAAATTCCACGTTTTACCTTAAAACGGGAATTTTTTTTGATGTGTTTACTCTTTATATCGTTTTGGTGCCCCCAAAGTGACGCCTTATTTTTTGCGCTATTTTGACACGGACTTTGAAAATTCGTTACTTTTCATCGGAACAACCTGTAATACTCGAAAATTTTTTATTTTAATTATTTGGTATTTACTTATGAAAGAAAAAATCGGCACCTTGAAATTTTTACCCTGGACCAAAAAAAAATTTTAAAAAATCTTCAATGGAAAAAAATTTATAAGCAAAACCGCAAATATCAACAAAATTTCAAAATCAATTTGCTCACTTTCACCTAAATTTACTTTTGTTGTATTTAAATTTAGGAAAAGAAAATGCAAGTGGCTAAAACAATGGATGGTGATAGTGGAATGGTTGTAAAAAGACTAAGTGTGCCATTGGGTCTTGAAGAATTAATGGAAAGTTTGACGAAGCAAGTGCTTCTAAAAAAACCTAAAGATATTTACATTTTTGCTTCAGAATATTTCGAGCAACTATTAAAAATACGTGACCAAGAGTGCTGTCGTGCAGGTAAATAAAACAATACATCACATTGCACCATTTTGATTTGCAAGAAAATTAGTTAAAAGTAGAACAATTTTTTTAGGTACCCACCAAAATAAATCAAGCACACGTAGATTAGTAAAACAAAATAAAGTAAAAGATGATATTAGTATAAAAACAGCAATGGTAGCTACTAAATTCCAAAAAGTGACCACACCTATAATCTTCACAAATTCCAAAAGTACAAACTACCTTCTTAGAAAATCTTCAGGAGCAAGCCACAACTGTTTAAACAAACAAAATTCAGAACCCACCAATAAACGCTCCCAATTCACCACAACCAGAAATACACCACAAAAAACTCCACAAAAATTACCACGAAAATCATGGAAAAAAGAAGATGGTAATAAAAATAAAACACAAGAAGATTCAGAAAAACGTAGATTGCCTAACAGGAAAAGTGCAACTAATAAAAATGAGAAACAAATTATTACTAATAATAAAAGGAGTATTTCATCCCAACGGGGTTCTTCAAGAAGTTCTTCTCAAATTCGCTCCAATAAATCACCTACCAAAAATAAACCAACCCCAAAAAGCACGAGCCTTAATGAAAGTATTTTAGTTAAAGGCGCTGCAGTTAATTTGGAAAATAAAATTAATAAATCCAAATCAACAAAATCTTTAGATAACGCGATTGTATCAATACTACCTTTAAATTCTGAAAGTAAAAAATGCGATGATGATTGCATTTGTGGGATTAACACCACAAATACAGCTCCTATGAAGGATGAAGCCGCTGATAGCGATTTTGAAGAAGGAAAAGACACGCCAAGTATTGAAAAATTAAGTATTTCAAATGAAGATTGCAGTGTAGAAGTTGGGAGCGAAATCATGTCTATTAAGGATGAGGATATTGTAGAGGATTCTAATGAAGGTGTTGAGAGTCCCAAAGAAGAAACTAAAATTAATGAGGATAATATTGAAAATTCTTTAGGAATTTATAAGGAAGTACTAGAGAATTTTAAGGAAACTAGTAAAGTTGATGATCAAAATGAAGATGGTTTAAAAAGATTTAAACGAAATACTGAAGAAAATGCGGTAATTTCGGAAGAAGAATCTATAAGGAGCTTGGAAGATGATAAAAATAGCTCTATTAGAAAATTTGAAGTTACAAATGATAGAATTCTTGATGATGTTGCAGTTAAAACAACTGTAGAAGATCTAAATTTAGTCGAGAATGATGTAATTAATGAAGATGTAGCAGTTGATGAAACTGCCCAAACTACTCCTATAAGTCTTGAAAATAAAGAGGAATCAATAGAAATATCTAATATTGATGTTGATAAACCAATAAATACTGATGAACTGTTTGAAGATAAAATTTTAGTTGATGATCTTGGTCAGGAAAAACAAAATGAAGAAATTGGAATAGAATCAAATGAAGTATATAACGAAAATCAAGATTTGAGGGATGAAATTTTGGTTGATGAAACTTGCAATAAGGAAGAAATTGTTAGGATTGAAGAAACTTCTTCTACTGATAATAATAATTTGAATAATGAGGAAATTATCAATGATTTAAAGGCTTCTAATGAAGACTCTGTTGATAATTTTCAAAAACCTGAAGAAATTAGTGATAAAATAGATGAAATTGATTATCAAATTATCGCAGAAAATGGGGAAAATGAAGTTTTTAAAATACCGGTAGAAGAAATTGAGCCAAATTCTATAGAAAATCTAGATTTACCTCAAGAATCTTCTCAATTAATGGATACTGAATTATTTGACAATCTTGCTAAAACCCCAGTAGAAGAAAATAACAAAGCAAATTTACCTGCAGAATCTTCTCAATCTCAATTACTCAATGAATTAACCGAAACGCATCTTGCCAAAACACCAGAAGAAAAAAATATCGACACAAAATCATCAGAAGAAAATTTAAATTTACCTGCAGAATCTTCTCAGTCTGAATTACTCATCAAATTAACCGAAAGTCATTTTGCCAAAACCCCAGAAGAAGAAAATAACGGCAAAAAATCTCCAGAAGAAAATCTAAATTTACCTGCAGAATCTTCTCAATCTGAATTACTCATCGAATTAACCGAAAGTCATCTTGCCAAAACCCCAGAAGAAGAAAATAACGACATAAATTCTCCTGAAGAAAATCTAAATTTACCTGCAGAATCTTCTCAGTCTGAATTACTTATCGAATTAACCGAAAATCATCTTGCTAAAACCTTAGACGAAGACAATCTAAATATGCCTGCAGAATCTTCTCAATCTGAATTACTCACCGAATTAACCGAAAGTCATCTTGCCAAAACCCCAGAAGAAGAAAATAACGACACAAATTCTCCTGAAGAAAATCTAAAACCTGCAGAATCTTCTCAGTCTGAATTACTCATCGAAGTAACCGGAAATCATTTTGTCAAAACCCCAGAAGAAGAAAATAACGACATAAATTCTTCTGAAGAAAATCTAAATTTACCTGCAGAATCTTCTCAATCTGAATTACTCATCAAATTAACCGAAAGTCATTTTGCCAAAACCCCAGAAGAAGAAAATAACGGCAAAAAATCTCCGGAAGAAAATCTAAATTTACCTGCAGAATCTTCTCAGTCTGAATTACTCATCGAAGTAACCGAAAATCATCTTGCCAAAACCCCAGAAGAAGAAAATAACGACAAAAATTCTTCTGAAAAAAATCTAAATAAAGATAAAGAATCTTCTCAGGAGGAATTAATCAAAAGTGTTGTTATAATCCCAGTAGAAGAAAATCTTAATTTACCTGAAGAATCTCCGAAGGACAAATTGATCGAAGACGAATCAACCGAAAGTCTTGATAAAACCGAAATTCCTGCAGAATCAAATGAAGAAGAATCATCGAAAATTAATGCTACGACTTGTGGTGCAGTTGAAGAAAATGCAGAAGAGATAATATCAAGAAATGATGATTCAAAATCCCCGAACTTAATCGAAGATAGTCAAGAAAATACTTCAAAATCAGTAGAAGGTGAAAATATCATAAATGAAGACATTATCGCTAATCAAGAAGATGTTTTAAGCATTACTTCTAATAATATTGAAGATGAAACGATAATTTTTGAAGATCATCAAATTAAAGATTTAGAAACAAACAATCATCATCAAGTAATAGAAGAAGCAATTCCAGTTTTAAAAATCGAAGAAGATGATTTAATCAAAGAACAAATAATTGAAACCGAAGCCACTGGTATTAATGAAGAAAATACAACCTTTAAAACTCTGGATTTACAAGATTTTGAAGAAACTCAAAAGGGTGAAACTAAAAATTCTTTAAATGAAGATACGATTTTGATTGAAAATCCTACTTTTGTTACAAATGAAGTTAATGAAGCAATTCCCTCAATTCAAATTGATGATTATAAAGAAAAATCTGATCAGTTTGAAAACGTTAATGGTGGAGATGTTAATAATATTTCCGAATCAAAACTAAACCATACAAAAACTTTAGTGGACCTTTCAATAATTGATCCAAATATCACTACTAACGTAGCTAAAACACCTGATACTTTTGAAGTCCTTGAAATAACTCCAAATATCATTACACCAAATGTAGAACAACGAATTATAGATGAAGGACCACTTCTTCTTGAAGATATTTCAAAATATTTAACGGTGCAACAATTAAATGAAACCAAAAATTTTTTACAACGTGAATTAACTGATTATTCTTCGGAACGATTTGATGAAAATTTAGCGACAAAACATGATTTACAAGAATCTTCAGCGATCAAAATTCAATCCTTGTGGAAAGGAGTTCTTGCAAGGAAAAAAATGAAACAAGTAAGTACTAAATTTAGCTTAAATCTTTTTCTCGAATATTATATTTTTAGAATTTAAATATTGTGAATGAAGATTTGGATAAAGCTGCGACGGTTATACAAGCTTTATTTCGGGGATGCATGGTACGAAAATTGATGAGCAATAATAATTTTTTATACACAAATCCTAATAACAATGAAGAAAAACCAAATTCGAAAAATGAAGATTTTACTTCAGAACAGCAAGAATGTAATGTAATCTCTGATACAGATGAAATTACTGGAATTATCATTGAAGATCAATCAGAATTAGATGAGGATCAAAATAATTTAATTAAAATTGATTTAATTGATGAAAAAAACAACAAAGGGGATTTCACCGAAATTTTGGAAAATCCAACTATTATTATTGATGAGAGTAATTTGGAAGATACTACTGACTCTAATGCAGCAATAATTAAAAACGAAGAAGAAGATGATTTAAAATTGTCTCCTCAAGTCGTTGATGTAGAAAGTACTAGTGGTTTATTGATAAAACCAGATGAAGAAGAAGTTATTGAGGTTACTTCTTCTTCAAAAGATTTTAATGAAGTTTTTAGAAATTGTGAAGAAAACGTTGAAGAGTCATGTATTACAGTTCACACCGAACGTCTTACAGCAATTCAAGAAAATGAGTTGAATAAACATGATGATGAGGAAAACCAATCTTTAGAATGTAAAGAACACTCAGAAGAAAATGGTGAAGAGCTTTGCACTACAGTTGATAGTAAATTTACTTCAACACCGCAAGATAATACAAAGGATCAAGAAGTGACAGTGGTACAAGAAGTAAAAGTAGAAGAATTGGATTTGAAGAATGAAGACGATTGTAAAGAAATCACGCAAGAAAATTTTGCTGATTTATGTACAGTAGTTGATAATGAATTTGCGAGTGAAAATAAAACCTCCAAAAAGGATCAGAAAATAATGGAAGGTGATCAAATTGAGTTGATTAAGCATGATGAGAATGAATATCAATCTTTGGAGTGCAAAGAAAACCTAGAACAAAATGGTGAAGAACTTTGCACCACAGTTGATAGTAAATTTGCTTCAACACCGGAAGATAATATAAAGGATCAAGAAGTGACAGTAGTACAAGAAGAAACAGTAGTACAAGAAGAAACAGTAGAAGAATTGGATTCGAAGAATGGAGAAGATTCTATTGCGCAAGAAAATTTTGATGATTTATGTACTGTAGTTGATAATGAATTTGCAAGTGAAAATAAAACATGCGAAAAGGATCAGCAAATAATTGAAGGTGATGATGAAAATGAGTTGACTAAACATTCTGATAATGAAAACCAATCTTTAGCCTGTAAAGAAAACCTAGAAGAAAATGGTGAAGAACTTTGCACCACAGTTGATAGTAAATTTACATCAACACAAGAAGATAATACAAAGGATCAAGAAGTGACAGTGGTACAAGAAGACACAGTTGAAGAATTGGATTCGAAGAATGAAGAAGATTCTATGAATTGTATAGAAACCACGCAAGAAAATTTTGATGATACTGTAGTTGATAATGAATTTGAGAATGAAAATGAAACACACGAAATGGATCAAATAATTGAAGATGATAATAAAAATGAAAATGAGTTGACTAAACATGATGATGATGAAAACCAATCTTCAGAGTGTAAAGAAAACCTAGAAGAAAATGGTGAAGAATTTTGCACCACAGTTGATTGTAAATTTGCATCAACACAGGAAGAAAATACAAAGGATCAAGAAGTGATTGTGGTAAAAGAAGAAACGGTAGAAGAATTGGTTTCGAAGAATGAAGAAGATTCTGTAGTTGATAATGAATTTGTGAATGAAAATGAAACACACGAAAAGGATCAAATAATTGAAAATGATAATGAAAATGAGTTGACTAAACATGATGATGATGAAAACCAATCTTTAGAGTGCAAAGAAACCCCAGATGAAAACGGTGAAGAGCTTTGCACTATAGATGATAGTAAATTTGCATCAACACAGGAAGAAAATACGAAGGATCAAGAAGCGATAGTGGTACAAGAAGAAACCGTAGAAAAAGTGGATTTTAAGGATGATAAAGAATCTTCAATGGATTGTAAAGAAACCACGCCAGAAAATTTTGATGATTTGTGTACTGTAATTGATGAGAAATCTGAAGCACCATCATCAGATCTTCAAGAAAATGAAATGGGTGATGATATTGTTGAATCTACTACACCAATCATGGAGGAGAATTCTTCTGAAAATTATAAAGAAGAATTTACACCATCTTCAGAATCTTCTAAAGAAAATGTTGACAATAAGCCAACGTTAGAAGATTTCGAAAACATTAAACAAGATGAAATGAATGAATCAAATCTTGGCTCAAAAATAGTAGAACTAGAAGAAATAACTAGTCCTGTAGTTAATGAAAGTTTTGATGATATCAAAGAAGAAATTATGACCAAAACAATCGTCCAAAAATCAAAATCAGAAATTAATAATGAAGATCTGCACGAACCATATGATAAAAATGAAGGTGAGTCATTTAATGATTTTCAAGTGATTTACATGAACGGGAAATTTTAGAATCTAAAATCAATTCAGATAATTACAACTCATTAGAAACAGTTGTTGATGGTAGTGATTTAAGTGAAATGAATTCTTTGGATGTAACAGAAAATGAAGCCAAAGATTTAATCAGCCAAATTAAACATGATTTAAATCACATGAGGAGCCTCATCGTTTCTAAAGACGATGAGTTACTTGATGATGATGTATTCTACGAAATATCATCCAAAAAAGATAATTTTGAGGAAAATAATGAAATTATTAGAAATGATAAATTTTTAGGTATAATGAATGAGGATGAAGGTACGTTTTTAGTATTGTGTATTATTGTAGGTAGAATTGATGACAAGCGTTGCGTTTTGATGATTTTTTTAGTAAATTATTTTAATTTCAGATAAAATTCTACCAAGAGTCTTTAAGCGAAAATTAGAGCAAACTTCAGCTTCGAAAATTCAAAATTTTTATAGAAAATACCGCGATAGAAAACATTTAATTGATGATTCCAAAATTGATGACGATAAAACCGCGATAACCTTAGATAAAGATTTAATTGAAGAAGCTACTGAAAAACTTGATGAAAAGCTTCATGAAAAAGTTGATGAAAAAGATGATTCACAATTTAGGAAGGTGATATCTATGATGATTAATCAAAAAGCTGCTTCAAAAATTCAAAGAAATTATCGAAGGTTTAAGATGAGGGAAGCGCGTAATAGTTTCTTTAGTAGTACTTTATATGATGATCAGAGTAAAGGTGATGAAAATAAAGATGATGACTCCAATAATGATGATAATACCAGTTTTGAAAATAATGAAATTCTTACAGGTAATTACGCCAATACCGAAAATAATAATGATCAAAATGATGACTCAAATGAACAAATGCTTGAAAATCATCATCAGGTTGATGAAATTGAAAATGATGACCATAATACATCTGAAGATACTGAAAATCAAAATAAATTAAACGAAGCTGAAAACGAAGATGATACAACTGTTCCTGTAAATGATGACAAAGAGGTGGAAATTGATCAAAATAATGTAACTGAGGAGGATAATACCAAAAATGATGATTCTGAAACTCAGAATAAATTAAATGATGATATATGTGATGATGTTCAAATTGATGATAAAAAAAGTGGTGAAATTGAAAATTTAGCTGATGAAAATGATGTTGAAACCAAAGATGATATTATTGAAAATGATGATGGTATAAATGCTGACGTTAGTATTAATAAAAATGGGGATGAAAATCTTGTTTGTGATGAAGGTATTAAATCTGATGATGTTAAAAACGCTGATGATGATTTTGAACGTATGATTGAAACAAAAATAAGACAAAAGGCCGCTTCAAAAATTCAGCGCAATTTTCGGAGATTCAGAGCTAGAGAAGCACGAAAAAGCTTTTTTGACAGTCATGACGATGATTTAAAAGAAACCAATCTAGTTACAAAAAGTTTAGATGATGTTACTAAACATAATTTCGAACAAATTGGTGATAATGAAATTAATGATGAAAGTAAAGAACAAATCAATGAAGATGTTAAGGAAAGTGATAATGATGAAAATAAAAGTCCCGAAGAATCGAAAATTGATGATAATCATGAACTGATAATTAAAAGAATTGAAAATAAAGCAGCTTCAAAAATTCAAAGAAATTTTAGGAGGTATCAAATGAGGAAAACTCGAAGCAGTTTCTTTGATAATGATGATAAAAATGATGATAATAAGAATGATGATGATGGTAAAATCGATGATGATGATAATAAGAATAATGATGTTAAAATCGATGATGGTGATGATAAAAATGATGATAATAAGAATGATGATGATGATAAAATCGGTGATGATGATGATAAAAATGATGATAATAAGAATAATGATGTTAAAATCGATGATGGTGATGATAAAAATGATGATAATAAGAATAATGATGTTAAAATCGATGATGGTGATGATAAAAATGATGATAATAAGAATGATGATGATGATAAAATCGGTGATGATGATGATAAAAATGATGATAATAAGAATAATGTTAAAATCGATGATGGTGATGATAAAAATGATGATAATAAGAATAATGATGTTAAAATCGATGATGGTGATGATAAAAATGATGATAATAAGAATGATGATGATAAAATCGGTGATGATGATGATAAAATCGGTGATGATGATGATAAAATCGGTGATGATGATGATACAAATGGTGATAATAAGAATAACGATGTTAAAATCGATGATGGTGATGATAAAAATGATGATAATAAGAATGATGATGATAAAATCGGTGATGATGATGATAAAATCGGTGATGATGATGATACAAATGGTGATAATAAGAATAACGATGTTAAAATCGATGATGGTGATGATAAAAATGATGATAATAAGAATGATGATGATAAAATCGGTGATGATGATGATAAAATCGGTGATGATGATGATACAAATGGTGATAATAAGAATAACGATGTTAAAATCGATGATGGTGATGATAAAAATGATGATAATAAGAATGATGATGATAAAATCGGTGATGATGATGATAAAATCGGTGATGATGATGATACAAATGGTGATAATAAGAATAACGATGTTAAAATCGATGATGGTGATGATAAAAATGATGATAATAAGAATGATGATGATAAAATCGGTGATGATGATAATAATATGAACAAAAGGGAAATTGATGATTCAAATAATGAAGATGTCGCAAAAAATGTAGATGTTGATGATAATCCAAAATTAGATGAGATTATTCAAAATCGAATAAATCATAAAGCGGCGTCGAAAATTCAAAGAAATTTTAGGAGGTATAAAACGAGGAAACAGCGTTCATCATTTTTTGAAAAAACAATTGATGCTGATGATGAGAATGATGAATTGGTTAAATCATTAAATCGCATGAGCAAGTCAAGTTCTGAACATGTTGAAGCAGCTTCCAAAAATCTTGAAGGTGATATTGATGTTCCCAATGATTTGCACGAAAATTTAGATGATAACAATGTTCCTGATAGTAATGAAGCTACTTCTGGTGTTTCTGAAATTGTTGAAGATCCTAAAACTAATGATACTGATCTTCCTAAAGATGATTTGAATGAAAATCTAGATGATGACAATGTTGCTAATAGTGGTGAAGTTACTTCAGGTGTTTCTGAAATTGTTGAAGATCCTAAAATTGATCTTTCCAAAGACGATTTGCATGAAAATCTAGATGGTATCAATGTTCTTAATGGTGGTGACACTACTACTGAAGATGCTACTGATGTTTCCAAAGATCTAGATGATCTTAAGAGTAGTGAAGCTGCTTCTGATAGTAGTGCTTCTGATGATTTGGAAGAAAAATTGAAAAAAAATTTGGAAAATCGTTCTGCTATAAAAATTCAGCGTGGTTTTAAACGATTTAAAGCAAGGAAGGCTCATAACAATTTCTTTAAAATTGAAAATGAAGATTATGATGAAATTGTGGAGAGGTTTAATAAAAAATCTATGGATAATAAAGATGATATTGGTAATCTAATTGGTGCTGCTATAAAAATCCAAAAAATCTTCAAAGGTTATTTGGCACGTAAAGATTATAATAATTTAAAACAAGGAGGAAATCAACCGTTTTATTTGCATGATTCGAGCACTAATTTTGATAATCCAATAGCAGCTGCTGTGCAGGTGACCTCCAGGAAAACAAACCAGGAGCCATCGATTGCATTATTACATTCTGGGGAATTTCATGACAGTTTGCCGTTGAATGTTTCCAGCACGGAAGTTTTGACCCCCGAATCTTCTTTAAATAGAACAGATTCGAACATCTTGATGCATTCAGGAGAACTTCATGATGGAATTGTTTTGGGGGAGGGTGATGCTGCAGGTGCTGGTGCTGCAGGTCAAGTATTTGTAATAATAGTAAGTTTCACTAGAGTTTCTGATGTAGCACTAAAAAATGTTGAAAATTGGTGTTTGCTAAAATTAGGAATTTTCTTGGGTAAAATTGAAATTTGTAATTAAAATTATATAAACAGTTAGAAAAAACATTTCGGTATAGTGTTGTGAAAATTGCCTCGCTCATTTTTCATCAAATAGTGAGTAACAACCATAAATAACACGTCGTTTAAAATTGCAAAACGCAACCTTTCAACACTCATCTAAAAAAATTAAAGTAAACTTGAAAATAATCTAATAATAAAACTGGTGCAAAATAAACAGGAAAATTCTAGAAGAGGTTTTGCGTTTTCGCGCATAAAACCTGGCTGTAAATGAAAAAATAAATAAATTAGGGTTAATCAAAAGGCATTTATCAGTTGATTAAATTGTTTGTAAGCATGTTTGATTAATGCGCGTGCGTGGAGGGTGTTTATTGAATTTGAAATTGGTTCAAAAGCAGGTGATGCGCGAATGACGTCGACCGATCAAGTGGCGCACGCATCGCTTGAAGACGTCCCGACGCTCTCCTGTGCAGATAACGGGTTTGGTTTTCAACGGGGGACTTCCGAAATGGAAACTCGTAAAAACGCCACCATCACCGAGAAAAAATTGGAAACCGACGCTGCCACCAAAATCCAAGCCGGATTCAGAGGATACAAAGTCAGAAAAGAACTAAAAACAAAAGTAAGTTAATTAATTACAATATTTAAAAACCAAAAAGTAAATATAGTACGAGTTATTAATAATTAGTGAGGGGTGTTCGACGCTCAAGCATAAAAATAGCTCCCCAAACTCTGTAGCCAACAAAACTTCAAAATTTGAAAAATGAAACAGTTGATTCGAGTTTAATTTTAAACCGATTTTTATCATTTGTTTCGTTTTTCCGGAAAACCTTGATCGGATTCATTTTTTAATATTGTTGGCACTAGATTTTAAAACATCTGGCAGTTCATGTTATAAAATATTAAAGAAAATTTATTAGAACGAGGAAATTCACTCAACTTAATCTTGATACTAAAACGTTGACGCAAATTACTCTACTTCAATTGAAACTGCTTTGAACTCCAATAAATTTCTTTTAAATTCTTCTTCAAGCCGGAAATTATATCGACATCAAATTTATTTTATGAGCAAAATTTGCGTTTTAATTTAATTATTTTACGTCGCAATACTAATTTTTTAGTTCAAATCAAAGATTATTCAGTGGTTTTTGGTTTGTAGTTTTCTCCGTTGAAAGTTTGAAAAAAAAAATTAGTATCACTCAAGCGATGATGAAAAATGTACAAATAAATCAACATCATATTTAGATATTTAGTTTTTATATTTTTTTTGATTCAAATCGAAGATTATTGACTTCTAAAATAAAATATAAAAAAATTTAGTGGTGGTATTTTTTGGGTTTTAAGTTGTAACTGTTGAATGTTTGGAAAAAAAATCGGGCAGTAATAAAAAATGAACAAAATCAACATCACGTTTAATTTTTATAGTATTTTATTTGGTTAAAATCCAGTATTATTAATTTACAAAATGAAATATAAAAAATTTAGTGGTGGTGTTTTTTGGTTTTTAAGTTTTCGCCATTGAAAATTTTGAAAAAAAATAGTATCACTCGAGTGGCGATGAAAAATGTACAAATAAATCAACATCATCTTTAGTTTTTATATTTTTTTGGTTCAAGTCGAAGATTATTGACCTATAAAATAAATTATAAAAAAATTGAGTCGTGGTATTTTTTGGTTTTTTAGTTGTAACTGTCGAATGTTTGGGAAAAAAATTAGTACCACTCGAGCAGTCATAAAAAAACCACAAAATCAACATCACTTTTAATTTTTATAGTATTTTATTTGGTTAAATTCCAGTATTATTGACTTATAAAATAAAATATAAAAAATTGAGTGATGGTGTTTTTTGGTTTTTAATTTTTCGCCATTGAAAGTTTTGAAAAAAAAATTAGTATCACTCGAGCGATGATGAAAAATGTACAAATAAATCAACATCATCTTTAGTTTTTATATTTTTTTGCTTCAAGTCGAAGATTATTGACTTATAAAATAAAATATAAAAAAATTGAGTGATGGAATTTTTTGGTTTTTAAGTTGTAACTGTCGAATGTTTGGAAAAAAATTAGTACCACACGAGCAGTGATAAAAAATGTACAAAATCAACATCACGTTTAATTTTTATAGTATTTTATTTGGTTAAATTCCAGTATTATTGACTTATAAAATAAAATATAAAAAATTGAGTGGTGGTGTTTTTTGGTTTTTAATTTTTCGCCATTGAAAGTTTTGAAAAAAAAATTAGTATCACTCGAGCGATGATGGAAAATGTACAAATAAATCAACATCATCTTTAGTTTTTATATTTTTTTGGTTCAAGTCGAAGATTATTGACTTATAAAATAAAATATAAAAAAATTGAGTGGTGGTATTTTTTGGTTTTTTAGTTATAACTGTCGAATGTTTGGGAAAAAAATTAGTACCACTCGAACAGTCATAAAAAAACCACAAAATCAACATCACTTTTAATATTTATAGTATTTTATTTGGTTAAAATCCAGTATTATTGACTTATAAAATAAAATATAAAAAATTGAGTGGTGGTGTTTTTTGGTTTTTAATTTTTCGCCATTGAAAGTTTTGAAAAAAAAATTAGTATCACTCGAGCGATGATGAAAAATGTACAAATAAATCAACATCATCTTTAGTTTTTATATTTTTTTGCTTCAAGTCGAAGATTATTGATTTATAAAATAAAATATAAAAAAATTGAGTGGTGGAATTTTTTGGTTTTTAAGTTGTAACTGTCGAATGTTTGGAAAAAAATTAGTACCACACGAGCAGTGATAAAAAATGTACAAAATCAACATCACGTTTAATTTTTATAGTATTTTATTTGGTTAAAATCCAGTATTATTGACTTATAAAATAAAATATAAAAAATTGAGTGGTGGTGTTTTTTGGTTTTTAAATTTTCGCCATTGAAAGTTTTGAACAAAAATTAGTATCACTCGAGCGATGATGAAAAATATACAAATAAATCAACATCATCTTTAGTTTTTATATTTTTTTGCTTCAAGCCGAAGATTATTGACCTATAAAATAAATTATAAAAAAATTGAGTCGTGGTATTTTTTGGTTTTTTAGTTGTAACTGTCGAATGTTTGGGAAAAAAATTAGAACCACACGAGCAGTGATAAAAAAATTTACAAAATCAACATCACTTTTAATTTTTATATTATTTTATTTGGTTAAAATCCAGTATGATTGACTTATAAAATAAAATATAAAAAATTGAGTGGTGGTGTTTTTTGGTTTTTAAATTTTCGCCATTGAAAGTTTTGAAAAAAATAGTATTACTCGAGCGGTGATGAAAAATGTATAAATAAATCAACATCATCTTTAGTTTTTATATTTCTTTGGTTCAAATTGAAGACTATTGACTTATAAAATAAAATATAAAAAAATAAGTGGTGGTATTTTTTGGTTTTTAAATTGTAACTATTGAATGTTTGGAAAAAAAATTATTACCACTCGAGCAGTCATAAAAAAACCACAAAATCAACATCACTTTTAATTTTTATAGTATTTTATTTGGTTAAAATCCAGTATTATTGACTTATAAAATAAAATATAAAAAATTGAGTGGTGGTGTTTTTTGGTTTTTAAATTTTCGCCATTGAAAGTTTTGAACAAAAATTAGTATCACTCGAGCGATGATGAAAAATATACAAATAAATCAACATCATCTTTAGTTTTTATATTTTTTTGCTTCAAGCCGAAGATTATTGACCTATAAAATAAATTATAAAAAAATTGAGTCGTGGTATTTTTTGGTTTTTTAGTTGTAACTGTCGAATGTTTGGGAAAAAAATTAGAACCACTCGAGCAGTCATAAAAAAATCACAAAATCAACATCACTTTTAATTTTTATAGTATTTTATTTGGATAAAATCCAGTATTATTGATTTACAAAATGAAATATAAAAAATTTAGTGGTGGTATTTTTTGGTTTTTAAGTTTTCGCCATTGAAAGTTTTGAAAAAAATAGTATTACTCGAGCGGTGATGAAAAATGTATAAATAAATCAACATCATCTTTAGTTTTTATATTTCTTTGGTTCAAATTGAAGACTATTGACTTATAAAATAAAATATAAAAAAATAAGTGGTGGTATTTTTTGGTTTTTAAATTGTAACTATTGAATGTTTGGAAAAAAAATTATTACCACTCGAGCAGTCATAAAAAAACCACAAAATCAACATCACTTTTAATTTTTATAGTATTTTATTTGGTTAAAATCCAGTATTATTGACTTATAAAATAAAATATAAAAAATTGAGTGGTGGTGTTTTTTGGTTTTTAAATTTTCGCCATTGAAAGTTTTGAACAAAAATTAGTATCACTCGAGCGATGATGAAAAATATACAAATAAATCAACATCATCTTTAGTTTTTATATTTTTTTGCTTCAAGCCGAAGATTATTGACCTATAAAATAAATTATAAAAAAATTGAGTCGTGGTATTTTTTGGTTTTTTAGTTGTAACTGTCGAATGTTTGGGAAAAAAATTAGAACCACTCGAGCAGTCATAAAAAAATCACAAAATCAACATCACTTTTAATTTTTATAGTATTTTATTTGGTTAAAATCCAGTATTATTAATTTACAAAATGAAATATAAAAAATTTAGTGGTGGTGTTTTTTGGTTTTTAAATTTTCGCCATTGAAAGTTTTGAAAAAAAAATTAGTATCATTAAAGCGGTGATGAAAAATGTACAAATAAATCAACATCATCTTTAGTTTTTATATTTTTTTGCTTCAAGCCGAAAATTATTGACCTATAAAATAAATTATAAAAAAATTGAGTCGTTGTATTTTTTGGTTTTTTAGTTGTAACTGTCGAATGTTTGGGAAAAAAATAGTACCACTCGAGCAGTAATAAAAAATGTACAAAATCAACATCACGTTTAATTTTTATAGTATTTTATTAGGATAAAATCCAGTATTATTGATTTACAAAATGAAATATAAAAAATTTAGTGGTGGTGTTTTTTGGTTTTTAATTTTTCGCCATTGAAAGTTTTGAAAAAAAAATTAGTATCACTCGAGCGATGATGAAAAATGTACAAATAAATCAACATCATCTTTAGTTTTTATATTTTTTTGGTTCAAGTCGAAGATTATTGACTTATAAAATAAAATATAAAAAAATTAAGTGGTGGTATTTTTTGGGTTTTAAGTTGTAACTGTTGAATGTTTGGAAAAAAAAAATTAGTACCACACGAGCAATGATAAAAAATGTACAAAATCAACATCACGTTTAATTTTTATAGTATTTTATTTGGTTAAAATCCAGTATTATTGACTTATAAAATAAAATATAAAAAATTGAGTGGTGGTGTTTTTTTGGTTTTTAAATTTTCGCCATTGAAAGTTTTGAAAAAAATTAGTATCACTCGAGCGGTGATGAAAAATGTACAAATAAATCAACATCATCTTTAGTTTTTATATTTTTTTGGTTCATGTCGAAGATTATTGTCTTATAAAATAAAATATAAAAAAATTAGGTGGTGGTATTTTTTGGTTTTTAAGTTGTAACTGTTGAATGTTTGGAAAAAAATTAGTACCACTCGAGCAGTGATAAAAAAATCTACAAAATCAACATTAATTTTTTAGTATATTATTTTTTTAAATCCAGTATTATTCACTTATAAAATATAAAAAAAATTGAGTGATGGTGTTTTTCGGTTTTTAAGTTTTTAAGTTTTTGCTATTGAAAGTTTTGAAAAAAAAATTAGTATCACTCGAGCGGTGATGAAAAAAATATAAATAAATCAACATCATCTTTGGTTTTTATATTTTTTTGTTCAAGTCAAAGATCATTGACAAAATAATATATAAAGAAATTGATTGGTATTACTTTTTGATTTGAAAATTTGGAAAAAAAATTAGTATCGTTCGAGTGGTGATGACAAGTGTAAAGTTGCTCCCAGCTGAAAGTACAAACAAAGAATACGCCTACTTCCATCTGGGAGCAACTGTACAAAATCAAAATCATCTTTAACTTTTGTATATTTTTTGTTCATTTTTTTCTATTTTTAGAATGGTACTATGAAAACAAAACGTTCTCTGCGGCGAAAAAGTTCTGGAAAACTGACTGAAGGTGGAAAAATCATGAAAAAAGATGATTTGGAAGAGCGTTCGGCTACAAAAATTCAAGCAGGAATTAGAGGTTTTTTGGTGCGTAAAAAACAAATGAAGAACAAAAAGGAAAACCAATCCCCGTAAATTTGCACCAATTAATTAATAAAAGTAGTATTAAAAATTAATAAATTAGAAATTTCCAAAATTATAAAATATTAGTATTAATAAATTGCTTTTTAAAAAAATTACTAAAAATTTGCTATGAAATAAATTATTATAAGAATATTTATAGGTTTAAATAATTAGATTTGCTTATGAAAATTATATAGTGATATTTTTGTATTTATGTAGAATTATAAAAAAAAATGTATTGTGTAATTAAATCATATCAAAAAATGTATATTATAACTTACATCTTATTTATTAATTAAAAATCTTGCAATTATTGTGATTTTTTGGTTTTTTTTTTTTTGAAAATTGGTGGGGTAAAAGAAAACGAAATATCTTTTTAAACAATAAATTTATTGTTTCATTGCCTATTTCACCATATGAGATCTTTAAAAAATATAATATTTACATGTTATAATAATAAATCACAATTGAGAAAAGCTTGTCCAATTTGAGTGTAATACAACATCCAAATTTTGGAACAATAAAATTGAACTAGCGCTTTTTGTAATCACGAAAAGCTTGCGGAATAAGTAATACTGTTATGGTCCCTATTTGTCAGATTTTACTAGTAGTATCTTTGATTTCTATGACATTCCAAGCTGTTATCATAACAGCCATGACACACCGATGTTAATGTTTCGTCCTCCTTTTGGCACCACATCCCGGCGCCACACTTCCCTAGAACCTCGTGGGGTCCACCGCACCTTTGACCTGGACCCTACAAAAAAAAATAAAAAAAAAATAAAAAAAAATAAGTAAAAAAAATTATAATCCCCATTTTTTGTATTAAAATAAAATATGCACTAAATTTTATGATTTTTTTAAATAATACAGGGTGTTGCAACTCAAATTGGAACATTTTGTATACAGAGTGTCCCAAGAAACATTTCGAGCTTTACACTTCGCCAATTAAAAAAATTGTAGTTGGTGTAATTTGTTTTATTTGGAACACCCTGTATAATTTTTGTTTACATAAAATTTTATAAAATTTACCTTTGCACAAACTCTTCTACCACAGCCGTTTCTTGTTTCACCCCATAAACATAAATCAGCCGGTTCAATATCACAGTCATTAACTGAAGGATCACATGGTGTACACATCCATAAAGCTTTAGAATCAACCCTAAAAAAAATAAAAAAAAATTTTGATTCCATTTTTTTGATAAAATTATTAGTTTTTCTTTTTGGGTGGAGCCTTCATTTTTAAAGGCTATTGGTCCAGTTATTTTTAATAACAATTTGGTAATACTTACATGCCTAGGATTGAAAAATAAACAGTAGCTGCGAAAACTAGGACCCCCAATGATACAGCACGCATGGCAATTTCGAAATGTAATAAATGGCTTCTCAAAAACTTTCAAATACTAAAAAAAAAAAAAAATTAATAACACCAAAATTTATAAAAAAAATTATTTAATTTTTTAAGTGATATTGCTAAATTATTGGAAATAAAAAATAGTTTATTTCACAATAATTACAATTAAATTAATACTAATTACTATTTACAATTAACTATACCATGTAATTTTTTAATGATTTTGAATTAAAATTGCATCCATCAAGTCGATTGAAAACATTACAAGCAAATATTATTTGTTGATAATTGTTTCATAATTTTTGATTGATATTTATAGAGTCATGAAGCTTTTATGTACTTAAAGTAGTATAATTTATAATAATTATAATACATAAATTGTAGGTGTAAACATCGAGTTATCATTTCCACATAACACTCAGTAAACAGCTGATTACTGTAATAATTTTGTCCTAGAAATTATTTTTGTAATTAATCTTTAATATTTTGTAGTAATTGCTTTTAATTTCACTTGCTTTAATACTTTAATAAACAAAAGAAACATTGATTTAATTAAAATTTTCAAAATACGAAACGTAATATCGTTTTTTTTTAAATTATTAATTAATCCACAAAATTTAATAATAATAAATTTGTTTACAAATTACTGGAATTTATTTTGTTTTGTATGGAATTATTTTTGAAATTCAAGACTTTGAAACTCTCCAAAAATTGCTATTTTTGATAAATAACAATTATTCAATATTTTTACTCTTTTTTTAATTATTAAATTTAATTGTTGCAGAAATTATAAACAATTGGATTAAATCATTATTTACTTATAATTTAGTGAATATTTAAAAAAAAAACTTAAAAAATTTTTTTAAAGCGTGCCTTCATTAATTAAAAATTTTAATTAATGAAACTTTTACTAAAATTATTTTTATTGGCTTTAATTAAAGGCACGAAACAACAATTAAATTTTTAGTTTAGTAAATTTCTTTAACACAGTTTTGTGATCTTGAAAAATTTATTACCAAAGATTTTTTATAATTTTTTTATAACAAAAAAAAACTCTACAAAGACAACAAAATCGTTTAGTTTTTATATTTTTTTGGTTTAAGTCGAAGATTATTGAATTATAAAATGAAATATAAAAAAAAATGAGTAGTGGTGTTTTTTGGTTTTTAAATTATCGCCATTGAAAGTTTTGAAAAAAAAAAATAGTATCACTCAAGCGATGATGAAAAATGTACAAATAAATCAACATCATATTTAGTTTTTATATTTTTTTTGATTCAAGTCGACGATTATTGACTTATAAAATAAAATATAAAAAAATGAGTAGTGGTGTTTTTTGGTTTTTAAATTTTCCCCGTTGAAAGTTTTGAAAAAAAATTAGCATCACTCGAGCGGTGAAGAAAAGTGTACAAATAAATCAACATCATCTTTAGTTTTTATATTTTTTTGGTTCAAGTCGAAGATTATTGAGTTATAAAATGAAATAAAAAAAATTGAGTGGTTGTGTTTTTTGGTTTTTAAGTTATCGCCATTGAAAGTTTTGAAAAAAAATAGTATCACTCCAGTGGTGATGAAAAATGTACAAATAAATCAACATCATATTTAGTTTTTATATTTTTTTTGATTCAAGTCGACGATTATTGACTTATAAAATAAAATATAAAAAAATGAGTAGTGGTGTTTTCTGGTTTTTAAGTTTTCCCCGTTGAAAGTTTTGAAAAAAAATTAGCATCACTCGAGCGGTGAAGAAAAGTGTACAAATAAATCAACATCATCTTTAGTTTTTATATTTTTTTTGATTCAAGTCGAAGATTATTGACTTATAAAATAAAATATAAAAAAATTGAGTAGTGGTGTTTTTTGGTTTTTAAATTTTCGTCATTAAAAGTTTTGAAAAAAAATTACCATCACGACTTTAGGTCGTTTTGGTGCCCCCAAAGTGACGCTTTGTTTTTCGCGCCATTTTAACGCGAACTTTGAAAATTCGTAACTTTTCATCGGAACAACCTGTAATACTCGAATATTTTTTATTTTACTTATTTGGTATTTACTTATGAGAGAAAAAATCGGCACCTTGAAATTTTTACCCTGGACCTTGGAAAAAAATCAAACGTAAAATGTTCAAAAAATCGGGTAAAACGCGGTCTAACCTGAGCCCATCAGGCTCCCGCAATTTTCAAAAATATTGCAATTTTCTTTCGCAACTTTAAAAAGGAATATTTTCTACAGTGTACAGGCTACTCAGATTTTTTATATTTGGCAGGGTTGGGAAATTACGTACAAATAAACTTGAAATTTTGATTTTATGGGTGAGTGGCTCCCGCTGGGTCACTTTTAAACGGATTTTCGAATTTAAAAACACTTTAGAATCTACTCTTTGAACCGAAAGCTCCCACGCATAGGGTATTTTAAATTTCGAAAAAATAACGAAAAAAAAATTTTTTTTATATCGCATTTTTAAAAGTCGTATTTATAGGTCAAATTCACCCTTCAAATTACATTTCAATCCTATTTTCTGCACCTTCCCTAAAAGCTCTTTAGATCCGCTTTACGTCAAAAAAAGAATCACTTCGCTATCTCTTTCCGTTTTCGAGTTATCACCGAAAATGTAGCTAAAATAAGAAAAATCTCCGTTTAGAGCCAAAATTTCGGTCTGAAATTTTTCACTTTTCACAAAATAATTGATATCTTCGAAACTATTAGCACCACCGAGACGTTTAATAGCTTAAAATTCGCACAGTCACCTTCTCCACCAAATTCCGTGAAAGTTTTAATTTTCGGTTTAAAATTGCGCCGCCCAGAACCGTATTTGTACCAAAATTTTGCCAAAAATTTGCGAATTTTTTTCAAAAAAACTATTTAACCGATTTTACCCAAATATTTTTTAAAACGCGTCGATCCACAGTGTTTACTTTTGGTAAAAATTTGAAACCGGTAACTTTTATAGTTTTCGAGAAAAAAAATAAAGAGCGATTTCCATTAAAAATTTCAAGCCCCTTTAAAAATATCTCAAAAATTTTTTGTTCGAATTTTTTCAAAATCTACCCCGCAAATGAAAGATAATAACAAAATGGATGAAATGTAGGGGTTCACCTGCCCTCTACACCCCCCAAAAAAATTTTACTCCCCAAAAACGCAAAAAAATCACATTTTTTTTAGGTGTTGATATCAGTAATTTTTAGAAATTTATCTGTACGAATTTTTGTTTCTTAATTTTAATCAATAAGCGAAATATTAATTTTTCAAAATTTTTCAGAATGCCATATTTTATATAAAAATTCATATCTTTTGAACGAACCATCGTAAAACCTTGAATTTTTTTTTATTTTTTTTTCTACTTTCTTTATACTTTAAATATAAATTATTAACTTTCAAATTTTTTATTTGAAACGAAACACTCTTGTTGACTTATAAAATGAAATATAAAAAATGAGTTGTGGTACTTTTTGGTTGAATGTTTAGAAAACAAAATAGTACCACACGAGAAGTAATAAAAAATGTACAAAATTAACATCACCTTTAATTTTTATAGTATTTTATTTGGTTAAAATCCAGTATTATTTATTTATGAAATGAAATATAAAAAATTTAGTGGTGGTGTCTTTTTGTTTTTAAGTTTTCCACATTGAAAGTTTTGAAAAAAAATAATTGATAAAAATGTACAAATAAATCAACATCATCGTTAGTTTTTATATTTTTTTGGTTCAAGTCGAAGACTTATAAAATAAAATACAAAAAATTGGGTGGTGGTATTTTTTAGATTTTAAGCTGTATCTTTTCAATGTTTGGAAAAAAAAAAATTAGTACCACTCGAGCAGTGATAAAAAATGTACAAAATCAACATCACCTTTATTTTTTATAGTATTTTATTTGGTTAAAATCCAGTCTTATTGACTTAATTTTTTAAGTTTTCGCCATTGAAAGTTTTGAAAAAAAAATTAGTATAGAAAAACGTACAAATAAATCAACAACATCTTTATTTTTATATTTCTTTGGTTCAAGTCGAAGATTATTGACTTATACAATAAAATATAAAAAATTGAGTGGTGGTATTTTTTGGTTTTTAAGTTGTAATGATTGTTTTTTTATGTTTTTTTTTTAAATTTAAATATTAATTAACGATAACAATCCAATTTGTTTAAGTACATAATAAAAGTGGACTTTAACCATTCAATTTTTTGACCTGCATCAATTTTTTTTAATCTAATAAAATTTTCCAATAAAGAAAAAAAATTAAACAATAAATAGAATAACCCCAATTAATTATATTTTTAAAACAAAATTTTTTTGTGATAATTGTAATATCAGTAATTGCAGTCATGATAATAAAATTTAAATTAAAGTACTTAGTTCCGGTTATAATTAAATAATAAAAAAATAAATAAAGTGCAATTTATTTATTTATATCACATTAACCCACATAAATCTAATAAATTACAAAATTACTCACCTTAATTTTTTTTAAAATTCGATTAATAAAAATTTTAGAAAATTGAGATTCACAGTAGTAACACCAAAGTGTCTTCAAATAATTTTTGATTAAAAATTTTTTCCAACACATCTAATTAAATCGCGAGTTAAAATAAAAAATTTTATTTAAATTTATGTTTGTAAAATTAAAAAAAAAATACGTCGTGTTGAGCCAATGGACGCCCAAAGACTGGAACCAAGTTTTGTTTCAGCTGGACTTTCTTATCACTAGTAATTGCTCCTTAGACTGTTAGAAAAAAGGACATTAACTTGTAATTCAATAAACAAGTCTTAAGTGAGCAATTAATGCATGCATAGTAGTGAATCGTAAAGTTATGTGGGTGTCTGTTTACAAACATGCATTAAGTTTGTTGGACTTTTTGCTTTCTCTTCTTTACGCCAGACGTGTGATATAATTATGCTAACCTACTATTGATTCGGAGCAATTAGATAATGAGGACTGTCTATTTTTAGACATAACTAATTTACTTTTTAGATAACGGTTTGTTTAAGTTTTATTTTTGATTAAGCTCCTCACGGATTTCCAGAAACTTTATTGTTTTGGTGCATGCCTATGTTATCTCTATCGGAACGTACTTATGTAACATTTTTTTATCAACCGAAATGTTTTTTATTTCATAAAAATGATAAGCCCGCACACTTTTAAAAACTCAAATTTGCCAAACCCAAATCTCAATTTTTGAAAAATCCAATTTTATAAAAAAAGGCTTCAGTAATCTAATTCCTTAAAAAATGGATTGAGTAATCCAGTTTCTGAAAATCGACTTAATTTTATTAAAAAGCTTGATCAATGTAATTTTTGAAAAACCTGTTAGGTAATCCAGTTTAATAAAAAAAGGCTTCAGTAATCTAATTCCTTAAAAAATGGATTGAGTAATCCAGTTTCTGAAAATCGACTTAATTTTATTAAAAAGCTTGATCAATGTAATTTTTGAAAAACCTGTTAGGTAATCCAGTTTAATAAAAAAAGGCTTCAGTAATCTAATTCCTTAAAAAATGGATTGAGTAATCCAGTTTCTGAAAATCGACTTAATTTTATTAAAAAGCTTGATCAATGTAATTTTTGAAAAACCTGTTAGGTAATCCAGTTTTATAAAAAAAGGCTTCAGTAATCTAATTCCTTAAAAAATGGATTGAGTAATCCAGTTTCTAAAAATCGACTTAATTTTATTAAAAAGCTTGATCAATGTAATTTTCGAAAAACCTGTTAGGTAATCCAGTTTTATAAAAAAAAGGCTTCAGTAATCTAATTCCTTAAAAAATTGATTGAGTAATCCAGTTTCTGAAAATCGACTTAATTTTATTAAAAAGCTTGATCAATGTAATTTTTGAAAAACCTGTTAGGTAATCCAGTTTAATAAAAAAAGGCTTCAGTAATCTAATTCCTTAAAAAATGGATTGAGTAATCCAGTTTCTGAAAATCGACTTAATTTTATTAAAAAGCTTGATCAATGTAATTTTTGAAAAACCTGTTAGGTAATCCAGTTTTATAAAAAAAGGCTTCAGTAATCTAATTCCTTAAAAAATGGATTGAGTAATCCAGTTTCTGAAAATCGACTTAATTTTATTAAAAAGCTTGATCAATGTAATTTTTGAAAAACCTGTTAGGTAATCCAGTTTTATAAAAAAAGGCTTCAGTAATCTAATTCCTTAAAAAATGGATTGAGTAATCCAGTTTCTAAAAATCGACTTAATTTTATTAAAAAGCTTGATCAATGTAATTTTCGAAAAACCTGTTAGGTAATCCAGTTTTATAAAAAAAAGGCTTCAGTAATCTAATTCCTTAAAAAATTGATTGAGTAATCCAGTTTCTGAAAATCGACTTAATTTTATTAAAAAGCTTGATCAATGTAATTTTTGAAAAACCTGTTAGGTAATCCAGTTTAATAAAAAAAGGCTTCAGTAATCTAATTCCTTAAAAAATGGATTGAGTAATCCAGTTTCTGAAAATCGACTTAATTTTATTAAAAAGCTTGATCAATGTAATTTTTGAAAAACCTGTTAGGTAATCCAGTTTTATAAAAAAAGGCTTCAGTATTCTAATTCCTTAAAAAATGGATTGAGTAATCCAGTTTCTGAAAATCGACTTAATTTTATTAAAAAGCTTGATCAATATAATTTTTGAAAAACCTGTTAGGTAATCCAGTTTTATAAAATAAAGGCTTCAGTAATCTAATTTCTTAAAAAATGGATTGAGTAATCCAGTTTCTGAAAATCGACTTAATTTTATTAAAAAGCTTGATCAATGTAATTTTTGAAAAACGTGTTAAGTAATCTAATTTTATAAAAAAGGCTCCAGTAATCTAATTCCTTAAAAAATGGATTGAGTAATCCAGTTTCTGAAAATCGACTTAATTTTATTAAAAAGCTTGATCAATGTAATTTTTGAAAAACCTGTTAGGTAATCGAATTTTATAAAAAAAAGGCTTGAGCAATCTAATTCCTTAAAAAATGGATTGAGTAATCCAGTTTCTGAAAAACGACTAAATTTTATTAAAAAACTTGATTAATGTAATTTCTGAAAAAACGCCCAATTATTTCAATATTTTAAAAACAGCTCGAGTAATCTGATTTTTTGAAAATGGCTTGATAAATCTGATTTGTAAAAAATGGGTGGAGTTATCCGATTTCTGAAAAATTGCTTGAGTTATTTGAAGTTTATAAAACACTTTATTAATGTAATTTTTGAAAAAAATGCTTAGGTATTCTGATATTTTCAAAACGGCTCAAGCAATCTAATTTCTGAAATACGGATTGATTAGTTTATTTAACAAAAAACGGAGGAACTCCAGAGAAACTTGACAGTCCAGTAATTTGTCATGAATCTTCAATATTATCAAATTTTCGCGGTTTTGAGTTTTCCAGTATTTCAATATTTTGAAAAAACCTGGAGAAATGGGATTTTCAAAAAGATGGATTAAGTAATCCAGTTCCTGAAAAAAGGCTTAAGTAATCTGAGTTGGTAGGAAAAAACTGCATTTGTAAAAAACTGCTCGAATATTCTCATATTTTAAAAATTGCTCCAGTAATGTGATTTCTACAAAAATGAATTAAGTAATCCAAATAAATTGATTAATTTTATTTCTGAAAAACATCTGAGGTGTTTCAAATTTTTGAAAACTGCTTGTGTAATCTGATATATAAAAAATGGAGTGAGTAATCCAAATCCTGAAAAAATGGAGTGAGTAATCCAATTCCTGAAAAACTAATCTCTGAGAAAGGGCTTCAGTATTCTGATATTTTCAAAACGGCTCGAGTAATATAATTTCTAAAATATGGATTAACTAGTTTATTTTTCAAAACATTTAAGAACTTCAGGAAAACTTGGCAGTCAAGCAAATTGATTTTTTAATTCTTCGCGGTTTTGAACTTTCCAGTATTTCAATATTTTGAAAAATGCTGGAGAAATGCGATTTCCAAAAAGATGGATTAAGTAATCCAATTCATGAAAAAAGGCTTAAATAATCTGATTTTTGTGGAAAAAAAACTTTATTAACTGCATTTTTGAAAAACCGCTCGAGAATTCCCATATTTTAAAAACTACTCCATTTCTACAAAAATGGATTGAGTAATCCGAATCTCAGAAAACAGCTTGATTAATTTTATTTCTGAAGAACATCTGAGGTATTTTGAATATTTAGAAACGGCTTGTGTAATCTGATTTATAAAAAATGGAGTGAGTAATCCAATTCCTGAAAAACTGTTTGAGTAATCTGAATTTTACGAAACAGGTTTATTAATGTAATTTCTGAGAAAGGGCTTCAGTATTCTGATATTTTCAAAACGGCTAGAGTAATATAATTTTTAGAATATGGATTAAGTTTATTCTTCAAAAAAATTAAGAACTTCAGAAAATCTAGGCAGTCAAGCAAATTGACATGAATCTTCAATTTTTTAAAGTTTCGCGGTTTTGAGCTTTCCAGTATTTCAATATTTTGAAAAAAGCTGGAGAAATGCGATTTCCAGAAAGATGGATTAAGTAATCCAATTCCTGAAAAACGGCTTAATCTGATTTTTGTGGAAAAAACTTAATTAACTGAATTTTTTTAAAACCGCTTGAGTACTCCCATATTTTAAAAACAACTCCATCTCTACAAAAATGGATTGAGTAATCCGAATCGTAGAAAACAGCTTGATTAATTTCATTCAGAAAAACATCTGAGGTATTTCGAATATTTAAAAACGACTTGTGTTATCTGATTTATAAAAAAATGGAGTGAGTAATCCAATTCCTGAAAAACTGTTTGAGTAATCTGAATCTTAGGAAACAGGTTTATTAATGTAATTCCTGAGAAAGGGCTTCAGTATTCTGATATTTTCAAAACGGCTAGAGTAATATAATTTCTAGAATATGGATTAACTAGTTTATTCTTCAAAAAATTTAAGAACTTCTAGGCAGTCAAGCAAATTGACATGAATCTTCAATTTTTTAAAGTTTCGCGGTTTTGAGCTTTCCAGTATTTCAATATTTTGAAAAAAGCCGGAGAAATGCGATTTCCAGAAAGATGGATTAAGTAATCCAATTCCTGAAAAACGGCTTAAGTAATCTAATTTTTGTGGAAAAAACTTAATTAACTGAATTTTTTTAAAACGGCTTGAGTACTCCCATATTTTAAAAACAACTCCATCTCTACAAAAATGGATAGAGTAATTCGAATCTTAGAAAACAGCTTGATTAATTTCATTCTGAAAAACATCTGAGGTATTTCGAATATTTAAAAACGACTTGTGTTACCTGATTTATAAAAAATGGATTGAGTAATCCAATTCTTGAAAAACTATTTGAGTAATCTGAATTTTACGAAATTATGTAATTTCTGAGAAAAGGCTTCTGATATTTCCAAAACGGCTCGAGTATCTGATTTCTAAAAAAAATGGATTGACTAGTTTATTTTTTAAATTTTCGTGTATTTAAGACTATGTACTCCAATATTTTGAAAACGCCTCGAGTAATGTGATTTCTAAAAAATGTATTAAGTAATCCGAATTTCAGAAAACCACTCATTTCTGAAAAACATCATATTAAGAAATATAATTTTTTGAAATCAGCTTGAATAATCTGATATTGAAAAAAAATTGATTGAGCAATCCGATTTTTAAAAACTG
Organism: Stenus bimaculatus; assembly: GCA_963971135.1. Lineage (NCBI taxonomy): Eukaryota > Metazoa > Arthropoda > Insecta > Coleoptera > Staphylinidae > Stenus > Stenus bimaculatus. Next base: position 1,332,986 of record OZ020182.1, read on the forward strand.
CTTGAGAAATCTAAATTTCACAAATGTATTTTCTAAAATAAATAAGGCTTTGGTATTCTGATATTTTCAAAACAACTTGAGTAATCTAATTTCTAAAAAAATGGATTGACTAGTTTATTTTTCGAAAAACGTAAGAACTCTAGAACAACTTGGTAGTCAAACTATTCGTCATGAATCTTCAATTTTTTTAAAATTTTCGCGTATTTATATCCAAGTATTCCATTATTTTGGAAACGCCTCGAGTAATGGATTTCTAAAAATATGGATGAAGTAACGTGAATTTCAAAAAACTGCTCATTTCTGAAAAACATTATAAGTTTTTGAAATAAGCTTGAGTAATCTGATTCTGAAAAAAATGGATTGAGCAATCCGATTTTTGAGAAACTGGTTGAGTAATTTAAATTTAACAAATGTGATTTCTAAAAAAAGAAGGCTTCGATATTCTGTTATTTTCGAAACAGCTTGAGTAATATAATTTAAAAAAAAATGGATTGAGTAGTTGATTTTTCCTAAAACATAAGAACTCTAGAACAACTTGGCAGTCACGCTATTTGTCATGATTTTTCAATTTTTTAAAATTTTCGCGTTTTTAAGTGTAAATATTTTGAAAACGCCTCGAGTAATGTGATTTGTAAAAAATGGATAAAGTAATCCGAAGTAATCTGAATTTCAGAAATCCGCTCAATTCTGAAAAAAATCAAATATTTTGAAATCAGCTTGAGTAATCTGATTTTGAAAAAATGGATTGAGTAATCCGATTTATCAAAAACTGCTTGGTAATCTGAATTTGATAAAATAGCTTTATTAATGTAATTTCTAAAAACGGCTTTGATATTCTGATATTTTCAAAACAACTTGAGTAATCTATTTTCTAAAAAAATGGATTGACTAGTTTATTTTTCAAAAAACGTAAGAACTCTAGAACAACTTGGTAGTCAAACTATTCGTCATGAATCTTCAATTTTTTTAAATTTTCGCGTATTTAAATCAAAGTATTCCATTATTTTGGAAACGCCTCGAGTAATGGATTTCTAAAAATATGGATAAAGTAATGTGAATTTCAAAAAACTGCTCATTTCTGAAAAACATCATAAGTTTTTGAAATAAGCTTGAGTAATCTGATTCTGAAAAAAATGGATTGAGCAATCCGATTTTTGAGAAACTGGTTGAGTAATTTAAATTTAACAAATGTGATTTCTAAAAAAAGAAGGCTTCGATATTCTGTTATTTTCGAAACAGCTTGAGTAATATAATTTAAAAAAAAAATAGATTGAGTAGTTGATTTTTCCTAAAACATAAGAACTCTAGAACAACTTGGCAGTCACGCTATTTGTCATGATTTTTCAATTTTTTAAAATTTTCGCGTTTTTAAGTGTAAATATTTTGAAAACGCCTCGAGTAATGTGATTTCTAAAAAATGGATAAAGTAATGTGAATTTAAAAAAACTGCTCATTTCTGAAAAACATTATAAGTTTTTGAAATAAGCTTGAGTAATCTGATTCTGAAAAAAATGGATTGAGCAATCCGATTTTTGAAAAACTGGTTGAGTAATTTAAATTTAGCAAATGTAATTTCTCAAAAAAGAAGGCTTCAATTTTCTTTTATTTCCAAAACAGCTTGAGTAATATAATTTCTAAAAAAATGGATTGAGCAGTTGATTTTTCCAAAAACATAAGAACTCTAGAACAACTTGGCAGTCATGCTATTTGTCATGATTTTTCAATATTTTGAAAACGCCTCGATTAATGTGATTTCTAAAAAATGGATTAATTAATCCGAAGTAATCTGAATTTCAGAAATCCGCCATTTCCGAAAAAAAAATCAAATTTTTTTAAATCAGCTTGATTAATCTAATTTTGAAAAAAATGGATTGAGTAATCCGATTTATCAAAAACTGCTTGAGTAATCTAAATTTCACAAAACAGCTTTATTAATGTAATTTCTAAAAACGGCTTCGATATTCTGATATTTTAAAAACGGCTTGAGTAATCTGATTTCTAAACAGTGGATTGACTAGTTTATTTAATTAAAAATCTTAAGAATTCTAGTAAAATTCATGATAATGATGATTTAATCTTTAAGAATTTTCGTGTTTATGAGCAGTGTTTTTTTAATATGATATAAAATTCAATAAATATTGCATCAAATAGTATATCAACATATTGATGGTAAATATTTCTTTTATAATTGGACTTGGATTTGGAATCATGTTTACTCGGGGATGATAACATTCCAATTTTAATTAAGCCTTTAGAAAATTTAAGTGTGGATAATTTTTATTTAATAAACCACGAATTTATTTAAAAAATTTAAAATATGATTTGATTATTAAAATCGCGATAAATCATGAAATCGAACATTACTGGCAACAGTATATCTCAAGTTTTTCTTGACAGATTTTCAAAATTTTTTCTGATTTGTAAACTTGATTAATTAAACTAAAACTGGTCTACAGCTTTTGTGTTGCAATTTTATCCAAAATTAATTATAAGCGACCAAAGTTAAGGTACTTTTGGGTAATTATATTTTTTTTTAGATTCTCCAATTGTTTTTCCTTCTGTCCATATTTAGTTGAATGACTCTAGAATCTGAAATAAAAAAAAGTATGCAAAAATATTGTTTGCACTAGCATATCTAGTGTTGCCCGTAAACTGCTATTTTTGCCAATTAGAAAATGACTCTTAAATATTTTTTGAAGTTGATTTATCTTAAGCACTGATAAAGATTCTTCATGTACAAAGTTTAATGTTCATTTTAAAGAAGGAAGAGTCACTTCTAAACTTTGCAAATTTTGTTACTGAAGCAAATTAGCCCTTTGACTAAAACCTAAAATTTTGGCAAGTGGGAGAAGTTTAGCAGCCCTTTTACCTATTTTCAAAACCACTCCATTTCTTCAAAATTTTAGGGTTTTTTTTGATAATTTTTAGAAATGGGTTTCTTTAAATTCGTGGAAATTGCTACGAATTTTTGAAAAACCCAAATTAGGAGATTAAAAAGATGTATATGACAAATTTTTCGAAATTTTTTGGTATGAATAATGAGGATGTGGTTTAATTTGAGTGTAGGTGTAAATGTACATGGGCGTCGACCTTTCGAGAGATAAATGAATCAAAAGCGCATGACAAACTGGCTCATTTACAAGTTTTCATAGAAAATTAAAGAACGCAAACAAAAACTTTAATGTTTATTTGCGATGCTATTTTTGAAAGTCATGCGATGGGTTAAAAATAAGCGACGCGTGTTTGTCTGCGTATAATAATTCAAACGACCATCAAAAAATTGGGCCGATGAAATTTTTTCATGATCATTAACCCCAAAAATCCAATAAATGCGAAATAAAAATATGTCATGGATTTTCCCAAAAAAATTTTAGAATATACTTGTATATTACGATGCATCTATGAGGAAAAATAAAAAAAAAACGGAAACGCAAAAGTTAATTGAAAAACATGTTTGCTATTTGTACGGATAGAATCTCATCGTATATGTCTGTGGCTTTGATTTGGAAAGCGATCCTTGCCAAAAAAGCTTTACATGACGCAAATCTCGCTTAAGTAGGACGAAAAATAAAGCGAAAATAAGAAAACGTGCCTTTGACTTCTTCAATAAACTGTTTTTTTGTTTTCATTCTGACTTTCGTACAAAGCCGCGCTTATTTTTCGTCTGCAATTCGCCGAGTTCACAATTCAAAAATAGTGCTCCACTAAAATTATGGGGATGATTACGCGGGTTAGGGGTAGGTTAAGGAGTATCCACACCATTCCTCCTTTGGATCAGAAATTGAGGGATGAAAAAATCGCGGAAACAGGTTGGTTTTTTACTATTTACAAGTGTTTAGATTTAAGAATAGACTTGAAGCTATGCAAATAGATGTTGGACGCTTTACAATTTGTTATTTTTGCGATCACCTGACTTCCTCAGACCACTTTCCTATGTTTTAATCAAAATCTAGTGCTGTGATTTCCTTAATTTTTACTTAATTATGGGCGTTTCTTTATTGCTACGCCTACACACCAAAGGTAACTTTTTTTCATTCATTAAATCCTTTAATTTTTTATCATCACAACTCCTATTTCTGATAAAGAAGACTAACCTACAGATTTTACATCACGAATTCATTTTTTTTTTCTAGAAATTTTTTTCAAAAACAGGAATAAGCTAATGTTTTTACTAAAACAAAATTTTATCTGATTTAAATGATTTTTTTATAAAAATCGGCCTATGAAATTTTTCAAAAAAAAATTAAAAAAAAAAAAAATTTTATTAAAAAAAAAATTTATTTTTTTTACTAAAGAAACTTATATAATTTTTTTTCAGTTTGTTTATTATCAGTGTTATTTTTGCTTCCTTACTGCTCAAGAGGCCACGCCCCTCTTTTATTAAGCCTTGGAGGTTGGTGTCTTACAACTTATTCTTGTTTGGTCTTACCTTTACTGATATCAGCCAATTATAAGTATCCAGTGAGATGGTTGAAGAATCTTATCTACAGAATTCCAGGTAATTTACTAAAATATTTTGTACCCTCTTTAATTATCGAAAAAACTTTTTTCTAAAAAAAATCTAAAATTTCAGGATTAAAGTGAGATTTTGCACATTTTTGTCCATAACACAAAAACGAAAAGTGATAACAAAATGATTTTTTTTTGGCTGAAAATTTATTTAAAGTCCTTTCCAAAAAAATATAAAACTTTAATTTAATTAGCGAATTTAAATTTTTTTTGTAAGATTTTATTATTTAAAAATTTTCCAAGTTTTTTATTTTAATATTTTTCTTGAAAACCACTAAAGTTATCAACCCCAAAATTTTATATCAAAAACATGTAGCACCTAGATGTATTTTAAAAAATATTTGGTGAAAATCGGTCGTTTAGTTTTTCCATAATAAAATCACAAAGTATTTGCAAAAATTTGAGCACAAATCCGGCCCTGGAGAATTTATTTAAAGACTTTCAAAAATTTTATTGAAACGATCAGAAAATACAATTAATTCCTTAAATTTTAAGCCCTTAAACGTTTTTGTACCCCGTATAGTTTTCGAGCAATCAACTTTTTTTTAAGAATCTAAAAATTCTGGACTTATTTTGACGTGAAACTGGGATTTTACACACTTTTCTTTATAACTCAAAAACCAAAAATGATAACAAAATGATTCTTTTTTTGGCTGAAAATTCATTTAAAGCCCTTTCAAAAAAAAAATTAAAACTTTTTTTAAATTGGTGAATTTTAAGTTTTAATTTAAGATTTTATTATTTAAAAATTTTGATTATATTTTTTTCTTGAAAACCACTAAAGTTTTCAACACCAAAATTTTATACTAACAACATGTAGTGCCTAGATGTATTTAAAAAAATATTTGGTAAAAATCGGACGTTTAGTTTTTCCATAATAAAATCACTAAATATTTGCAAAAATTTGGGCACAAATCCGGCCCTGGAGAGTTTATTTAAAGACTTTCAAAATTTTTATTAAAATGATCGTAAAATACAATTCATTCCTTAAATTTTAAGCCCTTAAACGTTTTTGTACCCCGTATAGTTTTCGAGCAATCAACTTTTTTGGAAAAATAAAAAAATTCTGGACTAAATTTGACTTGAAACTGGGATTTTACACTTTTCTTTATAACTCAAAAACAAAAATGATATCAAAATGATTCTTTTTTTGGCTGAAAATTCATTTAAAGCCCTTTCCAAAAAAAAATTAAAACTTTTTTTAAATTAGTGAATTTTAAGTTTTTCTTAAGATATTATTATTTAAAAATTTTCGTTGTTTTTGATTTTAATATTTTTCTTGAAAACCACTAAAGTTTTCAACACCAAAATTTTATAATAAAAACATGTAGTACCTAAATGTATTTTAAAAAATATTTGGTGAAAATCGGACTTTTAGTTTTTCCATAATAAAATCACTAAATATTTGCAAATCCGGCCCTGGACAGTTTATTTAAAAACTTTCAAACATTTTATTAAAATGATCAAAAAATATAATTAATTCCTTAAATTTTAAGCCCTTAAACGTTTTTGTACCCCATATAGTTTTCGAGCAATCAACTTTTTTCTGAAAAATCTAAAAATTCTGGACTAAATTTGACTTGAAACTGGGATTTTGCACACTTTTGTTTATAACTCAAAAACCAAAAATGATAACAAAATGATTCTTTTTTTGACTGAAAATTAATCTAAAGCCCTTTTCAAAAAAATATAAAACTTTAATTTAATTAGTGAATTTAAAGTTTTTTTTTTAATTTTATAATTTAAAAATTTTCCCAGATTTTAATTTTAATATTTTTCTTGAAAACCACTAAAGTTATCAACACAAAAATTTTATACAAAATACATGTAGTACCTAGATGTATTTTAAAATATATTTGGTGAAAATCAGTCGTTTATTTTATCCATAATAAAATCACAAAGTATTTGCAAAAATTTGGGCGCAAATCCGGCCCTGGAGAATTTATTTGAAGACCTTCAAAAATTTTATTAAAACGATCAGAAAACACAATTAATTCCTTAAATTTTAAGCTACACGTTTTTTTACCCCGTATAGTTTACGAGCAATCAAATATTTTTGGAAAAATCTAAAAATTCTGGATTAAATTTGACTTGAAAGTGGGATTTTGCACATTTTTGTCTATAACTCAAAAACGAAGAGTGATAAGAAAATGATTCTTTTTTTAGCTAAAAATTTATTTAAAGCCCTTTCCGAAAACATATAAAACTAAAATTTACTTAGTGAATTTAAAGTTTTTTTTTTAAGATTTTATTATTTAAAAATTTTCCTAGTTTTTTATTTTATATTTTTCTTGAAAACCACTAAAGTTATCAACACCAAAATTTTATACCAAAAATATGTAGCACCTAGATGTGTTTTAAAAAATATTTGATGAAAATCGGTTGTTTAGTTTTTCCATAATAAAATCATAAAATATTTGCTAAAATTTGTTCACAAATCCGGACCTGGAGAATTTATTTGAAGACTTTCAAACATTTTATTAAAACGATCAGAAAATACAATTAATTGGTTAAATTTTAAGCCCTTAAACGTTTTTCTACCCCGTATAGTTTTCGAGCAATCAACTTTTTTTTTGAAAAATCTAAAAATTCTGGACTAAATTTGACTTGAAAGTGGGATTTGACACATTTTTGTTCATAACTGAAAAACCAACTGAAAAACCAAAATTGATAACGAAATGATTCTTTTTTTGGCTGAAAATTCATCTAAAGTCCTTTCTAAAAAAATATAAAACTTTAATTTAATTAGTGAATTTAAATTTTTTACTAAGATTTTATTATTTAAAAATTTTTCAAGTTTTTGATTTTAATATTTTTCTTGAAAACCACGAAAGTTATCAACACCAAAATTTTATACCAGAAACATATAGCACCTAGGTATATTTTAAAAAATATTTGGTGAAAATCGGACGTTTAGTTTTTCCATAATAAAATCACAAAATATTTACTAAAATTTGGGCACAAATCCGGCCCTGGAGAGATTATTTAAAAACTTTCAAACATTTTATTACAATGATCGTAAAATACAATTAATTCCTTAAATTTTAAGCCCTTAAACATTCTTGTAACCCGTATAGTTTTCGAGCAATTAACTTTTTTCTGAAAAATCTAAAAATTTCGTTCTAAATTTTCTGGATACATTTTTGTTCGTAACTCAAAAACCAAAAATGATAACAAAATGATTCTTTTTTTGGCGGAAAACTGATCTAAAGCCTTTTCCAAAAACATATGAATTTAATTTATAAACGTAAAGTATTTTTTTAAATTTTAGATTTTAATAATTTCTTGAAAACTGCAAAAATTTTAAAATCCTGGGATCGTCACCGAATTTAACACTAAAAGTTGTTGTAACACTAACAAGTAATTTTTACATACCTTGTACTAGGAGGAGGGTTTAAGCAGTTTACTGGTAATTCATTTAAAAAATCTCATTTTATAACTCAATAACGCCCTTGTTTTTCTGCAGCAATTTTTATTTGCATATTTTGATCGACAAGCTTTTTAATTTAACTAAAATAAATTCATGAGCCACCCCAGTGGCGTACATAAATCATATAATATAATAAATTTAGTAAATTTCATTCGAAATAATTATTGATCAATTTGTAATTTATATAAACATATTGTCAGTCTCTAATTACGATAATTATTATCTTTTCATGGTCTACAAAGTAGACTATACTATAAACAAAATCATTAATATTCTCTTGGACTTATTAGTTAAAAAAATAAGGTCATTTGGAAACCAATAATAAAATTATTTATTAACATTAATTTGCTGTAGCTCTAAAAGCTACGCCAATGACTTATTTTCATTTTAATTAAATTAAAATTCGCTCATAATTATTCATGATTCTAATAAAAATTCATTAAGGAATTAATTACTTGAGCAATTACATAATAAAATGTGTTAAATCGTTAATTTATTTATTTTTAGTTTTAAAAGTTTATTTTTATAGTGCGATAATAGTTGTTATTTTAATTCATGTGTAATAGAAATTAGATAAAATAGGAAAGTTATTAATAGTTTAAATTATTATTTATTTACTTTCAGACTTATTTTTAAAATACTCTGGACCCATATGGAATATTTTAGCCAAACTTTATTCTCCATTGGATCGATGCGAAAGGATTTTTATGAAGATGAGCAATTTATCAAACATGGCCATACAGGTACTTTAATTTTTTTAATTTTTAAAATTTAAAAAATCCAAAATAATACATACAAAATCTTCATAAAATAAATCTACACTAGACTTTTATAAATTAATTGGTTTTTAAGAAAAACAAACTTTTTTGATTAATGTTTTTCTATGTTTGTTTTATTTAAAATTAAACTTGTTTATTGTTGATCGTCGATCATTAAAAAAAACCAGATCAAAGCAGACATATTTAATTTCTTCCTTCAGTTCTAAATTTCTTCTGAAGTTTCCAATTTTAAACCCCTTAAATTAGAACATCATGTAAAATCAAAAACTGAACATTTTGAGCCCGATTTACACGTTTTCATCTTTAAAATCGGAAGAGTTACACCTATTTTTCGTTTTTTTACATGAAATCATTTCTTTAGAAATTATGAGCGCGTTTTTTGACCGATTTTCAAAATTCGAGATGTGTCTTAAACTGGAATGTCTTTTCTATCGTTGAAAATAAATTTTATATTTTTCGGACGACGAGAACGCATTCAAAAACGTTCTTGAAAAAGTCGAAAATGTTACGTTTAATTTTCAACTATAAAAAGCGAAGAGTTTGATACACCCTGTAAATAAAAACTCATATTATCAATCAAAATTTTTATTTACAACTTGCTCTTTCATTATCTCCGCTGTTTTTGTACACAATTATGAAATTGTAAATTTTATTTCACCTTTAAAAGAAAAGATTAGAATTTATTACAATATTTCAAAACATCAATTATTACGCTTCAATAAATTATTTTTTTTATCAATTTTTTTTCCAGTTGGTGTTCTTCATGGTGAGTGATCGAGTCTTGCTCTGCGATTTCGGTGGAGTAAATTGTCCTAAAAAAATAACAGGTTTATATTCGTTAATGTTCTACAACGTGATAGCTTATTGCGTTTCGTATATCAAAGAATTGATAGAAAAAGAAGATTGGTCGCCTTACGTGAATATGACTACACACGGGAATTTAAAACACGTCGCCATGTCAGCTACAAAAATAGTTTTAGAATGGACGAAAGCTGTAACTTTCATCATAACCGTTACGTTTATGTTGTTGGTTTTTGGGCTCGAACAAGGTTTGGAGCATTATCAACCAAGTACGTTGTACAGTATTGTTACTTGGACGTATTATATGTCGACAGAAAAGGTTTTTGTGGACATCTTCCCTCAAATACTATTATTTTTGAAACTTCAAAGATTAGAAGCTTTAGAGAGTTTGTACGCACCCGTACTTTTAAGATATTACACTATAGGCTTATCAGTCCTATTGAGTTTAATTTTGTTAATGTACGGGCAATTTAGGTTTAGTTTCATCGCGTTTTATCTAACGGTTTATTTGAGGACCAAGGATATGGTTTTAAATTGCTTAAGTACTTTGAGGAAAGAGCAGGAAATTCTGGGGAAATTTAGATTAGCCACACCTGAAGAAATTGGAAATTGTGATGATGTTTGTGCTGTTTGTTTAAGCCCTATGAAACGAGCGAGAGTTACTCCTTGTCACCACTTATTTCACGCCGATTGTTTACGGCAATGTTTAAATGCTTCGGATAATTGTCCTATTTGTAAACGCGAGTATATTTTTGTTCACTCACTCTAATTGCAAGTATGAATGGTGTGCAACAAAATTTTAGAAATTCTAATAAAATACGTTCCTTTATACGTTTAGGGTTTAATGTGGTGTATATATTCAAATTTTGAGTAGAACTGAAATCTAAAAATTGTAAAGAAAAATTTTAATATTGTTTATCGCTTCGTGTTAATTGTGTAAATTATTTATATATGTAGTTTTATGAAAGTGATGCATTTTATATATTTATATACAAATAATCATATTGTAATTTATTTACATGTAAAAATAAAACAGTAATTTTAATATAAAAGAAAATTAATTTTTTAATCACCCTGTATGTAAAAATATTTTATTAAACGCATGTGGAGACTCTATATTTTGATAGTTCTATGATTTTGACGTTTCGGTAATTTAAATCTTTTAAGGTTAGAATCAGTTGAATTTTAATGTAAAAAAATAACAATAAACAAAAAGGTAATCATTATTTTTATTAAATTAATTAATTAATTAATTAAAAAAATTTTTGTAGGTTAAAATGAGTCGAAGAAAATCCCTGAGTGGATCGCAGTTTATATCAGTTTTTAATGAAGTTTTAAATAACGCTGGAATTACATTAAAATATGATCAATCTTCGCATTTAATTAATCAAGAGCAATCACTAGTAATTCGGGATTTAGAAAAAGCGTTGATGGAACATGAAGAGTACCCGGCGTGTGTTGAAACGTTCATAAAAGAATTTAAAATGCAATGCGAGGATAAGGAATTTTATATAAATTCGCTACAAAATACATTCCTGTGCAAGAGTAAATGCGAAGAAGCTTCGATACAACAAAAAAGTTTATTTCATATTTTTTTAAAAGTAACGTGCTTACAAGAAAGCGTTATGGAGATGCTACTCGAGCAGCTTATACAATATTGTTGTGAAGAAGATGATATCAACTACGGTGATATAATTTTAATAATTAAATCATTATGCTTCCTTCCCTTTATTAAAAACGAAACAACTTTAACGTCGAAATTAATCGATGCCATCGATGTAGCACCGATAAAAGTGAAAATAGAAATTTTAAATTACGTCCCTGATATAATTCTTGATAACCAGTATGATGAAATGGCGAAACAACTTGCTAAAATGCTTGAAGAACACGAAAGCATGGCAGGGGCTATAATCGATTGTTTAAACTCGTTTAATTTATCCCCAGACACCCGCTCTAACATACTGGAGTATATAATGGATCGATTATTAACGAGTATGCGATACTACAAAATATTTCCCATATTATTCGAGTTTTTAATCAGCGATTTAATTCCTGAAAACGTTAATGCAGTTTTAATGAAAGCTAGAAATACTTTAAATATTATTATGTGTGAGGAAACTGATGATTTGGAGGCGATTTCAAATAAGGTGATTATATTTAAGAAGCTCGAAAGTTTGCTTTATAATAAAAGATTTTTATTCGATGGTTTTTGTGCGATGATTAATGATATTCGAGTTAGTTCCGAACATAAACCAATCGATCTTCTTCTATTATTTTTATTACATTCCGCCCATCAGAAGAAGAAAATAATTGAAGCTATTTTCAAACGTAAAGTTAAAGCTGGTTTATTTAAGGTGGTATTATTGGAGCGATTGTTTAAAGATTTTTTCGTGCCTGAAATATTTTTGAATTTTTTTGAATCGATGTTGGAAACGGGTAGTATTTTGTTAAAAGTAGGTTGTATTGAAATTGGTAGTTTAATTTTAAAATCCCTTTTTTTGCATAGCTATAGCACGCATTGGCATCGACAAGACGTTTTGTTCCGTTTAAATTTTTTAATGCGTTTTAATGATAAGGTGAATTTTTCAGTGGCATTGCGTATAATAAAGGATTTATTAAAAGAGCCGTCTTTAAAATCACATATAATACAATTAATGGGGCTTTTAGAGAAAATTGACGGTTTAAATTTAAAGGATATTAAAGATTTATTTGATATATTGTGTTTTTTGACGTGTCGATTTGATTCAGACGTGGCTCATTCTAAATTTAAGGATGAGATTCATAACATAGTGCTGAAACAATTGTACGGGTATCAAAAAGAAATGACCAAGTGTGGTATTGTTTCAGCTGTTACTATGGCGAGGTATTTAATGGAAATTCCTGATAAAGTCAGCTGTGATAGTGATATATCAGTTAATAACGTTTCTGAAATCGAAGGTGAGTTCGCTCAAGAGGCTGCAAATATTTTATTAAAAGCTAATAATGCGGCAGTTAATATGGATTTATTAGGGCTTTATTACGATGAATTATCTGCAATGATTACTTTATGTGATAACATTGAGAATACGTTTTTAGTTTGGTTGACACAATTAATTACGAGTGATTTTGAGGAGATGTTTATTAAGCTTGATGAGTGTAGGGCGATTAAAGGTATCGATTTATCGACACAATATTGTTTAAATTCCGAAGAGGAAATCGATAGTCCAATAAAAGTTAATATCGGTGAATTAGTTTTAAATAATAGTAAAACAATTTACATTCTATCACCTATTTTTCGTTTATTAGGAGTCTTACATTATAAACAAAGTAACATTGATTTATCCTCAATTAATGCCCTTTTGGGTGTCCCAATTATTCTACCAAATTTCCAAACGATTGATGATTTTAGTTCGCAACAATTAAAACAAGTAGCCGATTGTATTTTTCACTGCATTAATTGGTTTCGTGAGATTATAAGCGCTTTCGTTAAAAGCCCTGTTAAAAAATATAGGAAAAAAGTTGTAGAACGATTAATGCATTTAATCGATTTGGAAGATTTATTAAATACTTGTATGTCGCAGATTCCCAATCATATTTTACCTACAAGTTATTTTGATTCAACCCAAGTTACAAAAGTAAGCCCGATTAAAGTAGACGCACGATCGGCTAAACGATTCAAACCAAATCCAACAAATGACACAATCGCACCAACAATCGAGCCTAAAACTACTAAAAAACCTGCAACCGTAACGAGTTTTGAATACAAATTTAGAGATATCGACACAGATATAATAACTTTATTAAAATATCCTATAAAATCCAACGATTCGAGAGAAGAATTAGTAAATCTTGATATAAAACAGTTTCAATTTTTATTGAAAGACGTCATTAGCAAATTAAATGTATTAACGAAGCATAAAAACATGGGTTTATCACCATTAACGATGGTTAAATCCGAAGATATAATTAACAACTTATCAAAATGTTTACCAAATATTAATGAGCAAGCTGGAGTAATAATAAAACAACTAAAAGAATTAAAAGGCGAAGACGAGCATCCTGATATTTTCACGACCACAGCAAATAATTTAAAAGTAACTTTCGGTTATATTTTGGAATTACATTGGCTAATTCTGACCTGGGATGGATTTAATAACTCGCAAAATGATACGTTATTAGAAAATTGTTTAAAAAGTTTCGAAACAGATAATAAAAGCGTAAAAACATTAAAACGTTTAAGTACCGAATGCATAAATTGGCTAGAAGAAAAAATCGATCAATGTTTATACTTACCAACAGCCGTTAGTATGGTGAAAATAGTGCAAGCTTTATACTCTTTATATACCGTTCCTTCAATTAATAAAATGATAGTTACAATAAGTGAAAAACTACTACAAAAAAAGTGGGTTAATTTATCAGGAAAACAAGAAACGGGTAAAATCGCCTTTGAAAATATTGACACGTTAATTAAAGCTTACTTAAAAAATGCCGACTCTCCAACGATTTGTGGTCTCGTTGGTACATTACAAGACCAAGTAGTACACCTTAATAAAAAAGACGACTCATTAACCATGTTGCGTAGTATAGATAAAGCGAATTTACATGTTTTCTACCGTGGTTTATGCACGTCTTTATTAGAATCCACAAAAAACACTACCTCCGGTCTTACAAACCTCGAACATTTAACCCTCTGGCGTACAACAGCCCTAACAATGCAAGGCCTCATGTCCATAGTAAAAATACAACAAACCAACACCAACCTTCGAAGCTTTATGAAAAAATCCATAGGAATACTAAAAATTTTCTTATCCCACGGAATTCCAATCCTCGAAATTATGCTAAGATCCAAACCAAATGAAGTACTCGAAATTTTTAAAATCATGCAAACCAGCACGAGATTCATGCATCACCTATGTTGTTACAGCAAAGTTATTAAAGATTCAGGTTTAATGTCTTTGGTACCGCAATTCAAACTTACACTGGAAACGCTCGTTTATCGAGTCAAAGCTGCACTCGTTGCAAACAATTGCTCACAAGCTTTCTGGATGGGCCCTTTGCGAAACAGAGACCTCAATGGAGAAGACATTTTAAGCCAAACTACAGACACCAACACTGATGTGGAAGACGAATTGTCATCCGATAATAGTGATAATGAAGACAGTAATTCTGGAACATCATTAGGCGGCAGCAAAATGGACAAAACCGTTTAATTAATTTTATTTAAATGTTATCTAATTAAAGTTTATTTGTTTACTTTTATAATGTTTTGTTTATTATTCTAATTATAGGAAATAAAAAAATAAAAGAACAGGTTTAATTAATTAAAAAAAATGTATTAAATTTTTTTAAATTTTATTTTAATAGAAATTAAATTAAGCCATTACAGCGTATTTCCTTGGAGGGAAAATAGCGTGCTTGCGAAGTTCCTTAGCGGTCTTAATACGTCTCTCACTTTGGCTCAAAGCTCTGCGGATAGCACGAGTCTTTTTTGGTCTCAAGTCAAGTGGCTTGTATTTCTTGTCTTTATATAATTTCCTTAAATTTTCCTTTTGCTTCTGGTGCATAACAATGTACACACGAGCAATTGCTTTCCTCACAACTCGGCTAGAAGAATACAAAATAAAATCACATAACAATAAAAACACTACTTTAACTAAAACAAATGAATAAATCCTAGTAATTACTGGGTGTTACAATAAATTTAGGTTGAAAAATTAACTTACATTTTGGACAACTTGGAAGCAGCTCCACCGGTAACTTTAGCTACACGTAAGTTGGTGAGTTCCGTTTTGAGCTCATTTAATTGTTTTTCGAGGTCTTTCCTGTCTTTGAGACGTAAATCTGAGCATTTTACCTTACCCTAAAATAAGAAGAAAACATAAAGTATAACCTCAAAATTATTTCTTCAAAAAACTACACAAAACACAAAAAATATTATAGGGAAATGTTACGAATTATCATTTGCAACATTTTAATAATATTTAAACTAAAATTAATTAAACTATAACGCGGATTCAAATAGATTTTTACTAACCATTTTCACAAGCGCGATTTGACAATCAAAAAGAAATGGAAGGCCGCGTAGTTTTAGGTTGGCAATATGGAGAGTTCACTGAAGTTAGCTGCTTAATGTCATAGACTTAAAAAAAAAAGAAATTTAATAAAATTATTTCAATTTAAAAATTAATTATTTTAGGAATCTACTTTAAATAAAAACAATTCATGTTTTCACAAAATTATTTAACAAAGTTCATTAAAAAAATAAAACAATTTTGTCATTGAGTGCGTTCCACTAAAGACACAACGCGGACAAATACGGTTTGGAACTTCTTTCTTCCTTCATAAGAGATAATGAGAAGATTATAACTTCAAATTTAAAGAAAATAGCGATTTTTTAAAAGTATTATCTTTGTTTTTCAATTTTATAAATTAAAACAGATATTATTATTGAAGCCATGTATACAGGGTGTATTAGGCGGCCAAACTTTAGGAGGTGATTCAAAAACTAATTTTAAGAAAAAAAACTTCCTATAAACATGTATCCGATTTCGCTTCCTAAGGGAGCTACAGCCCTTTAACTATTGTCACTAAAACTAGGTTTTTTGTCATTTATTTGAAAACGGTTTGTAATAAAGATTTGAAATTTAGTGTGAAAACTAATACGCTTAAGATCTAATTTCTCAATTTTTTTCAGATTTTTTGAAAGCTCTGAAAGGGTAGTTTTAAGGAGGGTTGGGGTTATAAACAGCGGCAACTTTTTTATGGTTAACATAAATTCATTTTCTTTTATACTAATATTCCTTATTCAATTCTAGACAAAAAAAATTCCTATGAACTATGAACTATGCCCGATTTCGCTTCCTAAGGGAGCTACAGTCCAATAAAGATGGTGATGAAAAATAGGTTTTAGCATTGTCATTTAAAGGCGCCTTTGAAACGAAAGACGAATAGCATTTCAAAAACATACGATTGAGAAATCGAGAAAATAGAATGAATATACCCAATTTTTTTACAGGATACATGTAACTTTAATTAACAAGTAAGTAACTGACACTTTACTGGACAGATGAATAAATTGGCCTTTAATCTTATTTAATTTTAATTATTATAGTAATTAGTTACCTAGGTTTGTACCCTAAATTTTTATTACCTCTTAAGAACTGTCCACTATAATTATTTTTTAAAGATTTACTTGTAACAGTTGTTGCTGGTGTTTGATGTGTTTTATAATAGTTGTTGCTATTTTAGACTTGTCTTTAAGTTATTTTTCTACTCTTCAATAATTATTATTATACTTTATTTTTTAACTAGGAGGAGTAATTTAAATTTCCCGCGCTAAAATTCCAAAAATTAACGTCCCTGATTGGTTAAAAGTAAGCAAGATTTACACCGGATAATTATTTTGGATGATTTTTGACATATAACCTCAAAATATTAATCATAAAATTTGAATTACCAATGTATTTACATGTATAAATTTGTATTCATTGCAAAGAATTTAATTATGTTTCTGTACATATTTTATCATTAAAAAGCCAAAATAACCCAAAGTTCCTGTCAAAATCTGTTTGGTTATTTTTCTAGTAACTTTTATAGTGTAAGTTGTCCTTTCCTATCACTCCTCCTAGTTAAAAAATAAAGTATAGTGTAATAACCCTAGTTTCTATTTTTTTATTAAATTTTATTTTAGTAATTTGTAATTTTAATTTTAGATTTCTACATTTCTATAAAAAAACGTCACTAAAGTATTGATTTTTATTTTAACTGTAAACAACTGTGGCAAACTTGGGTTTTCTACCATTAATTTTTGAAGATCCTGTATATAAATCGTGAGTGTGAGCGTTAAGTGGAACGTATTCACTGTCAGTTCACTGTGTCTGACTTATGATTTCTATGGTCAGTTTTTTATTCTGTGGTTTTAAGTTTGAAATTCTTATCTAACATAACCTCTTTTGAACCTCAACAGTTTTTTAGTGGTTAGTAGTGGAAATAGTGTATTTTTATTTATTTTTGATAATTAGTTTGTTAATTGTATTTTTAAGACAAATAGTTTAACTAATAAAAATGGCGGCTTCAAAAAAATCTAATGGTTCAAAGCGTTCAAAAGATAAACCAAACTTGAAGAGTAAAGTGCGTAAACGAAAATCCAATTATTACAGTAGAAGTAAGTAAAATAAATTTAAAAAGTTGGTTACTTACGTTGTGTTTTATAGAATCAAGAAAAAGTATTAAGGTTAAGAAAAACGTTAAAATTATTGAATCGTTTGATTTACCGAGTGTTTCTCTTATAAATTTCCCTGTTGAATTATACGTGAATCGTAATTATGCTGAGGCTGAAAAAGCAATGGCATATTTGGAAAAAAAGTTGAAACAAAAGAAAGAGGAAACTCCAGTTATAAAAACTGAGGTTAAAGAAACTACAAGTAGACGTTTAAGACCACGAAGAATAATTAATGAAGTGGTTTCTAAAACAGGTAGACTGAATGATATTACCAACGTTACTCGAGTAAAAACTGAAAAAAAAGAATTTGAACCGGTGGTTAATTTATGGAAGTTTGAAACAAAAGTGTATAATAAAGAAAATATTTACGGGTACAAGCCGGAATTATTGAGAAATCCGATGTTTAAAAATGAAAGTAATGTAAATGTCAAAAAATATGACGATAAAAAAGTCAAAAAAGAAATAATTGAATTGGCAGAGTCTTCAATGCTTACAAGAACTCGTGCGAGAATTTTAGCTGAGCAAGATCTGCAGGTAATTTCACTATTTAATTATTCAATAATTGGCATAATTGTTATTTGTTTTTAGCTAAATTTCTCACAACTTTCTGATGATGATAAACCGAAGCGTGGTAGAAAAAAAATGGATTCATCAAAAGTGAAAGTAGAAAAAGTGACTAAGAAAAAGAATGTTAAAAATTCCAGAAAACGTAAAGTAAGTGAAATTGAATTGAAAGTTGAAGATACAAAGGAATTCATTGATAAGAGTTTGATGAATAAATCTGGAGATATAAATGATTCCAAAATTGAAATAACTAAGAAAAATTCTAGAAAACGTAAAAGTGAATTGAAAATTGAAGAAGCAAAGGAAGTGATTGAAAATTCGATGATTAAATCTGAAGATGAAAATATTGACAATTCGGTTGATGCAGTCGAAGCTATAAAGGAGGAATTTGTTGAAGTTTCTGATGAAGAGAAAAAAAATAAAACAGATTTATTTGATAATACAATTATTGGTGATGATGATGAATTGAAAGTCGATAAAAGTTTATGCGAAATATTTTCAAATTCACTTGAAAGTGTATCACACCCAGTATATTTAAAAAAACCAATGCCGTTATTACCAACTTTCGATTGTTATGATTCTGATGATGAAAACGCACCATATTCACGTAAAGAAAAACCTGATTGGTTAACACGTAATATAAACCGCTTAAAAATAATTCAAGTATTACAATTATTTTTTTTAGGGGAATATTTGCATAAATCTGCGAGGACTGCTTCATTTATCGACCCCAATTTTAAAAACACCTTATTTAGCGTCCAGCCAATAACACCTGATTTACAAGAAATATTCGTTAAAATTGATCCTAAGAAATTATCCAGAAATTCAAGCGCTATATGGACAAATAAACCCAGCTACACACCTGCACCAATTTTTCCTAGGAAAAAGAATTAATTACCTTATTTGTTATTTATTTAAATAGTACCTACTCCTATTAATTTTAATGAATTTAGATAAACGAAGTAGTTCAACTTTTAAATTAAATTTTTTCATTACTAAGAAATAATGTATGTTCACATTATTTTCGTAAGTTTTTGCGTTTTTTTATTTATAACAAGAGTGTAGTGAATTTTGTTATACTTTAGAACCAAACTTGATTCGTCTTAATGTACAGGGTGATGATAAAGTTTGGAACATTATTCATAACTGCCATATTTAATTGTTTTGAGAAAATCGCTCTTATCAATTTTATTTTTTTAAATCCCACCTCTTGGTATAATGAAAATATTAATGACTTCACTGGTGATTTAGCAATGACGTCATCAGCGATTTTTTTAAATGGAAGCCCCCACTTTTTTTACCGGCAAAATTAATCTTATACAACATTCAAATTTAATAGTACAAATTAATTTTAAGTTTATATTTAAAAATTTTTGAACGAAAATTTGTTTACAAATGCAACAATTTTTTTATATCATCGTTTAAGTGACATAAATGTCGATCAAAAACCAGAGAAAAAAGTGGGGGTTTCCATTTAAAAAAATCGATGATGACGTCATTGCTAAATCACCAGTGACATCATTAATATTTTTATTATACCATTTTAAAAACTAAAATTGACCGGTCCGAGCGATTTTCTCAAAAAAATTAAATACGGCAGTTATGAATTAGGTTCCAAACTTTATCATCACCCTGTATATTTTTGTTTTTAGGAATATTTATTTCATTCATTATTTTTTTTTATTAGAAAATCTTTTTAATAAAATTTTTAAGTATTTTTTTTTGTTTCGTTTTTATTTTTTTTCTCGAAAAGTATAAAAGTTAGCGTTTTCAAATTTTTACCGTGGATGAACACCGGTGATAAACCCATTTTAGAAAATAATTGGTTAAATAGTTTTTTTGGAAAAAATTCGGAGTTTTGGCGAAATTTTGGTAAAAATTCGGCCCTGCACGGCGCAATTTTAAACTATTTTTTTTATTTTTGCGAAAATATTTGCAGAGGGGGTTACGGCGAGAATTTTAAGCCGTTAAATGTCTCGGTGGTGCTTATAATTTCGAAGATATTAATTATTTTGTTAAAAGTGATTATTTTTTGAAACTGATTTTAGCTAGATTTTCAGTCATAACTCAAAAACGAAAAGAGATTACAAAGTGATTCTTTTTTTGTCATCAAGTGGGCTTTGAAAGCTTTCAGAGAAGGTGTATTACGTGGGGGTGAAATAGAATTTAAGGGGTTAATTAGACCGAAACGCATCAAAAATTGCAAAAAAAGCGATTTTAAAAAAATATTGTTTCGTTATTTTTAGGAAATTCAAAAAACCCTATTTACGCGGTTTTACGAGCCCATTCGATTGAACTTTTAAAATCGGTTAAAAAATGGCCGGAAGGGAGCCACTTATCCCTAAAATAAAAGTTTTGAGGTAATTTACGCATAACTTTCCAACCTCTTCGAATTTAAAAATACAAAATAGCTTATTCCATGTAGAAATTATTCCTTTTAAGATAAATGAAGTAAAATTTGAAAATTTTTAAAAACTGTGAGCACCAGTGGTATAACCGTCCGACCGCATTTGGCGCGATTTTTTTAACAATTTACGTTCGATTTTTTTCTGAAGCTCAGGGTGAAAATTTAGAAGTGTTGATTTTTTTAATAATAAATATTAAGGTAATAAACAAAATAAAAAATATTCGATTGTTATAACTGGCCCCTATCAAAAATTACGATTTTTCAAAGTCGCGGTCGAAAATGCACGAAAAAACGCTCAAATTGTACGCTTTGGGTTTCAGCGCCGTGACGCCACACCGTTGCACCTGGAGACTTAAAAACGGCTACGGTCTATCCCAAGGATGTGAGAATAAAAGGGGCCAAAATTCGTCGCTTTCTTTTAAAACCGTACGGGCCAGCGATTTTTCAAAATTGTCCCCGCTGACGACCCGAAAAAATCAACCATTTTCGCGATTTTTTTTCAAAGTGTTAGGGTGCTTGAAAAAATTAAAAATTCGAACCCCACTTAGAATCAACATTCCTCTTTACGACGCCGCTCGAATTTTTAACATCGGACGAAAAAAACTACCCTTTTCATAGACGCGCGCAAAATTAGACCGATTTCGGGGTAATCTCGGGTGTGTGCGTTGTGTTGCCTATAATGAATAGTTTTAGTTCTTGAGTTGAAATGTAGATGGGGCTGTGATGTTAAATTTAAAATCGACTCTTCAGCTGTTAGGAGGGGCAAATAATTCTGCGCGTATTTGAGACGGCAGTCATCAAAAAGCTGCTTTTGCGGGTAATTCCTTACGAGTGGTCGTGCTAGTGCGGTTTGCAGCTGAAATAGCAAAATTTTTGGATTTTGAAGGTAACATTTCTTAACTGCACTAGATTTTATGACGACTTTATGTTATAAATTAAGTCGAAAAAATCCAGCGACTAAATGCCGGCTATTCTATTTTTATTGTCCATTGAACTTGCATCTCTCTGTCTCCCTTTGGCGCTCACATTTATTGCCACCCTATCCGGGTTTAAGGACCAGCTGCATCTTTCGTGTCGTAGTTTACGATCCCCGACTATTGTTAACAGGTAGAATGAATGAAAAAGTCATTGATTTTCTGCAACAAATAAATTAAAAAAAAATACTCATCTCTAAGTTTAAATTAACACTATCATTAAATTTTTATGATTTACTAGTAATATCAAAAGTTTCATTAGTATGCTAATTTCTTTAAAGTGTATAAGGTAATATGCTTATTTTTAGGGCAATGCAATAAAACAATATTTAATGACTACGATTTATAAAACAATAAAACTAAAAATTTTTTTTTTTTTTAAATAATTTTTAACTGAAGTAACCACGCATGCGCGATAAGGATAAGGTGGTGAAGTTGCAATAATTACAATTTTATATTCTAGCTGTTTTTTTTTTTTTTTTTATTAAATTTTTTTAAATTTAATTATTTTTTGAGATGCATTACGTAAAATTTTTTTGAGTTTTTGGGGGGGGTGTAAAGGGCAAGTGAACTCCTACAATTCATCTATTTTTTCGAAAAACAAATTTTTTACATTTTTTTAAGGCTATAAATTTTTAATGGAAATCACTTTTTATTTTTTTTTCTTGAAAACTATAAAAGTTACCGGTTTCAAATTTTTACCAAAAGTAAACACCGTCGATAGACGTATTTTAAAAAATATTTGGTTAAAATCGGTTAAATAGTTTTTTTGGAAAAAATTCGCAAAGTTTTGGCAAAATTTTGGTACAAATACGGTTCTGGATGGCGCAATTTTAAACCGAAAATTAAAACTGTGTGGTCCATTTTAAAAAAAATCCGAAAAAAAAATTTTGAGATATTTTTAAGGCTACGAACTTGAAATTTTTATTTTTTTTCTCGAAAACTTTAAAAGTTACCGGTTTCAAATTTTTACCAAAAGTAAACACCGTGGATATACGCGTTTTAAAAAATATTTGGTTAAAATCGGTTAAATAGTTATTTTGGAAAAAATTCGCAAAGTTTCGACAAAATTTTAATACAAATACTTTTCTGGACGGCGTAATTTTCAACCGAAAATTAAAACTGTCACGGAATTTGGTGGAGGAGGTGACTGTGCGAATTTTAAGCTATTAAACGTCTCGGTGGTGCTAATAGTTTCGAAGATATTAATTATTTTGTGAAAAGTGAAAAATTTCAGACCGAAATTTTGGCTCCAAATGGAGATTTTGCTTATTTTAGCTACATTTTCGGTCATAACTCGAAAACGGAAAGAGATAGCGAAGTGATTATTTTTTTGACCTAAAGTGGATCTAAAGAGCTTTTAGGGAAGGTGCATAAAGTAGGGTTGAAATGTAATTTGAAGGGTGAATTTGACCTATAAATACGACTTTTAAAAATGCGATATAAAAAAATTTTTTTTTTCGTTATTTTTTTGAAATTTAAAATACCCTATGCGTGGGAGCTTTTGGTTCAAAGAGTAGATTCTAAAGTGTTTTTAAAATTGAAAATCCGTTAAAAAGTAACCCGGCGGGAGCCACTCACCCCTAAAATCAAAATTTCGAGTTTATTTGTACCTAATTTCCCAACCCTACCAAATATAAAAAATCTGAGTAGCCTATATATTGTAAAAAATATTCCTTTTTAAAGTTGCGAAAGAAAATTGCAAAAATTTTGAAAACTGCGGGAGCCAGATGGGCCCAAGTTGGACCGCGTTTTATACGATTTTTTTAACATTTTACGTTCGATTTTTTTCCAAGGTCCAGGGTAAAAATTTCAAGGTGCCGATTTTTTCTCTCATAAGTAAATACCAAATAAGTAAAATAAAAAATATTCGAGTATTACAAGTTGTTCCGATGAAAAGTTACGAATTTTCAAAGTTCGCGTTAAAATGGCGCGAAAAATAAAGCGTCATTTTGGGGGCACCAAAACGACATAAAGAGTAAACGCATCAAAAAAATTCCCGTTTTAAGGTAAAATGTTGAATTTAGATGAGGAATAAATCAACCGCGATTTTTTTCCTCCTTCTAATCGAAGCCAAAAAGTTTTGGTACTTTTTCCGTCCGAAAAAACGGTAGAATTGTACAGTTTGCGTCTCGGGGCCGTGACGTCACACCTTTGCGCCGGGAGGCTTAAAAATCAGTCACGGTAATCCCCAGGATGTTAAAATAAAAGGGGCCAATTTTCGTCGCTTCCCTTTAGAATCCGACGGAGTTGCGATTTTTCAAAGTTAACGCCGCCGAAAATCCGAAAAAAACGAATAAAACCGACCATTTTCGGGAATTTTTTTTAAATTGTCGGGGACGTCCAAAAAATTTAAAATTCGAATCACACTTGAAATCAACATCCCTCTTTACATCGGAATTGGAATTCTTAAAATCGGACGAAAAAAACCACCCTTTCGGCTGCTTCTCGCAAAAAACGCCCGATTTCGGGGTAAAAATACGAAAAGGGTCGTATTTTCGCCCCCTTGAAAGATAGATCGGGTGGGTCAAAACCTCCGTCTTTAGAATCCGGTCTCCCATAACATACTAAAATTTGGTGCGTTTCGGGGTGAATTTCGGGCACTTAGGGGGTGAACCCGATATTTCGTTCGGGGTGGAATAACTTTTTTGGGGGCGGTCCGATCGAAGAGGGACATTTAAACTTTTTTCTTAAAATTTTCTCCTCCTTCGACCTACAAATTTTCAACTTACTTTTTTTTTTTTCTTTTTTTTTATTTTTTTTTTTTTTATTTTTTTTTTTATTCTTTTTTTATTTTTGTAAAAAAGTACTGATTAACTATTCAAAACAAATTCTATAATTTTTGTTACATTACAAAATTTCAGTTTTATTTTGTTCATTTATTTAAAGTCCAGTGTAATAAAAAAAACGTTAAGCACTTTTCCCTGGTTAATTTTAAATTACCTCGTGAGTTTGAAACCGTTTCGTATTGATAAAATAATCATGTCGTTTATAAATTATAATTTGAGTAGAGCACATGGTTTTGTTTAGACTTTACATAAATTTCCTTTGTGATGTTTGAGCTTTCCCGTCCCTTTTTTGGGTTAAACTTGTGCTTTTAGCCGAAAATTGTAACGAGCAGATGTTGTGTCCAGCTAATCCTTTTCAATGACCTTTAACAAAACCGGGAAATTTATTGCTTTACACTGTTACAGTTTAACATTTTCTACTTTATTGATTTCGTTTAATTCTGCTAAAAACGAGGGAGGAAGGAAGTGTTAATTTACCGTCGTTTCCATTTTGTTTTCCAGGGATTAAATAAGGGCTTGAGTATAAAGAAATAAAAAACAAAATAAACGCTAATTATTTCACTACTTTTTACAATTCACTCAAGATTTACCTTTATTTCTAAAATTGTTTGAATAGCTTTTTCCTATTTGCATGTAACTTTTTGTCTCGCTTTTTGTGATTTTCTGGAGTGCAATGTTTTCCAATAAAAATTTCTTGGTAAAATAAAGTGAAGACATAAAATACTTTCAGTGTTTTACTTGAAGTATGTAGGTGGTACTTTCAATACAATACTGAAAACTGCTTTTATGCTTACAAAAGTGATTGTTGGTGAAGATAAAATAGGATTTTATCAGAATGGGATTAAATAAATATTTATTAAAAGTTGAAAAGGTTGGGATGTAAAGTAATCATCAAATAAATAAAAGGATGATAATATAATTCTGATAAATGCAGTTTTCCTAATCTCGTCACATTTTTTTTCCCATAAAATTTGATTAAAATCAAACGTATTATCATTTGCATGTAATAATTGTCATGCAATTGTTGGAAGACATGCAAGGAAAAATAATGGCTCCTACTGGCTACCCACGTTAAATTAGGTGTAATAAATCGTCTGATTTATCTTCAGGGATTAGTTCAAAAAAGGCTGGCTTCATCATATTGGAAAATCTGATTTATTAAAAATCCTCGTTTTATCTAAATGCGATTAAAATTGTACAAGTGCTTTAATTATTAATTTTTCGCCTTTATTTACTTGTTAGTAGTGTACATGTGTAAATATGAAAACGCAGGAATAATAGTTGAACAATGGCAGTTGTATTATATCCAACATTTGAGAGCAAACTTCAAACTTTACCAAAAGCTTTCTTTAGAGAAGGAAGCTAGATTAGAGTCTACAAGTCTACGGTTATAAAACGGAACACCGAAGAGGCGGTCTTTTCATTCTTTTCTTATTTTTACATATTTACCCACTTTGTGCTAATCGTTAAAATCTTTTTTTACCACAAGTTTTCTTGAAAGAAACTTTCAACTACCCACATTAAGAACTTACTATACAGGGTGACACAATAACAACATTTCATCAACTCTAAATCTATCAATTACTAAAACCACCTCGAGATTTTACTTAAGTTTGATAAAATTTTGTACACGAATATAAGATAGAATTATAAGATTAAAGTCGTTGAAAGGTTTTTTTGTAGCTCTTACCCGAAAAAAGTTATTCAATCCCAAACGAATTTTACCCCGATATAGGTCTATTTTTGCAAGGACCCAAGAAAAGGGTAGTTTTTTTCGTCTGATTTTAAAAATTCGAGCGGCGTCGTAAAGGAGAATATTGATTGTAATTGGGGTTCAAATTTTTAATTTTTCAAAGCACCCTAACACTCTCAAAAAAATTTCTGAAAATGGTCGATTTTATTTTTTTCGGGTTATCGGAGGAGTCAATTTTAAAAAATCGCTGCCCCGCCCAGTTTTAATGGAAAACAACGAATTTTGGCCCCTTTTATTCTCAAATCCTGAGGATTAATCGGTACATTTTTTAAGTGTCCAGGCGTAACGGTGTGGCGTCACGACGCCGAGACGTAAAGCGTACAATTTGAGCGTTTTTTCGGGCAGCAAAACTATTGGGAAATTTTTTGATAAACTAAAAAATTTCGGTTTTTTTTTGATTTACAATAAAAATAAGGCATAGTGTGCCGAAACTAGCGCTTTTTTTGATATCTTATTTTTTTTTACATTTTTGGCGCACTCAAATCCGCTCTTCGTTTTTCGGGCATTTTCGACCACGACTTTGAAAAATCGTAACTTTTGATACGGACCAGCTATAACAGTAGAATATTTTTTATTTTGCTTATTACCTCAATATTTATGAGTAAAAAAATCAACACTTCTAAATTTTTACCCTGAGCTTCAGAAAAAAATCGAACGTAAAATGTTAAAAAAATCGCGCGAAATGCGGCAGAACGGTTTTTAAAATTTTTAAAATTTTATTTCATTTTTTGAATTTCATAAAAACAAGAGTGTTTCGTTTCAAATTAAAAATTTGAAAGTTAATAATTTATATTTAAAGTATAAAGAAAGTAGACAAAAAAATAAAACAAAAATTCAAGTCTCTACGATGTTTCGTTCAAAAGTTATGAATTTTTGTATAAAATATGGCATTCTGATAAAAAAGTAAATGTGTATTTTCAAAAATTCATATTTCGCTTAATAACCAAAATTAAAAAACAAAAATTCGTACAGATAAATTTTTAAAAATTACTGATATTAACATATTAAATTTTTTTTTAAATTCAATTATTTTTTAAGATACATTACCTAAAAAAAATTTGATTTTTTTTTTAGTTTTTGGGGGAGTAAAATTTTTCTGGGGGGTGTAGAGGGCAGATGAACCCTTACATTTCATCCATTTTTTATTATCTTTCATTTGTGTGGTCCATTTTAAAAAAAATCCGAAAAAAAAATTTTGAAATATTTTTAAGGCTACGAACTTGAAATTTTTATTTTTTTCCTCGAAAACTATAAAAGTTACCGGTTTCAAATTTTTACCAAAAGTAAACACCGTGGATATACGCGTTTTAAAAAATATTTGGTTAAAATCGGTTAAATAGTTATTTTGGAAAAAATTCGCAAAGTTTTGACAAAATTTTAGTACAAATACTTTTCTGGACAATTTTAAACCGAAAATTAAAACTGTCACGGAATTTGGTGGAGGAGGTGACTGTGCGAATTTTAAGCTATTAAACGTCTCGGTGGTGTTAATAGTTTCGAAGATATTAATTATTTTGTGAAAAGTGAAAAATTTCAGACCGAAATTTTGGCTCCAAACGGAGATTTTGCTTATTTTAGCTACATTTTCGGTGATAACTCGAAAACGGAAAGAGATAGCGAAGTGATTCTTTTTTTGACGTAAAGCGGACTTAAAGAGCTTTTAGGAAAGATGCATAAAGTAGGGTTGAAATGTAATTTGAAGGGTGAATTTGACCCATAAATACGACTTTTAAAA
The DNA here is from genome assembly GCA_963971135.1 of Stenus bimaculatus. NCBI lineage: Eukaryota > Metazoa > Arthropoda > Insecta > Coleoptera > Staphylinidae > Stenus > Stenus bimaculatus. The sequence goes on from OZ020182.1 coordinate 1,360,927, forward strand.
ATGCGATATAAAAAAATTTTTTTTTTCGTTATTTTTTCGAAATTTAAAATACCTTATGCGTGGGAGCTTTGGGTTCAAAGAGTAGATTCTAAAATGTTTTTAAAATTAAAAATCCGTTAAAAAGTGATCCAGCGGGAGCCACTCACCCCTAAAATCAAAATTTCAACTTTATTTGTACGTAATTTCCCAACCCTACCAAATATAAAAAATCTGAATAGCCTATACACTGTAAAATATATTTCTTTTTAAAGTTACGAAAGAAAATTGCAAAAATTTTGAAAACTGCGGGAGCCAGATGGGCCCAAGTTAGACCGCGTTTTATACGATTTTTTTAACATTTTACGTTCGATTTTTTTCCAAGGTCCAGGGTAAAAATTTCAAGCTGCCGATTTTTTTTCTCATAAGTAAATACCAAATAAGCAAAATAAAAAATATTCGAGTATTACAGGTTGTTCCGATGAAAAGTTACGAATTTTCAAAGTCCACCTCAAAATAGCGCGAAAAATAAAGCATTATTTTGGGGGCACCAAAACGACATAAAGAGTAAACGCATCAAAAAAACTTCCGTTTTAGATTTGAACGCTTGATTTTGAAATTTCCTTGATATTTGTAGTTTTGGTTTTTTTTTGGTAGTTTTTATTGGAGCATAGCAGGCTTTCTGAACCTCCATTTTTATGGGCAATATGACAGTTAAAGGTAAGTAATCTCCCTCTTGCGGTCGAATGCGAAACTAACGGGGTGACGTCAGAAGTAGGTTATTAGCCATCACATAATTTTCTGTCACTGAGGTTTTGCGTTTTGTTTTGACCTACTGGTGACGTCATTTTTGGTGGAAAAATAAAACAATAAAGGAGTTATTAAATAGTAACGTGTATAGTTATAGTCTTCAATTGAAATAATGGTAGATTTTATTGAATTAAACGATTAAAGAGTATTGATTAAAGTTGTAATTAATGTCAGCTACTTCACTTACATAATAAATGCATTAAATTCAAAGGAAATAATTTAAAATATTTCCCCGAGCGAATTAGAAGCCATAAAATGAAAATGAATTAATTTTATCATAGAAACGAATCGTTAAAGGGGAAAAGATTTTTATCATAAGTACTCTAAAGTCACCAATAAATTCATGAAAAACGAATTTATTTCTTTAGAAATAACGTTTCTCTGATTCACATCTTAAGTATTGCACTAATTACTTTATAATTTCGGTTGTAGTTAAGACATAAAGTGGTTATTATGTTCATACCGGTGTAAACGAGTCCTCGACATTTACACGATTTGTCGGCACATTACACTATGATATTTTGTCAACCCATTTTACAACATTAATTTAAAAAATTCCAACTTCAATTAAAAATAAAATCAATAATTGTATCATCGACCCTTTTATAATAATTATATCATTTGTAATAATTTATTAAAAAGCTCCTGCATTTTTAATTTTGAAATAATAACATGCATTAAAGATTTATTACTACCTACGGTTTTATTGGTTATTAAAACAACTCTATAAAATATGCATTTTCATGTTTACTGCTGAAATTTTAAAATTGCTTTAAAGTGATAAAATTTCCTTATTTTTATTATTCGTATATAATAGGTCACCTTTGCGCTTGAGATCGCGAAAATGGTTCTTATTGATCAATACTTAAGACCAATCCTCTTTTCGTGACGTCATAATTTCAATATTTTGATAGTAAAAATCATTCATATGAATTTGGGACTATATTGGGCACTAATCCACTAAGGCACACCCCCCACTCTCTGTGCAGGAGCGCTTAAGCAAAATTTACCTTCAAAAAGTCCCCTGTAACTTCGTTATTAATAAACAAAAAAAATTGAAATTTTTCACATACAAAGTTGAATATATGCTCCTTCGAAAAGTTGATGAATGTACTTTACTACAAAAAAAAATAAAATAAAAAAATATTAAGAAATAACCGGAGAGATGTTAGCGATACGTTTTCCAGCGATGAGTTTTTTATATGTAATTCTCCATAAGAGGTTTTTTGGGAATAACTTCTGTTCTAATTAACTTACATCAAAAATAAATATACCATATTAAAGCTCATTAAAAACTCCATAAGCTGGTACTAACCGCTTTGCTTGTCCGTTTAAAATAAACATTTTATAGCCCTTCAATCAAAACTCAATCACGAGTTTACACATTTTTAATTATTATCGTACAAAGACAAATGATATGTTAAAATATAGCATTTGACCTGTAGATAACAATAGTATTAGTCACTATGCTTGTCCGACCCAATTAAGCGAGTAATTAATAATAAAAGTGTTTTTTTCAACATTTTTCAACTTTAAACGGGAATTACTCTTTACAGGTAACTTGCATAAAAAAGATATTAACATCATTAGATACAGCATTAAATTCTGATTAAAATGACTTACGACATGTATCTTGTCCGTTAGAAATTAATTAACCAGAAGCCAACGACAACTTTAAAAACGGGGCGCATTCACCATATTTGCGGCATAAGACAATTAAAGATTTTTTTTCCCCTAATCAACTCACAGCAACAATTCAGATTGCAAATGACAGCATTCACGATGTAAAATACGATAGTATAGGTCATTGTGTTTGTCCGGCCCAATTGCTCGAGAAATTAGCAAAAAATACGTTTCAAATGACTTTTTCAATGTTTAACCGCTAATTCCGTTTGACAGGGGGAATGCATAAAAAAGTTATTGAAACCAGTAAATAGCAAATTTATTTGTGATTACGGCGATATGTGACATGTAGCTTGTCCGTTAAAAACAAAGCCGCTATGCTCAACTATAAGTTTCAATAACTTTTTTATGCTAAAGTCATTAAAAACGTATTTTTTGCTAATTACATGACCGATTAGACCGGACAAGCACAGCAACCTACATCATCGTATTCTATAATACAAATAGTGTCCTACGAGGCCTTTAAAGTTTTACTGAGTTAATTAGAACAAAAAATATCATTGTTCGTATTTTGGCGTGGGTGTAAACGCTCCGAAACTTATAGTTGAGCATAGCGGCTTTGTTTTTAACGGACAAGCTACATGTCACATATCGCCGGAATCACAAATAAATTTGCTATTGACTGGTATCAATAATTTTTTTATGCATTGCCCCGGTCAAAAGGAATTAGCGGTTAAACATTGAAAAAGTCATTTAAAACGTATTTTTTGCTAATTTCTCGAGCAATTGGGCCGGACAAGCATGATGACCTATACTATCGTATTTTACATCGTGAATGCTGTCTTTTGCGATCTCAATTGTTGCTATGAGTTGATTAGGGAAAAAAATTTCTTTAATTGATTTACGCCGCAAATTTGGTGAATGCGCCGGTTTTAAAGTTGTCGTTGGCTTCTGGTTAATTAATTTCTAACGGACAAGGAACATGTCGTATGTCATTTTAATCAGAATTTAATTCTGTATCTAATGATGTTAATATATTTTTTATGCAAGTTACTTGTAAAGAGTAATTCCCGTTTAAAGTTGAAAAATGTTGAAAAAAACACTTTTATTATTAATTACTCGCTTAATTGGGTCGGACAAGCATAGTGACTAATACTATTGTTATTTACAGGTCAAATGCTATATTTTGACATATTACTTGTCTTTGTACGATAATAATTAAAAATGTGTAAACTCGTGATTGAGTTTTGGTTGAAGGGCTATAAAATGTTTATTTTAAACGGACAAGCAAAGCGGTTAGTACCAGCTTATGGAGCTTTTATTGAGCTTTAATATGTTATATTTATTTTTGATGTAAGTTAATTAGAACAGAAGTTATTCCCAAAAAACCTCTTATGGAGAATTACATAAAAAACTCATCACTGGCAAACGTAACACTAACATCTCGCCGGTAAGTTTTAATTGCATTCGCAATTGTAAAAAAGCGGAAACACGACGTGTCCTAAATTAAAACTTAAATTTCCAACCTTGAGTGTATAGTGTTTATTATGATTAAAATAGCAGAGAAGTATATAAATCAAAACATTTGTCATCTGAGAAATTGCTAATAATAAATCAAAACACATAAGTGTATAGTTTTTCTTTCAAGCACGTAGCACTATTGTCTGTTGGACAGTTTTTAAACAACTTCCAGTAATTCATGACAAATTAGTTTTCTCATGACTAGTAAGTAGTTTAAAGCAAGTCTTGCAAGAAATCGCCACTTATCCCAGATTCCAGAAATAGCATTTTCCAAAAACAAATTTTAATCACTTGCAAATTAACTGCAGGATTATAAACAGCTTTATCCGAAAATATCAAGGTGTTTTCCGTGGTGCTGTAGGTAATTTATATTGATTAACGGGGGAAAATTTTTACGCATAACCTAAATTTTATCTTGATTACTACATAAAAAATCATCGATCGGCGCAAAAGCTCGTGCTTTTATAAACCACCTTATAATTTCACCACAACAAAAATTTACCACCAAATTTAGTTAACGTTATATTGGCTGGTGTAAATCCAATTGCATAGGTATTTAAATTAGGTTTGGTCAAAATGTTTGATGTTGCGGTTAAATAATCGCTCCAGAGATTTAATGCTTAACTAATTTACCCCCCAGGGGGCAAAGGTTACTTGTTGCGGTTTATTTACATATAACTCACACTAATTTAAATTAAATTTAAGGCATTACTTTTCATTTTCCTAATCTCTTCCAAATAAATTTAAGATAGTCTTCATTTTTCCAATTTTGTGCTTTTAAAATTGAACATGTACAGAAACTAATCCATCACATTTCATCCATTTTTTTTATTATCTTTCATTTGCGAGCTCGATCTTCAAAAATTAAAAAAAAAAAAATTGAAATTTTTTTAAGGTTGTGGCTTAAAATTTTTCATGGGAAGAGGTTTTTATTTTTTTTTTCTCGAAAAGTATGAAAGTTAGGATTTTCAAATTTTTATCGAAGGTGAACACCGCCGATAAAAGCATTTTAAAAAATATTCGGTGAAAATCGATTAAATATTTTTTTGGAAAAAAATCCCCTAAAAGCTCTTTAGGCCCAGTTTACGTCAAAAAAATAATCACTTCGCTATCTCTTTCCGTTTTCGAGTTATCACCGAAAATGTAGCTAAAATAAGCAAATTCTCCGTTTGGTGCCAAAATTTCGGTCTGAAATTTTTCACTTTTCACAAAATAATTAATATTTTCGAAACTATTAGCACCACCAAGACGTTTAATAGCTTAAAATTCGCACAGTCACCTCCTCCACCAAATTCCGTTAAAGTTTTAATTTTCGGTTTAAATTGCGCCATCCAGAACCGTATTTGTACCAAAATTTTGCCAAAACTTTGCGAATTTTTTTCAAAAAAACTATTTAACCGATTTTAACCAAATATTTTTTAAAACGCGTCTATCTACGGTGTTTACATTTAGTAGAAATTTGAAACCGGTAACTGTCATAGTTTTCGAGAAAAAAAATAAAAACCGATTTCCATTAAAAATATTTCAAATTTTTTTTTTCCAATTTTTTCAAAATCGACCTCGCAAATGAAAGATAATAAAAAATGGATGAAATGTAGTGGTTCACCTCCCGAAAAAAATTTTACTCCCCAAAAACTCAAAAAATCAAAAAATTTTTAGGCTATGTATCTCAAAAAATAATTAAATTTAGTAAAATTTTATATGTTATTTTTAGAATTTTATCTGTACGAATTTTCATTCATTTCAATCTAAATGTCCATGAGCATTGTATACTATGCGGTCACCGCGGCCCCAAAAACAAAAAAAAAAAAAAAAAAAAAGTAATTTTATACAAAAAAAATGGATAAAGCTGCAAATGTTTGTTTGCATTAAAATAAGTGGCGTTGAGTGAGTTAAATACCTTTTGTAAACAAAGTACCGATACATGCATTTATAATTGCAACTTGCAGTTAATTATGTTTGCAGACAACGCCTCTTACCCGTGCATTGCAAAAATACTAATTTTGCAGGCATTGTTTTACAACCAGCAATGCCAAAACGTACATTGTTATCTGCATAAACAAATTATGGTTAATTACAGAGACAAATTTAACCTTCATAAACGTGGATGAATTTTTTAACGATTTTAATTTTTAATAATAAAAATTACTCCTCCATTTATTATTTTTTTTTATTTTCTAAGATTAAAAAATGTTCAAAACAATATTTACACAACTTCTCCAAACTAGCAAAGCTGGAATTAAAAGGGTATCAAAGGATTTGCTGACAATTATTCAACAAGTTTTAGTTTTGTAAAACAAGTTACAAAAGTAAATTATTACGTGACTATAAATAAAGAACGGGATTTAGTAGGGATTTCGAAATGCTTACATGAAAAGTTTTGGGATGTTTCTCAGCTACATTTGGTTTTATCAAAAGCTCAGAGTTAAACCTGCAAATTTTAATAAGAAATTAGATAAATAATTTTATTTGAAAATATTATAATGGTTTTATACAATGGTTTTATCTCAAATTGTTTTCATTTTTATCAAATAAAGATTAAAAATAAAAATGGCGGTGATAAGAAAGTAAATTGAGTATAACTATTTATTTTATGGGGTGAAATAAGATATCTTTAATAAATTTACTGATAGTATAGTCAGAATTTATCTTTATTTCTTTTATGATTATAATTAGTGTTCATTATTTTAAGGGCGACTAAATAATTAAATTATTATTATACAGGGTGATTCAGACCCACCCATTTATCTCGAGAACGCGTTATCGCACATCACTAAAATAAAAAACTTAATTACCAAAGTGAACCTAAAGAATCTATTGGTGAACTTATTTTTTTCCGGTACAACCCGGAACTATCCCGAACCGGAGGTAACTTTGATTTTTTAAATGGTAACATAGGTCGAGTTTGGTATGGTTTGATAGGTTTTTCAAAAACAAATAACTTTTATAAAAACATTTTTTTAATATTTTCCATAGTTTAGAAATTATTCGAAAAACAAAAAAAAGTGTAAATAAAAATTATTGCATATTTTGAAGAATTTTATAAATTTACTAACTCTCTACAAATTCTAATATTTTACCAATTTTAAATATCATACTTGTCCATATTTCAACAAAATTCTTCAAAATATGCAATAATATTATTTACTTTTTTTTAACATTTTTGTTTTGTTTTTTTAATAAATTCTAAAGTATGGAAAATATTAAAAAAATATTTTAATAAAAGTTGTTTATTTTGAAAAGACCTATTAAACCACACCAAACTCGACCTATGTTGCAATTAAAAAAATCAAAGTGATATCCGGTTCCGGATAGTTCCGGGTTGTTCCGGAAAAATATAAGTATGGTTTTTGATAGGTCTTTTAAAAACAAACAACTTTTATGAAAATATTTTTTTAATATTTTTCATAGTTTAGAATTTATTCCAAAAACAAAAATAATTGTTAATAAAGGTAAATAAAAATTATTGCATATTTTAAAGAATTTTATAAATTTAAAACTCTTTCTACAAATATTTTACCAACTTTAAATATAATACTTGTCCATATTTAAACAAAATTCTTCAAAATATGCAATAATTTTTATTTACTTATTTTAACAATTTTTTTTTTGTTTTTCGAATAAACCCTAAACTATGGAAAATATTAAAAAAATATTTTAATAAAAGTTATTTGTTTTTGAAAGACCTTTCAAACCATACCAAACTCGACCTATGTTGCCATTTAAAAAATCAAAGTTACCTCCGGTTCCGGATAGTTCCGGGTTGTTCCGGAAAAAAATAAGTTCACTAATGGATTCTTTAGGTTCACTTTGGTAATAAAATTTTTTATTTCGGCCATGTACGATAACGCGTTCTCGAAATAAATGGGTGGCACGGGTGGTGTGAAACACCCTGTATACAGGGTGACCCAGTCATATTCCCACGGTCTATAGCTTCTTTGCTATATAACATATCGACTTGCGGTTTTCACCAACATATAGATACATGCATGCCCCACAATTTAAAAATATTTTCGATATATACAGGGTGTCCCATCATGGCTTACTAAACCAAAGTTATATTTTTTTAAATGCAACACCCAGTATATTATGACATTTTTGGATTCCTTATCAAAAAATAATTATACTTTGTATAAACTTTTATGGGTCTATCATCACTCGTTTTGCTGATATTTGCCATTTAAGCCAAAAAAAGATCAATTTTTGAAAAATCACTGCTCTAGAAAAACATTTTGGCTTGAAATTTTGTCAAAAATTTTTCAACATCGTCTAGTCTACAACTATCATGTCAAATTTAAGTTTGTGATATTTTTTTATCAGGGTGCCTTATAAAACAAAAATTGAACAGTAACACGAAATTTTCAAATGGAACACCCTGTATATTTTAACGTCAGTCGATGGAATTTTTTACAAGCTTTCTATTGATATAATGTTTGTTTGGTCGCTTATCAATGGTTTAGGAGATATTAATATCCAAACTGAAAAACAGTGAAAATAGACAAAATAGCACTTTTGGTGATTTTTTTTCAGGATTTTTTTTAATTTGCCTAAAACTTATTTGTGTATTTCTCTATTTTGCTTTTTTAATAATGTTGTTATACTACAAAGCAGTTTTTGTTGCTTTACAACACAAATAAAATCGAAACTTGCAATTATCAATTTTGGTTTTCTAAATTTCAGTATGTTTTGAAAATTTAACAACTGATGTTACCAAGGAAACTCCTATTTTGTTGAATTTCGTTTTTACGCTCGCCTCTAATTTGCCATTTCTTCTTTAGAAGAATTCACTATATCGGTTTAGTTATTGCCAAAAGTACAGAAAAAGGCGTTAAAACAAAACTCAACAAAATAAGGGTTTCCTTGGTAACATCAGTTGCTAAATTTTCAAAGCAATTAGAAAACCAAAATTGATAATTCCAAATTTCGATTTTATTTTTGTTATAAAACAACAAAAACTACTATTGAAATAAAACATCATTATAAAAAAAGTAAAATAGAGAAGGACAGAAATAAATAATAGGCAAATATAAAAAAAATCCTCAACAAAATTCATCAAGAGCACTATTTTGTCTATTTTTCACTGTTTCTCAGTTTGGATATTAATATCTCCTAAACCGTTGATAAGCGACCATACAAGCATTATATCAATAGAAAGCTTGTAAAAAATGCCATCGATTGATGTTAAAATATACAGGGTGTTCCATTTGAAAATTTCGTTTAATTGTTCAATTTGCCTTTCATAAGGCACCCTGATAAAAAATATCACAAACTTAATTTTGACATGATATTTGTAGACTAGACGATGTTGAAATATTTTTGACAAAATTTCAAGCCAAAATGTTCATCTGTTTTAGAGCAGTGATTTTTCCAAAATTGATCTTTTTTTGGCTTAAATGGCAAATATCAGCAAAACGAGTGATGATAGACCCATAAAAGTTTATACAAAGTATAATTATTTTTTGATAAGGAATCCAAAAATGTCATAATATACTGGGTGTTGCATTTAAAAAAATATAACTTTGGTTCAGTAGGCCATGATGGGAAACCCTGTATATATCGAAAATATTTTTAAATTGTTGGGCATGCATGTATCTATATTTTGGTGAAAACCGCAAGACGATATGTTTTATAGAAAAGAAGCTATAGACACCCTGTATAAAAAAACTACAGTTTTTGCAAAATTTAAATTTATCATAGTTAGTTTAATGTATAATTTTTAATTTTTTTTATTGTATCATTTGGTTTGGGTTGAGATAAATATTTCCATAAGTTGTTTTTATGAAAGCAAGGCGAGTGTGTGTAGTGAATATTTTCACACGTAGGGAAGCAGTAAAGCAAGTGGCCCTAAAAATATAATTTATTACACACCACGTTTTAAACTCAAGTGTGCGGTGTCTAAAATGGGTTGAATTTTCCGAGAATATTTTTTTCACACGTTGTAATTAATACGCCTGTGATTAGTCATGCAATAATTGGATTGAGGGACATGTGTTTAGATGTATTTTTTTTAAAGAGGATTTAACACTTTTCCACTTTATGCTTCTGTAATATTAAAAGCGACATTTTCTTCCATTTCCCTGGAAAGCTTTGTATTGGGTGGTGGAAAACTCTAAAAATCTCATTCGTATTCGCACAACACTTATATCATCTCTTGAAAATAATGAAAAGCTTCCCTAATATAATCTCTTTATGCATCAAAGGATTCAGGAATATAAAATTCCTCCTACATTTTAAAGGTACTTATTATTCATCTGCGGTGAGTGTGCTGAAAAGCGACTCTAGTAACCATTGCTGACCGCCCATGCGTTTCCTGCCTATTTTTCATTTTGCTTTACTCTAAAACACGCCACTGCATGTAAAGCTTTTCATTAAAATACTCACTTAAATAGTTTTCGCATAAAAATCCTTGCCAAAAACTAAACACAATGCTTAACCTCACGTAACTAATTATTTTTAAAATTTCAATTCGCGAACATGCACCACATGTGATCATTGTTTTATAAAATAGTGCTAAATATAAATGTGTAATGGGGGCGCAATGACCGTGCAGTATGTGCATGCTTATTTGAAGACACGTCTAAAAATACGACATTTTTACAACATTACGTGACTAATTAAAACTAAAAATGATTTTTACCGCATTAATTTACTTAAATTCAACCATTTTCTGAGAATTTCAGATTTTGTAAATGTAAATTCTATAAAGAAGTGGTCCTACAACAGAACCTCGAGGAACACCTATTTTCAATTATATTTACCAGAAGCGTGTAAACCCATGGTAAAGTGCTTTTCCTCACTCTCGCAGTCATTTTGTCATGGATTTACAAACCTCTGACAATCACAAGCACCTCTGCTCTGGCAAATGAGTGAGCATTATAATTTGCTCTCTATTGCTCTCCGCCGTCTATCTCAAAAACGGCTGAGCGCATGAAAAAATGTTTAAAACAAAATTTGTCACAAATTGTATGCTTTACAATTTTTATAATAGATGTAAACATCATTGGAGCTATAGAAACGTAGATAATCGCGAAAAACCAATTTTTGTGATCTTCGACCTTGAATAACTGACGACGCAGACACGAGATTTTATGAGACTTTTGAGACAGCTTTGAGAACACCAAAATGAAGGTATATACGAGTTTCCTGCTTATTATCTCTCATTCCGAGGTAAAACGCTAATTTGCCTAGGCTATATGGAAAATGGTATAGTAAGTTGTTTCAGTTGTTATATTGGCTGCAATCTTTCGTATTGCGCCAATGGCTGAATTTAGTTTTGATTTGATCTTATCATGCTTCAGTTTCAGAGAATTTGTTTTAAACCACGTTTCAGCAGGTCCAATACTCACCTAATCCGACTCTAGATGAATGAAAGACGCGAATCATCAGTAAATAAAACTTTTTGGCTTGGTAAGGAAAATGGAAGGTCATTCATAAAGATGGTGAATAATAGGGAATAATTGCGGAACACCAATACTTACACTGGCAGGATTACTGAGCCTGTTTTGCCATTTAACCATTTGATATCATTCAGTTAGATAAGACTTGATAATAGTAATAGACCCCTTCATTCCGTAGTAACCATTTTGTCTAAAAGGATGTCGTGCTTCATGTTCTGATCAAATAGGATGGCTTTAAGGTTTTGACTTTAATCAATTGCTTAAAGAGCTGAAGATACTACTTCACATAATGCATGTTGGTTCCTTGCAATCAGATTATGGTGATCCATAAAATTGCAATTCTTGAGTGGAGTAGTTTTTTAAGGATCTTAGATATGGCTGGTAGTATAGCAATTGACCTGTAATTCTTTGGATTGTTTACATCGCCTTTTTTATGGATTGATATAATTTTTGCTGTCTTCAGTTCATCATAAAACAATTATGAAATAGTACAGTGAAGTTCTTTGCCAATATTGACCGGCGAGAAGATGGCCATAAAATTTCCAGCCACAGTTTTTTACATGTATTTCTCCATAAGAAGAAAAAGCATTATAACTTTTTTATTTTACATTGTTTAATAAAACTAATTATACCACTAGAAAGCTCAAAGAAATATCTACATTTCAGTACTACTAACAATGATTGTTTCATAATATTAAATCAGCAATTTGCAAATAATCAGATGACTACCTTAAAATATCAAATGTATTTCTCCATGTGAAAAAAAAAAGCATCATAACCTTCTTATTTTACATTATACAAAAAAACTAATTATACCACTAGAGAGCTCATAGAAATATCTACATTACAGTACTACTAAAAATAATTGCCTCATTATAATAAATCCGCAATTTGCAATTAATCAAGTGACTACCTTAAAATATCAAAAACACTTAAATGGGTGTAACTTTTGTTTAAAAAAACTAACAACTAAAATAAAACAATCAATGGAATCTGCATTAAATTTCCTACAATTTCATATATAAAACAATACCACACATTAATTATTAACTTATTATTTAACCAAAAACAGTAGTTTTTAAGTAATTTTTTATTCTAATGGCCACAATTGATGAGCCATAAAAAAGTTATTTAGTTCATTTGATTGAAAATTTAATTAGCTTTCCTACGGTATATAACACAATGCATGGCACACCAGGATAATTGTTTACTCGAACAATTTGTCAAAAACAATTCTCAGAAATTATTGTTTCTGGTTAATTAATAAGTTTATAATTAGTGACTAGCATTGTATTATACATCAACGTTTTCAAAATCCAATACAGATTTCAAAAGTGGTTTTAGTTTTTTCTACTAAGCTTCTGTCAAAAGTTAGTGCGTATAATGCGTTAATTAATTTTCACTGTGATATTATTGAAAGTTCAATTAAACAATTATCCTGATGAGGGTAGCATTGTGAAATACACCGTTGGAAACTTATTAAATTTTCCATCAAATGAACCCAATAACTTTTTTATGGCCGGTTTTTCGTAGCTATTAGAACCAAAAGTTACTCAAAAATTAGTGTTTTTGGTTAATTAATAAGTCAATAATTAGTGGAAAGCAACACTTCAGTGTTTTCAAAATTGAATACAGATTTTAAAAGTGGTTTTAGTGTTTTTCCACAATTAATCTATCAAAAGTTAGGGCGAACTAAATATGTATCTATCTAAAAATTACTTAGAAATTAGTGTTTTTGGTTAATTAATACGTTAATAATTAGTGGTTGGCATTGTATTTTATATAGAAATGTGAAGAATTTTATGCAGATTCCATTTTATTTTAGTTTATTTAAAAGAAAGTTACACCTATTTAAGTGTTTTTGATTTTTTAAGGTAGTCATCTAAATAATTGCAAATTACTGATTTATTATTATGAGGCAAGTATAGGCAGTGGTATTAAAATATAGATAATTCTTTGAGCTTTGTAGTGGTATAATTAGTTTTGTTATACAATGTAAGTTAAAAAAGTTATAATGGTTTTTCTTCTTGTGGAAAAATACATTTAAAAATTGTGACCGGTAATTTTATGGCTAACTTCTCGCCAGTCCAATATTGATGTTATAATCTTTAGTAGATCAGTGCTACAGTCATACAAATCTTTACTGTGTTTTTTTGGGTGGAGTTGCCAATTTCAATTATTTCGGTCTTCTTGGTAGGTCTTCGTATATTTTTATTTGGCTGATCACACATAAAACGAAGCTTTATACGAATTCCCATGCTCCATTGATAAACTGGTTGTTTATTTGGTCTTCAGTAAGCAATGAAAGATTTGATTTTTCTTTAGGATTTTTGTAATTTTCTTGATTTATCAGTTCTCGTATTGCTTGAAAAAAGAAGAAAATGCGATTTTCAAAATATGGCTATAACTTCGTTATTTTCGGTGGTACCAAAAAATTTTTTTGACTTAATACAGAAAATTTTTGTGTGCAATGCAGTAAAACAAATGAATATTTTTTTTCGCCATCGGATTGACCGGAAATGAACCAAATTTATTTTTTTCTTATGGCAGCCATATTGGATTTACACATATTCGGAATTAGTGTATTTTTCTGAATAATATGATATATCATATGTAATATTTTAAGAAAAATAGAAATAATTTTATTTTACTAACCAAAAATGGACTTGAATAGATGTAAACTGTCAATACATGTCTGTTAAGATTTATTTTACATTTAATAGTTTAAATAGTTACATTTATGTTATTGACAATTTACATGTCTTAAAGTCCAATGTTAGTTTGTAAAATCAAATAATTTTATTTTTTTTTAAACATGACATATGGTATACCAAATTACTCAGGAAAAAATACTGATTCCGAATATGTGTAAATCCAATATGGCTCCCATAAGAAAAAAATAAGGTTGGTTCATTTCCGGTCAATCCGTTAGCGAAAAAAAATGTTCATTTGTTTTACTGAATTGTACCCAAAAAATTGTCTATATTATGTCAAAAAACTTTTTTGGTACCACAGAAAATAAAGAAGTTATAGCCAAATTTTAAAAATCGCATTTACTTGTTTTTTTCAAGATAGCGTTGGAACGATGCGATATTCAAATTTTTTGTAAATGAATTATTAATATTCGAAAAAATCTCTACCACTTTGTCCATTTAACCGACTTTCTATCTCCAATAATAACATAGATACCCATACAGTCCAACGTCAAATGGGACACCCTGTATACAAAGGAGTACACAAAAAACGGCAAACGATGTAGCTTCGTTATTTCTTATCCGATTTTAGTAAGTGATATGTCAAATTAAATGGTTTGAAGAATACTACTATCACATAATAAAAGATTAATTTTATTTTTGAAAACATCAGAGGAGGAGGAGGCAACTTTTCTTTTCCAAATGGCAACATATTTTTTTCGATTGAAAAAAATCATTAAAAAAAATAATCTAAACCAATTGTACCAATATTTTTTTTTAAATTAATTTTTTTAAATTTTTTCTTCCATATTTTTGTTAATTTTTTTTATTATTATTAATTTAAAAAAATAAATAAAAAACTCAAAAACAAGAAAAAACAATTGAATTAAATTAAAAAAAAAATAATAATAATAAAAAAATAAGAAACATTTTTTTTAAATTTATTTAAAAAATAATTATTGGTATAATTTATAATTGGTTTAGATTGTTTTTGTTAATGATTTTTTTTCAATCTAAAAAAATATGTTGCCATTTGAAAAAGAAAAGTTGCCCCCTCCTCTATTGTTTTCAAAAATAAAATTAATATTTAATTTTCTGATAGTAGTATTCTTCAAACCATTTAATTTGACATATCATTTATTATAATCGGAAAAGAAATAACTAGATGCTTGGCCGTTTTTTGTGCACCCCTCTGTAAATAAAATAAATAAGTGGTCCTAGAATAGAACCTTGATGAATACCAATTTTGTATATAATTTATAAGGAAAAATATCGTTTTGAAATTTATTTTATTAATGAAATAATGAATCGCAATAAAAATTGCATTAAATTATAATTACTGCATTATCCAGTGGCTATAAATATATCTATAATCTTTGTCTCAAAAGTCAGAAATGTTATCGAGTTAACCTATGCCCTCAAATATTTTTAACAATGAAATTTCTCTGAAACCGATATTAAATTGCAGTCTGGTTTTATTAAACGTAACCTGTGTTTTATCAAGTTTATGATTTCATTCCTCAATTTAATTGGATTTTTTTAAATGTGGTTTTGGTGACAGTTCTGCGATTTAAAGCCACGTATGATTCATATTATTGTAGTTTTTTATCATTAGGTTGTTTAGTTAGGTCGGGTAAGTGGTGATGAGTAGTGACTATTTGGAAATCCACTCACGCAGATTAAAACTCGTAAATAAAAGATAAATTTTCCTTTTCTAGGTTTTATATATGAAGGTAGCTCCTTGGGTGTTATTTATTTAGTGGATCTAAATTCTTTGGTGCAAGAATTTTTATATTTAAATTTTGAAATGCTGTTAAGCAGAAAATTTTCCTATTTTACTTGAAAAGTTGATTCTCGAGGAGTACTTAACAATATATTCGTACTGAGAAGATTTGCATTTTTATGGAAATCGGCGTTTAGAATTCGTATTATTCATATAATTGAAGTAATCTCATTGATCTTTCCTTCTTTCTGCTTGGATCATTCTGCCGCATTGGCAGCATTTTGAGCATTTATAGCAGAACTGCTCTATTTCGTCGCGTTTTAATGTCGACATTTACAACCACATCACATTTCACTCGATAATTAAAGCTAACAATACTTCATAAAAATTGCATTATCAAACGCTTATGCATAATAGAAGCTGATAATCTTCATTTTATTTCGGGGACAAACATTTCATGCTCGTTAATTTTACAGGCTTGGTGCATGCTGAAAGTTGACACAATGCATATATTATCATAAAAGCTTCCACTTTCGTATTAGAAACCTTCCATTTGTTTCACAAATATCCTGATGCACGTTAGCTTTATGCAACATTAAAATGCACTCATTTTTCCACAATTAATAAGACATTTTTTCCAGATTCGTTGCGTTTTATATGCATTCCTGGTCAACGTAAGTTATTTTTAATTATTAATGAAAGTGGAATTACTTTTTATGATGTCATAAAACCAATTAATTATGATATTACGTCATGAATGTGGTATCATTTTTCTACAAGATGAGATACTCCACACAAAATCAATAAGATGTAATGTGTTACTCAGTTGTTCCGTTTACAAAACAAAGACTAGTAAATATGAATACGTTACTAAAAATGTTTTGAGAAATCTCAAATGGGAATTAAATCATAAGTGTTGCTTTGCAGAGTTTGGGAATGTAATAAATTTGGGGGGAAAGATATAAATACACGTTTTGTTGTAATAAATCATGTGACACTGAAGGAAAAACAGTCGATAAACCACAAACTTTTCGTGAAGATATTCGTGCTAACACAATTTGCTAACTTGGGAATATCTAAAATCTAAAGTACATAAAGGGGAATTTTATTGTTTCCTAGATTTATCGAGCTATTTAATTTAATAAGGTTACAAAAATGGCATTTTTCAAAACTAGAGCTTTAGAAAAAATCAATCATTTTCATCAGTAGTTTATACAGGGTGACCCAGTCATATGCTCACGGTCTATAGCTTCTTTGCTATAAAACATATCGACTTACGGTTTTCACCAACATATAGTTACATGCATGCCCCACAATTTAAAATATTTTCGATACATACAGGGTGTCCCATCATGGCCTACTGAACCAAAGTTATATTTTTTTAAATGGAACACCCAGTATATTATGACATTTTTGGATTCCTTATCAAAAAATAATTATACTTTGTATAAACTTTTATGGGTCTATCATCACTCCTTTTGCTGATATTTGCCATTTAAACCAAAAAAAGATCAATTTTTGAAAAATCACTGCTCTAAAACAGATGAACATTTTGGCTTGAAATTTTGTCAAAAATTTTTCAACATCGTCTAGTCCACAACTATCATGTCAAATTTAAGTTTGTGATATTTTTTATCAGGGTGCCTTATGAAACGCAAATTGAACAATTAAACGAAATTTTCAAATGGAACACCCTGTATATTTTAACATAAATCGATGGCATTTTTTACAAGCTTTCTATTGATATAATGTTTGTATGGTCGCCTATCAAAGGTTTAGGAGATATTAATATCCAAACTGAGAAACAGCGAAAATAGACAAAATGGCACTCTTGGTGAATTTTGTTATTTACATGTATTTTTCCATAAGAAGAAAAACCATTATAACTTTTTTAACTTACATTGTATAAAAAAACTAATTATACCACTGCAAAACTCAAAAAATTATCTATATTTTAATACTACTGCCTTTGCTTGCCTCATAATAATAAATCCGTAATTTGCAATTAATTAGATGACTACCTTAAAAAATCAAAAACACTTAAATAGGTGTAACTTTCTTTTAAATAAACTAAAATAAAATAGAATCTGCATAAAATTCTTCACATTTCTGTATAAAATATAATGCCAACCACTAATTATTAACGTATTAATTAACCAAAAACACTAATTTCTAAGTAATTTTTAGATAAATAGATATTTAATTCGCCCTAACTTTTGATAGATTAATAGTGGAAAAACACTAAAACCACTTTTAAAATCTGTATTCAATTTTGAAAACACTGAAGTGTTGCTTTCCACTAATTATTGACTTATTAATTAACCAAAACCACTAATTTTTGAGTAACTTTTTGCTCTAATAGCTACGAAAAACCGGCCATAAAAAGTTATTGGGTTCATTTGTTGGAAAATTTAATAAGTTTCCAACGGTGTATTTCACAATGCTACCCTCATCAGGATAATTGTTTAATTGAACTTTTCATAATATCACAGCGAAAATTAATTAACTCATTATACGCACTAACTTTTGACAAAAGCTTAGTAAAAAAAAACTAAAACCACTTTTGGAATCTGTATTGGATTTTGAAAACATTGATGTGTAATACAATGCTAGCCACTAATTATAGACTTATTAATTAACCAAAAACTATAATTTGTGAGAATTGTTTTTGACAAATTGTTCGAGTAAACAATTATCCTGGTGTGCCATGCATTGTGTTATATACCATAGGAAAGCTAATTAAATTTCCAATCAAATGAACTAAATAATTTTTTTATGGCTCATCATTGGTGGCCATTAGAATCAAAAATTACTCAGAAATTACTGTTATTGGTTAATTAATATGTTAATATTTAATGACTGGCATTGAAATTGTAAGAAATTTAATGCAGATTCCATTGATTGTTTTATTTTAGTTGTTAGTTTTCTTAAACAAAAGTTATATCCATTTAAGTGTTTTTGATATTTTAAGGTAGTCATTTGATTAATTGCAAATTGCGGATTTATTATAACGAGGCAATTATTTTTAGTAGTACTGTAATGTAGACATTTCTTTGAGCTCTCCAGTGGTATAATTAGTTTTTTTGTATAATGTAAAATAAGAAGATTATGATGCTTTTTTTCTTATGGAGAAATACATTTGATATTTTAAGGTAGTCATCTGATTATTTGCAAATTGCTGATTTAATATTATGAAACTAGCATTGTTAGTAATACTGCAATGTAGATATTTCTTTGAGCTTTCTAGTGGTATAATTAGTTTTATTATACAATGTAAAATAAAAAAGTTATAATGCTTTTTCTTCTTATGGAGAAATACATGTAAAAAACTGTTGCTGGAAATTTTATGGCCATCTTTTCGCCGGTAAAAATTGGCTAAGAACCTCACTGTACTATTTCATAATTGTTTTATGGTGAACTGAAGACAGCAAAAATTATATCAATCCATAAAAAAGGCGATGTAAACAATCCAAAGAATTACAGGTCAATTGCTATACTGCCAGCCATATCTAAGATCCTTAAAAAACTACTCCACTCAAGAATTGCAATTTTATGGATCACCATAATCTGATTGCAAGGAACCAACATGCAGTATGTGAAGTAGTATATTCAGCTCTGGAACCAATTGATAAAAGCCAAAACCTTAAAGCCACCTTATTTGATCAGAACATGAAGCATGACATCCTTTTAGATAAAATAGATCACTTGAATGAATTACTCAAATTATCAAGTCTTATCTAACTGACTGATATCAAATGGTTAAATAGCAAAACAGGCTCAGTAATCCTGCCAGTGTAAGCATTGGTGTTCCGCAATTATTCCCTATTATTCACCATCTTTATGAATGACCTTCCATTTTCCTTACCAAGCCAAACAGTTTTATTTACTGATGATTCGTCTTTCATTCATCTAGAGTCGGATTAGGTGAGTATTGGACCTACTGAAACGTGGTTTAAAGCAAATTCTCTGAAACTGAAGCTTGATAAGATACAAGTTCTTGATTTTCACATCTGTGAACCGCAAAGGCAAAACTTCTGGGGGTTGAGTTACAAAGAAGCCTGAAGTAGGATGAACACATTCATGAGTTCAAATCAAAACTAAATACAACAATTGACGCAATATGAAAGTTTGCAGCCAATATATCAACTGTCAACAATGATTGTCTTATTGGGAAATAACTTTCTACAACCATATTCCTCTAAAAGTGGGAATATATTCTTAAAGTGAGAATCAAAAATTCTTCTTCATGATAACCAACGATTAAAAAAATAAACGAAAAAATCTAGGACACCCATTATACTAGTCACTTATTGATTACAATTTTTTAAACACCCTGATCAAAATTTAAGGAAAAAATACGCTCTACACTCCAATATTTTAATGATCAAAATTGGATGGTTGTATTCAAATATAATTGAAGTTTCTTGTTGTAAAAAGTACGTGTAGATAAAAGCAATTAGATAAATTGTTACAATTGTGACTAGGTTTATTCAGGTGATAGCTACATCACCATTTCCCGGAGAAAAGCGTGTTTGGTGTGGAATAACACAAACATATTCAACACCTGGAGCAAAAGAAAAACGACAACACATGCTCGCACAAAGTATACAATTTGTATATCCTGAGTATTTCGCTTTTCATCTCAGATTTTATATATTTGAAATTTTATTATTGCAAACGTAAATAAATGACTATAAGTAAAGGAGTGAAATACAAATCCCTGGAGTACTGGAGTAAGTAGGGAAAGGGTTGAAGGATATCATTACTTAATTAAATCTTTATTTTATCCAGCTGACTTTATTACTCTTCATTTGTAAGGTTTTACATATTAAATAGAAACCTAGTTTCATATCATGATCCTGTTCTAAATTATGCCAAGCAGTGCTTTACTGCCGTTTATCATAAATATAATCTTGCGTAATGAATAACGGCAGTAATGCAATATTTCATGTGGTTTGTTGCTTGGTGGTTAGTCTTCATGCAGGATATAATGATTTATTTAGTTGCTTGATCAAATTCCATAATGCACTTTTGTTTTTCTCTCGACCAATCACTAATAAACCATACGACATACGACCATACTAATGACCATACTGCACTACTGTACTTATGAGCCCTCCACTTATTCACAGAACGTTAACCTCGTTTTGTGGTGCAAAATTTATTAACTCGGGTTTATACACAATTACAGGCCTGTGCGATTATTTAATCCCTCAAGTCTCTGCAATTGAATTACACCACACAAGTGTTTTTGCACTTAATTGTCGGGCCCTTTTCCAAATTAAATTCCTGCCTATAATTTCTCTTCAAATCCATTAAATTTATTTTTTCATTAAATTAATAATCATTACAATAATGAAGTACCTCCACAATTAATGACTACCAAACTTCGTTAATGATTAAACTGCAGGTGCAACAACTTTCAGAGAAATTTAAGAAAATAAGTCACTTTTTTTAAATGCCTTTGACGTAGTATTGATACAGTATAAAACCATTACAAAAAATAATTGCTGTAATGATCGTATAAAATTGACGCAAATTTTGTAATTGCTGTAATTAAAACTAATTTTACGAAACCGAACATTCAGCTTTAGTTATTATTAGATTGTACGATTAAAAACATGAGGCGAAAAGTTTGAAAACATATGCTATTTAAAATTCTATTTTGTTATCATTATTTTGCGTTGCTACTTCATAATTATATTTTAAACTGTAAAACACTTCACTCAAATTTATCTGATTACCTTCGAGACATGCCGGAAATATTGCGGAAAATGTTGGATTTATCGTGGAAATAGTTTATTTACTAAAATATCTTTACGTCCACGAAGTTATTGAAATTTATTTTGTACGTGGATGAGGAAATTTATAATCAAGAAAGATTTACAACGTGTTTTTCAGGCTTTATATTTCCAGACCCTTACATATTAATGTCACGTGCTTGGCATTATAATGGGTTTGGTGATTTGCATGCTTCCGGTCTTATGTATGACACCAATCATCATCATGATGGGCGCGTATCTTCCGTTTATACAGCCATTTATTTTTCACTTTTCTTCTTTCATTTAAACACCCATTTAAAAATTCCTAAAACTCAATCCGGAATAAAATAATATAGTGTTTTTAATTTAATTTCTGAAAATTGAAAATTTTTAATTGCATCATATCATGACGAAAAATCTTTGATTCTCACTTTAAGGATAGATTTCGCACTTTTAAAGGAATATAGTTGTAGGATTTTATTTCCCAATAAGACAATCCTTGTTGACATCTGCTGATTCTATGGGAAGGAATTTCTAATTTATATCTGCTACTAGTTTCATAATGGCAATGATCTCCATATTCTTCTTCATGGAGGATTTGTAAGAATGTTCTATATACTCAAAGATAAAACGAGGCGACATTCTTAAAATTGTTGATGTGTTTAATACATCTTCACACTCACAGGATGTTTGTTGTGTCAAACCATATACTGCACTATAGAAAATGGGATAGTTAGTTGTTTCAGTTAATATATTGGTTGCAATCTTTCATATTACGTCAATGACTGATTTAGTTTTGATTTGAACTCATGAATGTGTACATCTCACTTGAAGCTTCTTTGTAATTCAACCCCCAGAAGTTTTACCTTTACGGTTCACAGTTGTGAAAATCAAGAACTTGTGTCTTATCATTTAAACCACGTTTCAGAAATTCTAATGCTCACCTGATTCGACTCTAGATGAATGAAAGACGAATCATCAGTAAATAAAACTTTTTGGCTTGGTAAGGAAAATGGAAGGTCATTCATAAAAATGGTGAATAATAGGGAATAATTGCGGGACACCAATGCTTACACTGGCAGGATTACTGAGCCTGTTTTGCTATTTAACCATTTGATATCAGTCAGTTAGATAAGACTTGATAATTTGAGTAATTCATTCCATAGTAATCTATTTTATCTAAAAGGATGTCATGCTTCATGTTCTGATCAAATAGGGTGGCTTTAAGGTATTGTCTTTGATCAATTGCTTCCAGAGTTGAAGATACTACTTCACATAATGCATGTTGGTTCCTTGCAATCAGATTATGGTGATCCATAAAATTGCAATTCTTGAGTGGAGTAGTTTTTTAAGGATCTTAGATATGGCTGGTAGTATAGCAATTGACCTGTAATTCTTTGGATTGTTTACATCGCCTTTTTTATGGATTGATATAATTTTTGCTGTCTTTAGTTCATCATAAAAGAATTATGATATAGTACAGTAAGGTTTTTAGCCAATTTTTACCGGCGAGAAGATAGCCATAAAATTTCCAGCCACAGTTATTTACATGTAATTCTCCATAAGAAGAAAAAGCATTATAACTTTTTTATTTTACATTGTATAACAAAACTAATTATACCACTAGAAAGCTCAAAGAAATATCTACATTACAGTACTACTAACAATGATTGTTTCATAATATTAAATCAGCAATTTGCAAATAATCAGATGACTACCTTAAAATATCAAATGTATTTCTCCATTAGAAAAAAAAAGCATCATAACCTTCTTATTTTACATTATACAAAAAAACTAATTATATCACTGGAGAGCTCAAAGAAATATCTACATTACAGTTCTACTAAAAATAATTGCCTCATTATAATAAATCCGCAATTTGCAATTAATCAAGTGACTACCTTAAAATATCAAAAACACTTAAATGGGTATAACTTTTGTTTAAGAAAACTAACAACTAAAATAAAACAATCAATGGAATCTGCATTAAATTTCCTACATTTTCATATATAAAACAATGCACGACAATAATTATTAACTTATTAATTAACCAAAAACAGTAATTTTTGAGTAATTTTTGATTCTAATGGCCACCAATGATGAGCCATAAAAAAATTATTTAGTTCATTTGATTGGAAATTTAATTAGCTTTCCTATGGTATATAACACAATGCATGGCACACCAGGATAATTGTTTACTCGAACAATTTGTCAAAAACAATTCTCAGAAATTATAGTTTTTGGTTAATTAATAAGTCTATAATTAGTGGCTAGCATTGTATTATACATCAATGTTTTCAAAATCCAATACAGATTCCAAAAGTGGTTTTAGTATTTTTCTACTAAGCTTTTGTCAAAAGTTAGTGCGTATAGTGCGTTAATTAATTTTCACTGTGATATTATTGAAAGTTCAATTAAACAATTATCCTGATGAGGGTAGCATTGTGAAATACACCGTTAGAAACTTATTAAATTTTCCATCAAATGAACCCAATAACTTTTTATGGCCGGTTTTTCGTAGCTATTAGAACCAAAAGTTACTTAAAAATTAGTGTTTTTGGTTAATTAATAAGTCAATAATTAGAGGAAAGCAACACTTCAGTATTTTCAAAATTGAATACAGATTTTAAAAGTGGTTTTAGTGTTTTTCCACAATTAATCTATCAAAAGTTTTGGCGAACTAAATATCTATTTATCTAAAAATTACTTAGAAATTAGTGTTTTTGGTTAATTAATACGTTAATAATTAGTGGTTGGCATTGTATTTTATATAGAAATGTGAAGAATTTTATGTAGATTCCTTTTTATTTTAGTTTATTTAAAAGAAAGTTACACCTATTTAAGTGTTTTTGATTTTTTAAGATAGTCACCTAATTAATTGCAAATTACGAATTTATTATTATGAGGCAAGCACAGGCAGTAGTATTAAAATATAGATGATTTTTTGAGTTTTGCAGTGGTATAATTAGTTTTTTTATACAATGTAAGTTAAAAAAGTTATAATGATTTTTCTTCTTATGGAAAAATACATGCAAAAAACGGTGACTGAAAATTTTATGGCTAACTTCTCGCCAGTCCAATATTGGTGTTATAATCTTTAGTAGATCAGTGCTACAGTCATACAAATCTTTACTGTGTTTTTTTTTTGATGGAGTTACCAATTTCTATTATTTCGGTGTTATTGGTAGGTTTTCAGTATATACAGAGTGAGTTTAAAGTAACGCATAAAATTCATAACTTTTTTATTATTTTAAATTTTTAAAAACGCGAAAAGAGGTGTCGAATTGTTTTTAAAAAACTTTATTTTAAAGTTAAAAAAATATATTATCCAATGGCATGACGTCACAATGACGTCATCATTTTTTTTTAAATGGGTTGATATGGTTTTTATACCATCAAAAAATACCTTATTTAAAGAACTTTTTTACAGTACCAAAAAAGTTATACTTGCGCCATCTAGTTGTAATAAAAAAAATTATTAAATATCTCCTTAAATGACCATTTAAAGTAACGCATAAAATTCATAACTTCTTTATTATTTTAAATTTTCAAAAACGCTAAAAGAGGTGTCGAATTGTTTTTAAAAAACTTTATTTTAAAGTTAAAAAAAATATATTATCCAATGGCATGACGTCACAATGACGTCATCAATTTTTTTTTAAATGGGTTGATATGGTTTTTATACCATCAAAAAATACCTTATTTAAAGAACTTTTTTACAGTACCAAAAAAGTTATACTTGCGCCATCTAGTTGTAATAAAAAAAATTATTAAATATCTCCTTAAATGACCATTTAAAGTAACGCATAAAATTCATAACTTCTTTATTATTTGAAATTTTCAAAAACGCTAAAAGGGGTGTCGAATTGTTTTTAAAAAACTTTATTTTAAAGTTAAAAAAAATATATTATCCAGTGGCATGACGTCACAATGACGTCATCAATTTTTTTTTAAATGGGTTGATATGGTTTTTATACTATCAAAAAATACCTTATTTAAAGAACTTTTTAAAATACCAAAAAAGTTATACTTGCGCCATCTAGTTGTAATAAAAAAAATTATTAAATATCTCCTTAAATGACCATTTAAAGTAGCGCATAAAATTCATAACTTCTTTATTATTTTAAATTTTCAAAAACGCTAAAAGAGGTGTCGAATTGTTTTAAAAAAATTTTATTTTAAAGTTAAAAAAAATATATTATCCAATGGCATGACGTCACAATGACGTCATCAATTTTTTTTTAAATGGGTTGATATGGTTTTTATACCATCAAAAAATA
This sequence comes from Stenus bimaculatus, assembly GCA_963971135.1. NCBI lineage: Eukaryota > Metazoa > Arthropoda > Insecta > Coleoptera > Staphylinidae > Stenus > Stenus bimaculatus. Next base: position 1,386,712 of record OZ020182.1, read on the forward strand.
CCTTGTTTAAAGAACTTTTTAACAGTAGCAAAAAAGTTATACTTGCGCCATCTAGTTGTAATAAAAAAAATTATTAAATATCTCCTTAAATGACCATTTAAAGTAACGCATAAAATTCATAACTTCTTTATTATTTGAAATTTTCAAAAACGCTAAAAGAGGTGTCGAATTGTTTTTAAAAAATTTTATTTTAAAGTTAAAAAAAATATATTATCCAATGGCATGACGTCACAATGACGTCATCAATTTTTTTTTAAATGGGTTGATATGGTTTTTATACCATCAAAAAATACCTTATTTAAAGAACTTTTTAAGAGTACCAAAAAAGTAATACTTGCGCCATCTAGTTGTAATAAAAAGAATTATTAAATATCTCATTAAATGACCATTTAAAGTAATGCATAAAATTCATAACTTCTTTATTATTTGAAATTTTCAAAAACGCTAAAAGAGGTGTCGAATTGTTTTTAAAAAACTTCTAATACAAGTTCCTGAATAGTACAATACTTTGCTTTAATTTTAGATAATTGAAGATTTTAAATATAAATAAAGAAGTGGTCCTAGAATGGAACCTCGAGGAACACCTTAATATGATTATTTGAATCAATCTTGAACGTATTAAATTAGATTTTATTTATTTTCAGAATCTGCGTTTGAGTTGATGGCTTTACAAACTTTTTAGAGTTGATCAATGTAAGTATTATTTTTGAAAATTTATCTATACTTATTAATATAAAACCGTAAGGAAGAACCAACTGCAACTTACGAAAAGGGTAGTTTTTTGTCTAATTTTTAAAATTCCGGTTTAATCGAATTTGTAGCTTTATTAATAACAAAGATACTCATGTAACTCAAATTGGGACACTCAGTATAACTTGATAAAGTAGTACCTTCCTTAAGTGACCTCTAAGGTCTTTGGCTCAACACCTACATAATTTTTCTAACGAAGTGTAAGAATGAGTTGGCGAACAAGTAACACCATTCATTTCAAATAATACCTAAAGAGTAAACGATACTTAAAAATTACATGCTTACCACCTTTGCTATAAACTATAAAATCAAGAAAATTAGGTTTATCTAAAAAAACTTTTTGAAATACTGGAAATGTAATCAGAAATGACTTTACTAAAAGGGAGGGAATTTAACTTTATAAAAGCATGATGAGTAAGAAACTAAACAAATATGACATCATCCAAAGATACTTGAAAGTAACGAGATTATTTACACTAAGTTTCTTTAAACTTCCTGCACGTTGTTTTTGTTTATCCTGTACACAAACCTCGCAAGTGAAATTTTAAAACTTTTGTTTACAGGATAATATTTTACCATAACAATAATAACCAGAAGACAAATACAAATTTTGAGAGAGAAGAGATGTATAAAAAATTATGAAATCATTTTCATCAACATGTATGTTTTAGAGAAACAGCAAATTTGTTTTAAGTAATTAATTCCCTTTGAAGGATTATTTCGAGCGGATATCATAATTTAATTAATAGACCCGATATAGTTTTAGTTGTGGTTCAGATGAAAGGAGGAAAATAGGTTACAGGCGCTTTCAAACTGGTATCATCTCTATTTCGAATCCACGAAAACGTAAATCCTCTGAAATTAACTAAATAATCTTGGGATTTTTAAAAATCTCAAGAAAATAAAAGTCATATCATGTAATAATAAATAGTGAAACATGATATTTGGTGTATTATCAAGTGACTTTTATATAAAACGAATCAATATTACATAAACCTTAAATAACCACAACGAAGACCACATGAAAGGTTTAATGATATTAAAACAATTTCCATGAAATTATCAAGAGCTTTCATGAAGCTTGTGAATTAACTTCCGAAAAGATAAGTTGAGAGCGTGAAAAGTTTGCAAGGATCAGGGATAAAGCAGTCCTTCATAAAAATGTGATGATAAACATCTCGAATACTAAATAATAAATAACTTTTAGAGCCCCATTCTTTAATATAAAAAACAAGTGACCTAAAGTTGAGAGCGATGACAACTTCATGAAAATAAATTGCATTTACAAACATGTCTCTCATTTAATTAATGAATCGAACTGCAAGGACAATAAATCAGAGTATTCAATCAATAATCACTATCCCAGACACAGCGGAATGTTAATCCAGCCGAAATCATTTTAAAAAAGCAACATCAAAGCAATTTTTAGTTTAATTTAAACTTGCTTCGTATTCTTTCAGTTTTGATGAAATTTTAATTTAAGCAAACAGAAAAATGGGATGAATGGTAATCACAACTCCAGGCTTTTTAATTTTTTATTTATAATTAAAACACTCAACTCAAAGGTTACTCTCATGATTTTTTTAACCATTCCAGCAAATGCACAAACAATCAATACAAATTTGCGGTGGTAACTTTATAAATTATGCAAAATTATTGACTGAAGTTTGAAATAAACAAAAAATCAAATTTAATAAATAAAGGAAATTGGAATAACTTTTTCGATTCCATCAAGAAAATTGAAGCTTCTTCAAGTTATAATGAACACTGTTTCAGACGTCGTTAAAATAAAGGCAAGTGTTTGTACTTTAGTTTTCAAGCCAAGTTTCTTTTTATATAAACCTTTTTAGTGGAACTAATTTGTATGTTTTATGCTTTAATCTTTACTAATTAAACAATAGTTCAAATCAAATAGTTTCTTTAATTAAATTTCAAAATTCTAGATTTCATGAAAATACAATTTTATCGAAAAATCAAAAAAATAATTCAAACAATCGCAGTTTTTCTAAAATTAACATTGGAATTTTCCGACAAAATAATTACCACTATTAAGTAGTAGTATCATAAATACGTGTACAAAATTTTGTAAAAATATTTATAAAAATAAAAAAGTTATTAACAATTTTGTAACTCAAGTTCCAAAATATTAATGACTGAAATACAAAATATTTTATAAAATCATAATATTTTCCATGTTTCCATTGGAATTTTCCGACAAAAATTTTACCACTATTAAGTAGTAGTATCATAAATACATGTAGAAAATTTTGTAAAAATATTTATAAAAATAAAAAAGTTATTAACAATTTTGTAACTCAAGTTCCAAAAATATTAATGACTAAAATTCGAAATAATTTATAAAATCATAATTTTCCTATGTTTCCATTGGAATTTTCCGACAAATATTTTACCATTATTAAGTAGTAGTATCATGAATACATGTATAAAATTTTGTAAAAATATCGGCAGCAATAAAAAAGTTATTAACAATTTTGTAATTCAAATTCCAAAAATGGTGACTAAAATACGAAATTACTTATAAAATCATGAATTTTCTCAAGTTTCCATTGCAATTAAAAAAAAAAAAATAACCATTATAAATACAGTGGTACCATGAATTCGTGTACAAAATTTTGTAAAAATATTAGCAACAATAAAAAAATTATTAACAATTTTTTAGGTCAAATCGAAAAATTCGTACCTAAAATATTGATTTTCTCCAGGAAAAACACAAATTTCAAAGGTTTCATTAAAATTTTCCAGTAAAACGGTTTTTCTTTTTTTTACTATACTATAAATCAATTGGTTAAAATTTTGTTAAAATATTTGTAGCAATAAGAAAGTTATTAACAATTTTGTAACTGGAGTATTAAAACTAAAATGATATTAAAATACGAATTAATTTAGAAATTCACGAATTTTCCAATGTTTCCATTGGAATTTTCCGACAAAAATTTTCATGAATACACTTGCAAAATTTGGTATAAATATCAATAAGAATAAAAAAGTTATTCACAATTTTATAATTCGAGTCGTTAAAAAATTAGAAATAACTCACAAAATCAAATTTTTTTCAGGTTTCTGTTGGAATTTTTTGAGGAAAAATTTACCACTGATAAATTGAAGTATCATAAACAAATATACTAAATTTTGTAAAAATATTTATAAAAATGAAAAAGTTATTAACAATTTTGTAACTCAAATTCCAAAAATAGTGACTAAAATACGAAATTACTTATAAAATCATGAATTTTCTCAAGTTTCCATTGCAATTAAAAAAAAAAAATTAACCATTATAAATACAGTGGTACCATGAATTCGTGTACAAAATTTTGTAAAAATATTAGCAACAATAAAAAAGTTATTAACAATTTTTAGCTCAAATCGAAAAATTCGTACCTAAATATTGATTTTCTTCAGAAAAAACACAAATTTCAAAGGTTTCATTAAAATTTTCCAGTAAAACGGTTTTTCTTTTTTTTTAATATACTATATTGTAAATTAATTGGTTAAAATTTTGTTAAAATATTTATAGTAATAAAAAAGTTATTAACAATTTTGTAACTGGAGTATTAAAACTAAAATGATAGGTATTAAAATACGAAATAATTTAGAAATTCATGAATTTTCTCATGTTTCCATTGGAATCTTCCGACAAAAATTTTACTGTTATTAAATAATAGTATCATGAATACACTTGAAAAATTTGGTATAAATATCAATAAGAATAAAAAAGTTATTCACAATTTTATAACTCGAGTCGTTAAAAAATTAGAAGTAACTCACAAAATCAAATTTTTTTCAGGTTTCTGTTGGAATTTTTTGACGAAAATTTTACTACTGATAAATTGAAGTATCATGAACAAATACACAAAATTTTGTAAAAATATTTATAAAAATAAAAAAGTTATTAACAATTTTGTAACTAAAATTCCAAAAATGGTGAGTAAAATACGAAATTACTTATAAAATGATGAATTTTTTCAAGTTTCCATTGCAATTTTTCAAAAAAAATTTAATCATTATAAATACAGTGGTACCATGAATTCGTGTACAAAATTTTGTAAAAATATTAACAACAATAAAAAAGTTATTAACAATTTTTTAGGTCAAATCGAAAAATTCGTACCTAAAATATTGATTTTCTCCAGAAAAAACACAAATTTCAAAGGTTTCATTCAAATTTTCCAGTAAAACGGTTTTTCTTTTTTTTACTATACTATACTTTAAATCAATTGGTTAAAATTTTGTTAAAATATTTGTAGCAATAAAAAAATTATTAACAATTTTGTAAATGGAGTATTAAAACTAAAATGACAGGTATTAAAATACGAAATAATTTAGAATTTTCCCATGTTTCCATTGGAATCTTCCGACAAAAATTTTACTGTTATTAAATAATAGTATCATGAATACACTTGAAAAATTTGGTATAAATATCAATAAGAATAAAAAAGTTATTCACAATTTTATAACTCAAGTCGTTAAAAAATTAGAAGTAACTCACAAAATCAAATTTTTTTCAGGTTTCTGTAAAAAATTTTTTTACGAAAATTTTACTACTGATAAATTGAAGTATCATGAACAAATACACAAAATTTTGTAAAAATATTTATAAAAATAAAAAAGTTATTAACAATTTTGTAACTCAAATTCCAAAAATGGTGAGTAAAATACGAAATTACTTATAAAATCATTAATTTTCTCAAGTTTCCATTGGAATTTTTTCAAAAAAAATTAACCATTATTAAATAGTAATATCATAAATTCATGTGTAAAATTTTGTAAAAATATTAGAAACGGGAAAAGATTTTTTAACAATTTTCCAAGGTTTCCATTAAAAATTTTTAATAAAACCACAGCCAGATATATTTTAGAAATTATAAAAATGCATTAATTAAGATTAATGCATATACCGGGTGGAAATGAAACTAGGGCCACCCCTGGCATTTCTTTATTTATTAAAATAAAAAATTAGAATTTTAGTATCTTATATGATCTAAGAAAACAAATTTTATGGATCGAATAAATCTTTCATTTTACTTCCGGTTTATCAGGAAATGGCACCCACTTTCTTATTTTAGATGTAATCCCCTAATTTTTTCTACGTAAAATCAAACATTGGTTAGTTTTAAGTATGTTTATGACAAAAAAAATTTTTTTTTCAAAACTTTAAGAAAAAATGTTGAATGTTTTTTTGGTAAAAAATTTGAGTAAAACCTACAAAAACTATTTTTAAATAATACAAATACGTAAAATAAATTGTAATTTATAAAATTTATTTCGCCGTTCTTGAGATATTATTTTTTTTAATTTTCAAGAAGCGTTTTTTGGAAATATCTTTACTTTTTTAAATGGGATGATATAAGGGCCACCCCCTAATTAAATAGAGGGTTTTTTTCCGGTTACTGTGATATCCCATATGTATGTTTAAAAATAGTTTTTGTAGGTTTTACTCAAATTTTTTACCAAAAAAAAATTCAAATTTTTTTCTTAAAGTTTTGAAAAAAAATATTTACTTAAATACTTAAATACTTAAAATTAACCAATGTTTGATTTTACGTAGAAAAAATCAGGGGGTTATATTTAAAATAAGAAAGTGGATGCCATTTCCTGATAAACCGGAAGTAAAATTAAAAATTTATTCGATCCATAAGATTTGTTTTCTTGGATCATATAATATACTAAAATTTTAATTTTTTATTTCCATAAATAAAGAAATGCCAGGGGTGGCCCTAGTTTCATTTCCACCCGGTATAGGCAACCAAATATACAGCTTAAGTATTATAAAAAGTGAAACGTGGTCTCCCTCTTGCGGTTGAACGCAGAACGAGCATTGGAAGTAAGTTAGGTTAGTTTTGCAGTGACCCAATCGTGACGTCATTTTTTTTGGGGGGGGGGGTAAATTAAAATGATTACGTATAAAAAAAGAAGTGATGAAAATAATTCCAATTAAAAGCATAAATTATAAAACAAGACAGAGTAGATTGAACACGTTTGTTCGTTTTGTCGATTAAAAATTCTTTTGTTGAATCATTAAATTTGTTTATCAAAATTTTACATGAATTTGAAATACCCGCAGTATTTCAGTTGTATATTAGGTATTTAGTAGGGGCTTTGATGATTTTATTGTATTTACCAAACATGATAAAATAAAGGCAAATAAAATTCATCGAATTTGTAGAGTTTTTGAATAATGCATAATAAACAGTGTAACATGCTTTGTAGTGAAAATCCTCTGGAACGTTATTAAAAACAAACAAATTTAAACAATCAAATGTTTTAATAAAATTTAATTAAAAATTGGTTCATTAAAATAAAATCACGCTTTGGATTACTTTTAATGAAGATAAAAATGCGTTATTTATATGATAGCAAAAGTTTCAACAAGTACACAAGTCTTTCTAAATATTTGATGACACGATTATTGTTTACTTCCTTTCTTCTAACGTGTGTAGACTCTAAATCAGTAATGCAAGACGAAATGTGGTTAGGTTAGGTTAGAAAGCACCCTTCTACCCCGATACTATCGATTTTATATTTCCCCCCTGTTATTTTATTTACAGGAGCAACATGATCTCCAGCTGATCCTATGTTGTCACCGAATAAATCTCTTCCATATTTCGTTTCATACGCTTTGGCATGCATGTTTGAAATTACTTAAATGGAAGGGTGAAATATGGGGTGCAAATGTGACGAACACGTTTTCAAATCTTCAAGAATGAAGCTTCACAACAAATATTTACTCACATTCTTTCACCCCAGATTTATAAACCCAATTAATCAGGAAAGAAATTAGGATTTCAAAAGATTGACCGATGACCACTTCCTTCAAAAGTTTGTACAGAAGTAGTGATTGATCTATTGTTTTTTTTTTTTATACAGACAAATTTTATGTGAAAATTGATTCAAATTTGGAGCTTCATATTAAATTTTTGATGATTGTGAAGAATAAAAATGTATGCAATGTAAAATAAGCCGAGCCATTTCGTATTTGAGCGAGAATATCTCATCGCCTCGAAGCTTGACTTGGAATTTAATTTTGTCTGGAGATATTTCTTCGGCACTTGGCTTTGTCAAGCGTTGCAACGTTTCGAATCATGAAATTACAGGCGTAAATATTTACATAAGAGGGAAAGGCTTTAAAAATCACATCCAACTTTTAATACAAGAAAACCAGTTCTCACAAAATTTTTTGAATACACCCAGTTTTTTAAGGATATTTAAAAATAAAAAGTGCTGAAAAAATGAACAAAAAAAAAACATGGGAAGTTGGTAATGGTTTCCATTCAGTTCCCTTTAAAAGTTCAACCTACTTAAAAAGTTATATCTAATTGGGGAATTTTCTTTCTCGCTGCGCTTTTCCTTTAAATAAAATCTGGAAAGGACCCACTCATTCCGCTATACAACTTTGAAATCCTTTAAAAGTGCGAGTTGTACTTCTTAACGACTTGAAATGCATCTTTCCGTATTACTTGTTTTTGTTAAAACTTCACAGTTTTTTTTTATTTAAAAAAAAATAATTAATTTAATCAAATCAAATTTGGGATAATTGGTTGTTTAAATATTAACAGGACCCCTATACAAGCATTTATCTATCACTTTTAATTATTTAATCAAGTGCCCAATTTCATTAAGTAAGATTTAGGTGATATGAGCACTTATTCGAGCACGCTTGAAATTTGTGGAGGCTCTAATCGAAAAAGCCCTTTAAATAACCACCCAATTACAACAATCTCTTCATTTTCAAGTAACTAGTATGTTGCGTTTCAAATTAAAAATTTGAAAGTTAATTTAAAGTTGTAGTTTAAAGAAGGAAAAAAAAAATTAAAAAATCAAGTCTACGACTTTTTGTTTCAAAGTTCACTATTTTGAGCCAAAATTTCGGTGTGAAATTTTTCTCAAAATAATTAATATCTTCGAAACTATAAACACTACCGTAACATTTAATGACTTAAAATTAATATTTGCAAAAATTGAAAAAATTGGTTCAAAATTGCGCCGTCCAGAGCCGCACCAAAATTTTATCAAAACTTTGCGAATTTTTTTCAAAAACACTATTAAACCAATTTTAACAAAATATTTTTTAAAATGCGTTTATCACCGGTGTTCACTTTCGGTAAAAATTTGAAAACGCTAACTTTTATACTTTTCGAGAAAAAAAATGGAGAACCGATTTCTAATAAAAATTCGGAAGTTTTTTGCGTGAACTCACGAAAAGGGTAATTTTTTTCGTCTAGTTTCAAAAATTCCCGTTGAAGCGTTAAGGGGAATGTTTATTCTAAGCGGGGTAGGAATTTTAAATTTTTCGGATTGATAGAATACTTTGAAAAAAATTCCCGAAAATGGTCAATTTTCTTGGTTTTTTCCCATCGTCGTCAGCGATAACTTTGAAAAATCGTAGCTACGTCGGGTTTTAAAGGGAAGCAACGAAATTTGGCCCTCTTTATTCTCACATCCAGAGGATTCATTGGTACAATTTTTAAGTCTCCAGGCGCAGCGGTGTGGCGTCAGGACACCGCGACGCGAAGTGTACAGTTTTAACGTTTTTTCGGCCGACAAAAGTACTGTACCACTTTTTTCTCAAATTCCGCCAACGGAAAAAAATCGCGTACCCGTAATTCCCTTTTGATATCTCAATTTTTTCTGTACTTTTTGCGCCCTCAAAATTACGCTTCGATTATCGTGCTTTTTCGACTTTAAAAATTTGTAACTTATGATCCCGGCCATGTATTATCGTCCAATATTTTTTATTTGCCTTCTTGCCTAATTATTTATGCAAGAAAAAATCAGCATGATTAAATTTTACCCCTGGACTTCAAAAAAATTCCCTAGTGAAATTTCAAAAAAAAATAGCACAAACGCGCGCTTAGTTTTGTACCTCTTCGGGTTCCAAATTTTTAAATTTTCTGAATTTTACATCGGGTTATCAAATAAGAATAATTTCTTTAATTCTTAGCGTATAGGGAATTTTTAAATTTTACGGGGTTAAAAAGTTATCGCGTAGCAAAGTCGAAATTTTGAATTTAGGGGTGGACAGCTCCCATCGGCCTATTTTTTAACGGATTTTCATTTTTAAAAATTCTCCTGAATCTACTCTTAGAACCAAAACCGCCCACGCATAGGGTTTTTTGAATTTTGAAAAAACAACGAAATTATAAATTTTTTAAGATTGCATTTAAAAAAATCGCATTTTTATTCGAGTTTAGGTTTAATCAACCCCTCAAATTTTATTTTTGCCCCCACGTTATATACATTTTCTGAAAGCTGCAAGTGTCAACGTTAAGACAAAAAAAGAATCACATCGTTATCTCTTTTCGTTATCGAGTTATCATTGAAAATGTAGCAAAAATAAGCAAAATCTCCGTTTGGAGCCAAAATTGCTGTCTGAAATTTTTCAGTTTTCACAAAATAATTAATATCTTCAAAACTATAAACACCACCATGACGTTTAATGGCTTAAAATTCTCCACACAATCCCCCCCTACACATATTCGTAAAAATTAAAAAATTGATTTAAAATTGCACCGTGCAGGGCCGTATTTGTACCAAAATTTAACGAAAACTTTGCGAATTTTTTCCAAAAAAATTTTTTAACCAATTTTAACCGAATATTTTTTAAAATGCGTCTATCAACGATGTTTACCATTGGTAAAAATTTGAAATGGCTATTTTTATAGTTTTCGAATAAAAAAATAAAATCCGATTCTCATGAATTTTTAGTTTTTTTTGGAGTAATATTTTTCTTTTATTTTCTAGAATTTTCACGAGTTTTTTGAAGAAGAAGCCGAGTAGTTCTTTGAAGCAAGTAAGTAATAATTGAATATTAAATTTATAAAGTAAATTATAAAGGCGGATACTCACTTTATACTCCATTAATAAAGGCAGTATGTAAGTAACAAAACGCTCATAATAGTTTTAATGACTTTCATTGTTTTATTTCGTTGGAAACTATTTTAATTTAGCATTAAAGGAGCAATTAATTTGCATTTTAAACTTTAATTAGCATATTATCGTTGTGAAGTAAGGGAATGGCGAGTAGCATTTAATACATTTTCCCGACAAGACCTCAAATTTGCACATTACTTAGTAACCGCCCAATTATTAATGCAATTTTGCTGAAAAGTTAAATGAAGGACCACAGAGTACGTTGTGATTACATCGTCGAAGTTCGAACAAGGCCCAAATTATAATCATTAATGCAAATTTACCTTCAGTTTGTCCAATAAAATTTCACTTGAGTAGCTCTATTTTTTATTAAAATTCCTGAGACTACTTATTGCATTACATACTGGAGTAATATTATTTGAAACGGGAATTTGGGCATTAGACTTCCAGGTAGTATTGAGCTTCTCTGCTTCTCCACGTTTATAAACCTGGGGATTTAGCAATATATTAGGTCAAGTAAGCTGCTTCAAGAGGAATTACTGCCATGCATATTGCTATTTAATACCTTGATATGAAGAGATTACATCCATAAAGTTATTTTTAAAAAAATTCTCCTATTTGCAATTAAAATACTTGTTTAACTTGAAAAAGGTTTAATAATTAGCTACATTTATTGATTTTTTAATAATTAGTATTAATATTTATTGCAGAGTGAGTAATTAAAACGCATTTGCTGCTAAAAATAGTCAATAATTTATGTTCAAATCTGTTTACTGTATTGGTACTAATGGGAAGGCAATTAAAATACTTTGTTTGATTTATAGAATAGCAACGTTGTTTGTTTTAATGGCAAATCAATGCTCGCTCCAGAATATTTCCTTCTTTAAAGTACATTTCGAATAAAGTTACAATTAATCATAGTCTACGTCTAATGCACATTTCAATTCTTAAAATACAAGTTCATTTCGAAATTTGAATTAATTCGCCTTATACATGAGCATTTTATAAAAAAAACACTAAAAATCATTCATTGGTTGTTGGCTTATAACTTGCAAAGTAAGCCTTTTACGTAAAAAGCGTTCCTGTAGTAAAATATAGAGGAGAAAATTACCTACAATTTATGTTCCTATCATTTTTTTGTACGAATTATGGTTTCTTTTTAAAATATGAGTTTTATAGTTTTTCCCAAAATATACTAATTTTTCCAAACCTTCCTGAACGAAAACCACATGACGTACAAAAAAATGATAATAACATAAGTGGTAGGTAATTTTCTCATCTTTATTTTAATACGAGATAATTTTTTGCGTAAATAACTTACTTTACAAGTTATAAGCGAAAAACCAAAAAAAACACTAATTTTTTTTTGTTTTTGGCTTATAACTTGCTAAATAAACTTCTTACGTAAAAAGTGTTCCTGTAGTAAAATATAGAGGAGAAAATTACCTACAATTCATGTTTGTATCATTTTTTTGTACGACTTATGGCTTCCTTCTAAAATTTGAGTTTTTTTTACTTTTTTCCAAAAAATACTGATTTTTCAAATCCTTCTCGAACGAAAACCAGATGTCGTACAAAAAAATGATACGAACATAAATTGTAGGTAATTTTCTCTTCTTTATTTTAATACCAAATAATTTTTTCCGTAAATAGCTTACTTTGCAAGTTATAAGCGAAAAACCAAAAAAACATTATTTGTTTTTTATTTTTAGCTTATAACTTGCCAAGTAAGCTTTTTACGCAAAAAGTGTTCCTGTAGTAAAATAAAGAGGAGAAAATTACCTACAATTCATGTTGGTATCATTTTTTTGTACGACTTATGGTTTCCTTTTAAAATTTGAGTTTTTTACTATTTTTCAAAAAATACTGATTTTTCAAATCCTTCTTGAACGAAAACCATATGTCGTACAAAAAAATTGTAAGAACATGAATTGTAAGTAATTTTCTAGCCTATATTTTAATACGAGATAATTTTTTGCATAAATAGCTTATTTTGCAAGTTATAAGCGAAAAACAAAAAAAAAACTTGTAATTTTTATAGTTTTTTTGATGATTTTTGATATTTACCGGGAAAAATTTTGTTGGACAACTTCAGATTCGTGTTCAGCATTCCAAAAAATGTAAAGGTAGCTTCTAAAAACAATTATACCAGATTTTTCCACTTCAAGCCATTTTTGAACACCATTTTACTGAACTACTGTAGTCAATGATAATTTGAAGTGAAAAATTCTGATGTAATTGTTTTTAGTGACTTACTTTATGTTTTGTGGAGTCCTGAACACGAATCTAAAGTTGTCTAATAAATTTTTTTTCGGCAAATATTAGAAATCATCAAAAAAACTCTATTTTTTTTGGTTTTTAGCTTATAACTCGCTAAGTAGCTTTTTACGTAAAAAGTGTTTTTGTAGTAAAATAAAGAGGAGAAAATTACCTACAATTCATGGTCTTATCATTTTTTTGTACGATTTATGGTTTCCTTCTAAAATATGAGTTTTTTACTTTTTTCCAAAATATACTGATTTTTCAAAAGCTTCCTGAACGAAAACCAAGTGTCGTACAAAAAAATGATAAGAACATAAATTGTAGGTAATTTTCTCATCTTTATTTTAATACCAAATAATTTTTTGCGTAAATAGCTTACTTTGCAAGTTATAAGCGAAAAACCAAAAAAGCATTATTTTTGTTTGTTTTTAGCTTATAACTTGCCAAATAAGCTTTTTACATAAAAAGTGTTCCTATAGTGAAATATAGAGAAGAAAATTACCTACAATTTATGTTCCTATCATTTTTTTTGTACGACTTATGATTTCCTTCTAAATTTTTTTTTATTTTTTTCCAAAAAATACTGATTTTTCAAAAGCTTTTTTAACGAAAACCATATGTCGTACAAGAAAATGATAAGAACAGGAATTGTAGGTAATTTTCTTATCTATATTTTAATACGAGTTAATTTTTTGCGTAAATGGCTTACTTTGCAATTTACTAGCGAAAAACCAAAAAAAAAACTAAATTTTTTTGATTTTTAGCTTATAACTTCCTAAGTAAGCTTTTTACGTAAAAAGTGTTCATGTAGTAAAATATAGAGGAGAAAATGACTTACAATTTTTGTTTTTATCATTTTTTTGTACGACTTATGGTTTCTTTCTAAAATATGTCTTTTTTACTATTTTCCAAAAAATTCTGATTTTTCAAAACCTATTTGAACGAAAACCATATGTCGTACAAAAAAATGATAATAACATAAATTGTAGGTAATTTTCTCGTCTTTATTTTAATACAAGACCATTTTTTGCGTAAATAGCTTACTTTGCAAGTTATAAGCGAAAAACCAAAAAAAACACTACATTTTTTTTGGTTTTTAGCTTATAACTTGCTAAGTAAGCTTTTTACGTATAAAGTGTTTCTGTAGTAAAATATAGAGGAGAAAATTATCTACAAATCATGTTCTTATCATTTTTTTGTACGACTTATGGTTTCCTTCTAAAATATGAGTTTTTTACTTCTTTTCCAAAAAATACAGATTTTTCAAAACCTTCTTGAACGAAAACCATATGTCGTACAAAAAAATTATAAAAACATAAATTGTAGGTAATTTTCTGGCCTATATTTTAATACCAGATAATTTTTTGCGTAAATAGCTTACTTTGCAAGTTATAAGCGAAAAAACAAAAAAAAGTGATTTTTGGTGTTTGGATCGAGTTTATGCGCTTGCGCCAGCTTTTTACAGGTCCAAAGTCTATCACACAAGACAGACGACGGTGTTGTTGGAACGATTTTATGCCTGTTATTAAAAGTTTCCATACTCCACACGAATTTTGGTGATTTTTAAAATAGATAAATCATTTATTAAAAAAAGTTTTTTTTTCTGAAGAATCTTTTGTGAGTTATTTTCCATTATTTATGTTTGAAAAATTGTATTGTAAAAAGTTTTAAAAAAGAGTTGTAAAAGCGTTAACCGATTTATAATCATTTAAGAAGAAAAGTTTGTGAGGATAAAGTAAAAAAACTTGTGGGAAGTTAGGATTTTATCTCGATTTGATCAAATCGATACGAAAAAGAGCATCGATGAAATTGAAAGTGGTGGAAACTTTTATGTGTTTTGGTTTGGTTTTATCACCATTTTAAGATAACACTCGTAGTGTATAGAGTCACATAAATAAACGAAAGTATTTTTTTTATTCTAAGCGAAAGGCCTTTTAATTTAATTAGGTTTTAAAAGAATTTTAATTTAATTAATTTATTAGTTTAATTAACGCGTCTTAATTAAAAACAAATGTTGATATCTTAATGTAAATAAATGAGGATTATGAGCGTGCTGTGTTTTTGTATGAAGAAAAAGTACAGTCATTAATTTTGTACAATAACGATCAGACTACTCAGCTGTTAATAGTTTCATTTCATGTGTTCAGCAATTATGCAATTGTGTTTCAGACAGCTTCCACATGTGTTTTAATTATTGTAACAATAGATAAATGCATTTTTACGCATGCCTTACAAATTTAATGAATTATTAGCACTCTCTTATAATTCTAAATTGTTATATTTAAGTACTTATATTCTTATCCAATTATTATCAAAAAAATTAGTACGAAAAAATACTATTATCTTATTTAAACTTTTCTTAATTTGCTAAAATAGGATCTATGATCTATGCAATATGAACAAAGTTTTGATACCACGATCCTTAATATTTGAGTTTCGAACATTTTAGTATGATTTATGCAAAACTTGGAAGTATGCGCTTTATAAGAGAGGAATAATTAAATTCCACCGAGTTTCAGTTAGCTAAAATTTCAGTATCAGTAAACTTTTTTATTAATTTTTTCTAGCAAATGAACTATTCAGCAATAATTTCTTCAAGCATTACTAAAAAATTCACACATGATTTTGAAGAAAAATTTTAACATTACAGTTTTAGAAATGGTGTAATCCATCGATTCCGTACCTGGAAAAAATTTTATTCAACGATAAAAGTCTTAAAAATGGGGTTTTCGCGGTTTTCAGCAAAACGGTAAGTTTTATCATAAAATTAGGTCAGACAAAAATTGTAGATCATATAATTATCTATAAAAAATGTCTTAATACTTTTTTTCCTAAGAGCCACCGTTTTTGAGATATAACGATTATAAAAGTTGTAATCTTCATAATATGCACATTATTCGTCAGATTCATAATCGTCTAATAATCACGATAACGGGTACATTTTTTAGCCAAATTTCAAAAACCCGGTCTCGAATTAAAGGGGAATGTTTGTTTTATAATCCTATCGGAATGGATTTTTTTTAAGCGACGGGAAAGCTGTCAAAAGCGCTCCTGAAAAAGTCAATTTTTTCGCGGTTTTTTTCGAGCGTCCTCCGCGCCGATTTTGAAAAATCGTAGCTCCACCGGGTTTGGAATCGAAACGACCAAATCGGGCCCCCTTTTTTTCCCACATCCTCATTTACTATATCCAAAATTTCCGACCCTCCTAGGTCAATCCTGTGGCGAGGGCGAATTTTTCTTTGAAAACGTCAAAATGTCGCGTTTTTTAGCGAAAAAAAAAACAAAAAAGTAATTTTGACTGTAACCGGAGAGAAAAAATCGCGAATGGCATTTTCTTAAAGAGGAAACAGACTTACGTACCCATAGCGGAGCACTTTTTCGAAATTTTTGTTTGTATCTCATATTCAGACGTTCGAAAATTGGGGTACAATTTTGGACATTTTTTAACGAAATTTAAAAAATCGTACCTACCAAACGACTGAACCGATTTTAACGAAACGCGGCTTATATTGTGGCTAAAAGTACCATTAATACCCAGAAAAATAATCGGTTTTATCCGGCGCGTCCAGCGGCGTCGGGATTTTTTTTTTCCAAAAGCGTAGAAAAATATCGATAAAAAAAACGACGCGTAGAGAAAATTGGTAGAGGAAATGGGGCCAAAACGGAACAAAAAATGAAAAATCGCTACACGTGACCTACAAGAGGATTGATCGAACGAGGTCGATTTGAAGCTTTGAAATCTATATCTTTTCATTTAACGTCACACCGACCTATTAAAGTCAAAATTGTGTTTTTTCAACCCCCAGCGACCAAAATAATCGCTGTAAGGTAACGACACATCCTTTTGTCTAACTAAAATATGCGTTGGAATGAGATTTTCAAGTACTACTACGCTTTCCAAAAAAAACTCAAAATTTTAATCGTGCAAAAAATTTTGTAAAAAAATGCGATTTTGACATTTTTTTACCCCCCTGCCCTTTCATTGATTTTAACGAATGATGGCTTATATTAAAGGTTTTTGCGTAGGCTTTCACACAAAAAAAGATTCGTTTTGATATCTTTATTCGTTTAGAAGTTATGACCGAATAACCGTTGAAAATTTAACTTTTTGACGAAGAAATTGCTATGAAATTTTTGATTAATCGGAAAATAATTAATTTTGACCGAACCAGTTAGCCGATTAGAACGATTTATGGCTTACATTGACCGATAGAAAATTATTTTGACTTGTATTACAGCTTCAGTGATTTGTATACGTGGCGTACTTATGCATATTATGAAGATTACAACTTTTTCAACTTTTATAATCGTTATATCTCAGAAGCGGTGGCTCTTAGGAAAAAAAGTATTAAATCATTTTTTATAGATAATTATATGATTTACAATTTTTGTCTGACCTAATTTTATGATAAAACTTACCGTTTTGCTGAAAAACGCGAAAAACGAAGAAGAATCATTAAATAATTAAAAAAGTTATACAAAAATTTTGATTTTTAAAACGCAAAATTGTCAATTTGATCTAAAAAAATGGTTTAAAATCGCCACCCCCTTACTTGGGTGCCTTTTTAGTGTATGTACCCTGCTGACTACGCCACTGAATTAAAATATCCACATGCATTTTTTTGTAAGAATAAAAACTGCATTATCCTTCAAAGATAAATCACGCCTAACAAAATAATAACCCATTGTTTTTCTTATTATATTAATCACGGTATAAATAAAGTAGGTGTGACATCTTTAAAGAATAAAAAAGTAAGAACTTATTTCTAGAGCGAGTAACGAGGCATGATGGCAGTGATGGATGTTTGAAATAATATCTTTATTTTAGTTGTAATTTCCGGGCTTAAATCCTTAAATAAATCGTTAATTCCCCAAATTAGAAAAACTTCTAACAAATTTGATTATCTTCAAACGCTCTTGAGTTAACAATTTTACTAAAAGCTTGCGTTATTAATGAAATTATCTCGTAAATTTAAATAAGGTAAAAGCCCTAACTTTTGTTTGATATTTTTGATAATATAAAAGACGTTCTAATAAACGAATTACATCAATTATTTCTTAATGAAAAATAAAAATGTTGGGGTAGATTGATTCAATTAAATTGAAACAAGGTTAATATTTGTTTTGTCTGCGTTTTTTTATTCTTTGTTTTACTTCAATAGACTTATCTTAATTAAGAAATAAATTCGTTTTGTAATGAAAAACGATTTTCGTTACTTAAATAAAACTCAATTAAAGCAAGTATAAAAGGTTTTTTAAAGAAATTATTTTTTTTTCTTTTTTTTTTCAGATGATGTTCACGTGATTAAAATGTCTTCCGCGCATTTCTTCGCAGCACTGCTGGCGGTGTTAGCTGTAACTATTGTAGCTCTTGATGAAGATTTTGCGTTTGATATTAATGATGATTTAGAAGTAGAAATTAGTCCCTACAATTCGAAAAGTAAAAAAGCCCCAAACGAGCTCAACGCCTACGTTGGAAACTTATTTCATTACAAATTGCCCAATGACAATTTGACCAATGTTATTAAATACGAGGTAAGTCAACATTTTTTAAACTTTTTGGTATTTTTTTCAGATTATTATTTGAAACCTAGTAAGCATAGTAAAGAGGAATGTTGATTCTAAGTAGGGTTCGAATTTTTAATTTTTTAAAACACCCTAACACTTTGAAAAAAATTCCCGAAAATTGTCGATTTTTATTGCTTTTTTCCCATCGTCGACAGCGCCAACTTTGACAAATCGTAACTCCATCGGGTTTTAAAAGGAAGCAACCAAATTTGGCCCCTTTTATTCTCACATCCAGAGGATTAATTGGTACAATTTTTAAGTCTCCAGGCGCAACGGTATGGCGTCAGGACCCCGCGACGCGCAATTTACAGTTTTAACGTTTTTCGGCCGACAAAAGTACCAAAACTGTACCACTTTTTTCTCAAATTCGGCCAACCGAAAAAAAATCGCGTTTTCTTGATTCCCAATCTACATACCCGTAATTCCCTTGAAACGAGTGCTTTTTTTGATATCTCAATTTTTTCTGTACTTTTAGTGCCCTCAAAATTACGCTGCGATTATCGTGCTTTTTCGACGTCGACTTTGAAAATTTGTAACTTATGATCCCGACCATTTATTATCGTCCTATATTTTTTATTTGCCTTCTTGCCTTATTATTTATGAAAGAAAAAATCAGCATGATTAAATTTTAACCCTGGACTTGAAAAAAAAATCCCGAGTGAAATTTAAAAAAAAAATAGCACAAACGCGCGCTGTGTTTTCTACCTCTGCGGCTTCCAAGTTTTTAAAATTTCTCAATTTTACATTAGATTCAAATTAGAATAATTTCTTTAGTGCTTAGCGCATAGCGAATTTTTAAATTTAGCGGGGTTAAAAAGTTATCGCGTAGCAAAGTCGAAATTTTGAATTTAGGGGTGGATGACTCCCGTTGGCCTATTTTTTAACGGATTTTCATTTTTAAAAATTCTGCTGAATCTACTCTTAGAACCAAAACCACCCACGCATAGGGTTTTGAATTTTGAAAAAAACAACGAAATTTTAATTTATTTATGATCGCATTTAGAAATGTCGGATTTTTATTCGAGTTTCGGTCTAATCAACCCCCACGTAATATACATTTTCTGAAAGCTTTAAGTGACCATTTTACGACAAAAAAAGAATCACTTCGTTATCTCTTTTCGTTATCGAGTTATCATTGAAAATGTAACAAAAAAGAGAAAAATCTCCGTTTGGAACCAAAATTGCGGTCTGAAATTTTTGAGTTTTCACAAAATAATTAATGTCTTCAAAACTATTAGTGCCACCTGGACGTTTAATAGCTTAAAATTCGCACCGTCACCTCCCCCACCAGATTCTGTGAAATTTTTAATTTCCGGTTTAATATTGCGTCGTCCAGGGTCGTATTTGTACCAAAATTTTGCCATAACTTTGCGATTTTTTTTCAAAAAAACTATTTAACCGATTTTAACCAAATATTTTTTAAAATGCGTCTATCCACGTTGTTTACCTTTGGTGAAAATTTGAAATCGATAACTTGTATAGTTTTCGAGAAAACCAATAAAAACCGATTCCCATGAAAAATTTTAAAAACCTAGAAATATTTAAAAAAAAATTTTTTCGAATTTTTTCAAAATCGACCCCGCAAATAAAAGACAATAGAAAATGGATGTAATGTAGGGGTTTACTTACCCTCTACACCCCCCCCCCCCAATAAAAAAAATTTACACCCCAAAAACTTTTTTTACAGAATGTCATATTTTATATAATAATTCATAACTTTTGAACGAAACATCGTAGAACCTTGATTTTTTTTTTTATTTTTTTCTTATTTCTTTATACTACCACTTTAAATTATTAATTTTCAAATTTTTAATCTGAAACGCAACACACTGATGAATGAACTTTGTTATTGTAAAAAATTCTATAAAAATAAAATCTCAAAAATGTGGGTTTCTTGCCTTTTGGAAGGAGTATTATATTTTTAACTTACAGTAAGAGAGTTCAATTTAACATATGTATTCTTATCACTAGAATCTAGTGCTTTAACTTACTCAACATGTCTCTCCGGGGCTTTTTTGTATAAAATAAACATTACTCCGCATTGAATTGAGTTGTTAAAATGCTACCCAACTCTCCTGTAAGAAATAAATTTTTCGCAAGTGTAACAAGATACAATCATTGCGGATTTATAATTTTCCCAGTTTTTTATTTATAGTTCCTCAATTGATCACTTGTCAATCATGTTGATATTGGTTTTTAATAAAATAAATGTTTAAATCATTTAGGATCTTTTAAATCCACAAGGTTTCATTTAAATATTCTGACTGAATAACATGAAATTGGGATTAACTTTATCCTAGTTCCTGTTGATCCATGTCAACCTGTTGCATTGGCTCTGCAGTAACTTCTTATTACATGCATGAATGTCTAATCAAATAAAATTAATAGCTTTCATACATAATTAAATGATTTTATTAGGTATTTATAGTCTTTAATACTAAAACCGTAAGAAACGGGGAAGGTGTTTTTTTCGTAGAGTTGAAATTTTGTAGACGGAAGGAAGAGAAAATTTTAAGAAAAAAGTTTAAATTCCATCCCGAACGAAAAATCGAGTTCATCCCCTAAGTGTCCGAAATTCACCCCCGAATCGCACCAAATTTTAGTATGTTATGGGGGACCAGATTCTAAAGACGGCGGAGATACGACCCCTTTTGTATTTTTACCCCGAATTCGGACGTTTTTGGCGAGGAGTGCCCGAAAAGGTGGTTTTTTTTCGTCCGATTTTAAAAATTCCGGTTCCAATGTAAAGAGGGATGTTGATTGCAAGTGTGGTTCGAATTTTAAATTTTTTGGACCTCCCCGACACTTCGAAAAAAAATCCCGAAAATGGTCGATTTTTCTCGCTTTTTTCGAGGTTAACTTTGAAAAATCGCAACTTCGTCGGATTTTAAAGGGAAGCGACGAAATTTGACCCCTTTTATTCTAACATCCTAGGGATTACCGTGACCGATTTTTAAGCCTCCCGTGGAAAAGGTGTGACGTCAGGGCCCCGAGACGCAAACTGTACAATTCTACCGTTTTTTTCGGACGGTAAAAGTACCAAATCTTTTTGGCTTCGATTAAGAAGTTCAGCAGGAGGAAAAAAATCGCACCTTCCCTAAAAGCTCTTCCACTTTAGGTCAAAAAAATAATCATTTCGCTATCTCTTTCCGTTTTCGAGTTATCACCGAAAATGCAGCTAAAATAAGCAAAATCTCCGTTTGGAGCCAAAATTTCGGTCTGAAATTTTTCACTTTTCACAAAATAATTAATATCTTCGAAACTATTATCACCACCGAGACGTTTAATAGCTTAAAATTCGCACAATCACCTCCTCCGCCAAATTCCGTGAAAGTTTTAATTTTCGGTTTAAAATTGCGCCGTCCAGAACCGTATTTGTACTAAAATTTTGCCAAAACTTTGCGAATTTTTTCCAAAAAAACTATTTAACCGATTTTAACCAAATATTTTTTAAAACGCGTCTATCCACGGTGTTTACTTTTGGTAAAAATTTGAAACCGCTAACTTTTATAGTTTTCAATAAAAAAAATAAATACCGATTTCCATTAAAAATTTCAAGCCCATCTCAAAAAAATTTTTTCGATTTTTTTTAAAATCGACCCCGCAAATGAAAGATTATAAAAATGGATGAAATGTAGGGGTTCACCTGCCCTCTACACACCCCCAAACAAATTTTATAGAACTAAAACCTTATTTTTCTGGAAAATATTATTTTTAGGCTAAACAAGAAAATGGAAAGCCTCTCCCATCATGGCTGCTTTTCGATAAAAGCAGTGGAGTATTTTGGGGTGTTCCACTCCATGAGAATATAGGAGATTTTGAAATGATAATCAAAAGTATAACGTCTTCACAAAATGTCTTAAAATACTTAAATTTAAAAGTAGAAGAAAAAGAAAAAGAAGAAATAAAAGTATGCCCTACGAAAGAAGAAACAACGGTTCTTATACTTCTAATAGATAAACATATCAATTCAATAAAACCGAAACAAAAAATCAAAGCTATTAATAATATAGCGAAATTTTTCGGTCTACCTTACGTAAGTTTTTAAGTTTACAGGAATTTTCGTGAAATTATTAAATTTATTTTAGAGTGCCTTTACTTTACAAAGACAAGATGAACCTGATGATTTAACTGATAATTCCGTGGTATTGGCAGGTCCAGGTAATATCGAAATAGGTGATCTTAAACATGCTACTTTGCTCAAAACAAACGTTGGTTGTGATGGCCGCCTTTGGACTAATACTGCCACCATTATTCATCAACTTAAAGCACAAGCTAAAGACGGAACAATATCAGAAGTTCTTGAGCTCCCATTAGCTGGATGGCGCGTTAAAATCGAAGATTTCTTTATAAGAAAGAAGAGGAATACCGATGATTTCGGAGCGGTGGGTAGTGGGGATTATGATGATAGTTATTATGATGAATATGATGATTATGATCAAGAATATGAGGAATACACCGATTCTAAACCGAAACACAAAAATGTTATTCCCGTAACCCAATCTACCACAACCAAAATTACAACACCTAAAATTACTACGAAAATTACGACAACCACCTCAACTACACCTCCAACAATCTCCACCACCGTGCAAGAAACAAGCTCGACTCACCACCACCGACATCATCATGGTCAAATACCATTCATCGATGCAACCAATAAATACAATGAAGAAATTGAAGATAAAACCACACCTGAAACTAAAATTCATCGTGAAGAAACCACCACTTCTAAAACCACAACACAATCCCGTATTCTCACAACTCCTCACACTACTCCAATGGTATTCACCGAAAAAGTAAATTTATTAAAACCGGAAGACACGTTAAATTCCCTAAATTACGATGATGAAGATGATTATGAAGAAGAAGATGATGTTGAAAGCGAAACTCTTGTACCATTAACTGCAGAAATTGAATCTAAATCTGATGTTACCGAAAAACAAACCACCGAAAACATCACTCCAAAACAAGAAGTTATCGAATATATCCCTGAAACAACTCAAATCGTTACTACCGAGGTTACTACTGCGAAAATTACGACAACTTCAACTATAAAATATACATCAACTGAACCAACTACAACTACACGTGATATCATCACAACTGTAATCGAAGAGAAAGAAACCACAACTGAGGTACCACCCACTGAAGCTTATGAAGAAACTACCACGACCACTACAACTACAACAACTACAACCACACCGAGTACAACAACGATTCGCACGACCACACCCACAACAACTACAACTACTGAAAAAACAACCCCGGAACCAGAAACAACCACTTTAAAACAAACCACACTCAGGCACATCACAACGACGCAAATACCACCCACGAGTACTGAGTACGAAAGCGTTGAATTTGAAGCCAAAAACTTCCCTCCAAGAATACAAAACCGCTTAAAACGAATCGCGACTACTGCAGGAAAATTATTTAGCTACATCGTTCCAGCTGATACATTCGTAGATATGGAAGACGAACACAACTTAATCCTCCAATTCTTAGATCACGATGGTAACGAATTGAAGAAAAACTCCTGGTGCCAATTCAACAGTAGAACTCGAGAAATCTACGGACTGTAAGTATTTCCTTAATTATAAACAAAACTGTACTAACGACTTATTTTTAGTCCATTGGAAGAGGATATATCTAAATGGGAGTATATATTAAAAGCCACCGATAAAGAAGGTGCATCAGTATCAGATAAAGTAGAGATTTTAGTCCAACACCATAAATCTCGAAGAGTCGTCAATCATGAATTTTCCCTCTACATGCATATTGAAAAGAAATGGGAATTCCCACATGATGTTGATTGGTCCCTCAAAACGCTTCGAGCCATCGGACAACTCTACCACTTCAATAATAATTTATCAGAGATTACTGTGAGGCGTGTTAATTATACGAGCGAACCAGTTGTTTTTGTATGGACCAACGATTCGCTTCC
Source organism: Stenus bimaculatus (assembly GCA_963971135.1). Classification (NCBI taxonomy): domain Eukaryota; kingdom Metazoa; phylum Arthropoda; class Insecta; order Coleoptera; family Staphylinidae; genus Stenus; species Stenus bimaculatus. The sequence goes on from OZ020182.1 coordinate 1,411,127, forward strand.
AAAAAGTTATTGTCCAAAAGAAGAAATTGATAATTTACTCGAGGTAAGTCATAATAACAGTATTTGTGCTTTAAATATTACAGAGTAAGCAAGTGCTCTACTGTCTCATCTTCTGTTTTACATCTGCAACAGCTGGGATCTTTAGTTATTCCCAGCTGATTGAGGGTTTTGTTCACATGACAGTGGCCGGTCCATTTTTCTATGAGCTTTCTGAGCTTATCCCTCGTTACCTGTAGGCAGTACTTCTCTGTTTTCAGATTAGGTGCTCGAGCTAGATCGTCCACCTTCACATTGCCTTGGTTTCCTGAATGTCCTTTAATCCAGATGATTTCTACCGTGTTGTTTATCGCTAGGGTCTCCAGCATTTGGTGGCACTCTGTTACTAGCCAGGAGGTGACTTTTTGTCTTCCTAAGGCTAGCATTGCGGCCTTGCTCCACAAGCGAATAACTTTATTCCGTATTTCTTTCTCTGTTGCTTTTCTGGCCTCGTGCAGTAGACCTTGATTCTTGACTTCACCCAGAAGACTGAGCTGCGTTCTATTGAGTGTGGGAAGTGAAATATATTCGACTCAATTTTGACCACTCGTGATATGACATATGATAATTTTTTACAGATTTTAACAGCTAATAACGAAGGTGATCCCTCGCATGGGTTGACTCGTGTCTTAGTTCCTGAATTACGAGTTAAAAAGGTGCTCTACCACGGTCTAGGTGTTTGTGAATCAAAACCACAACCACCAGCGCAAGTTCCTATTACACCACCCACGAATTTCTCGCCTATACTAAGAAATCCAATCGATCGCATTGATGCCACCGTAGGAGAACTACTAGTTTTTAAAGTGCCTGATGTAAGTTATTTTTATGATAATAAAATTTGGTTTAAAAATTGTGTTTTAGGATACTTTTTATGATCCTGAAGACGTGGATTCAAGGAATTTAAAGATGACGCTTTTGACGGTTGATAGGCTGCATTTATTGGCTACTCATTGGTTACAATTCGATGGTAAAAATAAGGAGTTTTATGGTATTCCGCTTGTGCAGGATGTGGGGCAAAACGAGTATCAATTAGTGTGTGAGGATACCGGTGGTTTATCCGCTAGTGATAGTCTTGTTGTTATAGTACATGTAGGACCTAGATTGCAGTATAATGTCGAGTTTAGTATGACTATTGAAACGCATTACGAAACGTTTATTAAAAGTGCTAACATGCAACGGAAATTTATTGAAAAATTAAGAGATTTATTCGGTGATAAAAATACTAGTTACATACATTTAAGTTCGATTAGTAAGGGTTCAACGATAATTAGTTGGTATAATAAATCTTTAAGTACAATTGATTGTCCACGTTCGGAGATCAAACAACTTGAATCGATTTTAGTCAACAACGATAGAACAATTGCTACTAGAGTACAAGATGTAATGGATCCTGAATTTACAGTTTCTACGATTAAACTACAATTAATTGGGACTTGTAAAGGTCGACCAAATATTCAATCACCTGCGAGTAAAGGTGTACCAATTGAAGAACCACCACTATCAGATCACGATGATTATTTAATTACTTATATTGTTCCTACTATTATAATAGCTACAATGCTATTTATTGCTGGAATTGCCGCTTGTGTACTTTATCGAAGGAGGAGGACTGGTAAAATGAATGTCGAAGAAGATGGCCGTTCGAGTTATGGTAATAAAGGAATTCCGGTTATTTTCCAGGAGGAACTGGAGGAAAAACCTGAACCAGGTTAGTTAAGGGGTAACAATAAAAAAAAATTCCAAGGGGAAAATTAAAAAAATTGAGATATTGTAAAAATTACACTATTTTACTTGTTGAAGCTGTAAGATGATTTTTAAAAATTTATAATTTAAAAAATAACCACGTGGGCTAGAATTTATTTTCCGGTCGATTTGAATAAATTAGGGAATTCTGCAAAAAATTAACCCGAGTTTGTTGAAAAATTCCAAGGGCAACATTAAAGAAATTAAGATTTTGTAAAAATTGCACTATTTTACTTGTTGAAACTGTAAGATGATTTTTAAAAATTTATAAAAAAATAACCACGTGAGCTAGAATTTATTTTTCGGTTGATTTGAATAAATTAGAAAATTCTGCAAAAAAATAACCCAAGTTTGTTGAAAAATTTCAAGGGGAACATTAAAAAAATTAAAAATTTGTAAAAATTGCACTATTTTACTTGTTGAAACTGTAAGATGATTTTTAAAAATTTATAAAAAAATAACCACTTGGGCTAGAATTTATTTTCTGGTCGATTTGAATAAATTAGAGAATTCTGCAAAAAATTTACCCGAGTTTGTTGAAAAATTCCAAGGGGAACATTAAAAAAATTAAGATTTTGTAAAAATTGCACTATTTTACTTGTTGAAACTGTAAGATGATTTTTAAAAATTTATAAAAAAATAACCACGTGAGCTAGAATTTATTTTTCGATTGATTTGAATAAATTAGAGAATTCTGCAAAAAAATAACCCAAGTTTGTTGAAAAATTTCAAGGGGAACATTAAAAAAATTAAAATTTTGTAAAAATTGCACTATTTTACTTGTTGAAACTGTAAGATGATTTTTAAAAATTTATAAAAATATAACCACGTGGGCTAGAATTTATTTTCCGGTTGATTTGAATAAATTGGAGAATTCTGCAAAAAATTAACCTGAGTTTGTTAAAAAATTCCAAGGGGAACATTAAAAACATTGAGATTTTGTAAAAAATACACTATTTTACTTGTTGAAGCTGTAAAATGATTTTTAAAAATTTATAAAAAAATAACCACGTGAGCTAGAATTTATTTTTCGATTGATTTGAATAAATTAGAGAATTCTGCAAAAAAATAACCCAAGTTTGTTGAAAAATTTCAAGGGGAACATTAAAAAAATTAAAATTTTGTAAAAATTGCACTATTTTACTTGTTGAAACTGTAAGATGATTTTTAAAAATTTATAAAAATATAACCACGTGGGCTAGAATTTATTTTCCGGTTGATTTGAATAAATTGGAGAATTCTGCAAAAAATTAACCTGAGTTTGTTAAAAAATTCCAAGGGGAACATTAAAAACATTGAGATTTTGTAAAAAATACACTATTTTACTTGTTGAAGCTGTAAAATGATTTTTAAAAATTTATAAAAATATAACCACGTGGGCTAGAATTTATTTTCCGGTTGATTTGAATAAAGTAGAGAATTCTGCAAAAAATTAACCCGAGTTTGTTGAAAACTTCCAAGGGGAACATTAAAAAAAATAAAATGTTGTAAAAATTGCACTATTTTACTTGTTGCAGCTGTAAGATGATTTTTAAAAATTTATAAAAAAATAACCACGTGAGCTAGAATTTATTTTCCGGTTGATTTAAATAAATTAGAGAATTCTGCAAAAAATTAACCCGAGTTTGTTGAAAAATTCCAAGGGGAACATTAAGAAAACTGAGATTTTGTAAAAATTGCACTATTTTACTTGTTTAAGTTGCAAGATGATTTTTAAAAATTTATAAAAAAATAACCACGTGAGTTAGAATTTATTTTCCGGTTGATTTGGATAAATTAGAGAATTCTGTAAAAGATTAACCCGAGTTTGTTGAAAAATTCCAAGAGGAACATTAAAAAAGATTTTTTAAAAGTTGCACTATTTTACTTGTTGAAGTTGTAAAATGATTTTTAAAAATTTATAAAAAAATAAATAAGCAACCTAAAATTAATTTTGTAGTTGATTTAAATAAACAAGAGAATTCTGCAAAAAATAAAGTATTGTTTTTTAAAAAATTTCCAGTAGAACAATAAAAAAATTGAGATTTTGTAAAAACTGCACTATTTTACTTTTTGAAGCTGTAAAGTGATTTTTAAAAATTTATAAAAAAATAACAAAGTGCGCTAGAATTAAATTTCCGGTTGATTTAAATAAATTAGAGAATTCTCCAAAAAATTAACCCGAGTTTGTTGAAAAATTCTAAGGGGAACATTAAAAAAATTAAAATCTTGTAAAAATTGCACTATTTTACTTGTTGAAGCTGTAATATGATTTTTAAAAATTTATAAAAAAATAACCACATGAGCTAAAATTTATGTTCCGGTTGATTTCAGTAAATTAGAGAATTCTGCAAAAAATTAACCTGACTTTTTTGAAAAATTCCAAGGGGAACATTAAAAAAATTAAGATTTTGTAAAAATTGCACTATTTTACTTGTTGAAACTGTAAGATGATTTTTAAAAATTTATAAAAAAATAACCACGTGAGCTAGAATTTATTTTTCAGTTGATTTGAATAAATTAGAGAATTCTGCAAAAAAATAACCCAAGTTTGTTGAAAAATTTCAAGGGGAACATTAATTGCATTTTTCTTTTTAAAGGTGTAAAGTGATTTTTATAAATTAAATTTTTTTAAACTTTTTATAATTTAATTATTTTAGGTACTAAAGCTCCGATAATTTTGAAAGATGAAAAACCTCCATTGGCTCCTCCGGAATATAGTAAGAGCGGATCTTTAAAATTGGGGGATGATTCTGAATTATACCAACCTCCACCGCCATTTACAAGACCTCAAGACAACTCGAGACAGTCAAGGCCTAAACCAACACCGACATACAGGAAACCTCCACCATACGTACCCCCTTAACAGTTACAATTCACTTTTTTCCAGCAATAAGTAAACTGCCAGCATAATTGACGAGAATCATTAAATATAAAAATAAAAAAAAAACAATCATTAAGAGCTGCGGTACTAAAATCTACAATTATTAAAAATTTCTCACGTTTAACTTTAGGTGCTAATTTTATTTGATAAGAATAATATTTTAAGTACCAATTTTGCTTAAAAAATCAATTCTAAAAATTCCGTTTTTAAAATCATTTTCCAAAAATTTTTATACGATTTATGATTGCCACACACACAGGCTTTAAACTGAAACAATAAAAACTTAATAGTCAAAAATATTTTAATATTTTTTTTACTTGAATATAATAAAAAGTTAGAGTAGTACCATTAATACTTAAAAAGTAATATTAATTATTGCTTCAAAAAAACTTGAAAGGGGTAAACTTATTTTATTGAAAAATACGAAATCACAAACAAGGAAATTATAAAAAAAACTTGGTGTAACAATTATAAAACTAATTGCTGTTGTAAATAATTTGAGAAACTGAAGATTAGAAAGTGTTAGGCGTTGCTTAAATTTTATAAATTTAAGCTTCTTCTTCAGAGCTACTGTATAAATAATAAAATCAAAAAAAATATTCTTAAACTCGTTTACTATAGTTAAGATCAACTTTTTTACAACTCACTCATATTTTATTTAAAACAAAATAAGGACTCTTGGTTTTTTAAGAAAAGACTGTAAATACGCTCTCTTGTCACAAAATTTAATTGTGTTCAAACTATATAATTATAAAACGTAGTGTAAATGTACTTATTTAAAATATTTTGTCCATTTTACTCGTTCTATATTTTTTTTACATTTTTATTTAATATTTTAATAACCCCATTGTTTAAATTTATTATACATAAATTTCATAACAATAAGGGCTTTGTAATAAATAATTTTGAGTACAAACAATTGGAATTAATCATTTTCCAATTTGTTTGTGCTAAAATAAGCACTTTATTACGATTTTTGTTCTTATATACGTACTGTACCAATCATTTATATTACTTATATAAAAATATAAAAGGCTGTTTATGTATAAAAGCTTATTAATTGTTTTATAAATGCACTTTTTTAATTAATTTGCAATTTGCATAAATAGTACTCCCATCTCTTTTAAAATGTTAAAAAAAGACTTTATTCGCACTTGTATTTTTTATTTACATCAAAATTATTGAAATTTACAATTTTATTTAAAATTTAATATACAGGGTGATTCACCAAACGATAAGGTTAGAAATCGAGCAAATTTAACGAAAAAGTAGTGGTCTATCATTTTTAGTTTTGAATTTTAGATCAAAGAATTTTTGCAAAATCTAGAAAACTACTAATAATAATTTAACCAATGTACCTATATACATCAAAAAAATTACCTAGGAAGCTAAAACCATCCTCTTTCAATTTGTAATAATAGTAATACAGTAATACTGGTCAAAATCGTAAAAAACAATTTTTTATTTGCGATTTTTTTCCAACATTTTATCAACGTTTTATTGTTGTAACTATTTAAAAGAAGATAGTTTTATCTAACTAGGTAGGTTTTTTCGTTTTTTTTGTTAAATTTGCTTTAATTTCTAACCTCGAACGCCGATTTATAACCTAAATAAATATAAGATAATAATAAAAATAAGAAATATACAATTTCAATACTTCAATTTATAACAAAAGCATACTTAAGTTATAAATTAGGTAAGTATATTTCATTTCTTTCGTTTATCTTATGTTTAGTCAGGTTATAAATCTGTTTTGACGTTTGGTGAATTTGTGAACACCCTGTATAAAATTTAATACATAACCAAAGGAAATATTTCTAAAAATTTTGGGTTTTTAAATGCAAGTGCATTTACTAAACTTTTAAGTTACCAAAAAGTATAAATTAATTAATTTTAATGTGTTAAGACTTATATTTTTATGTAAACCGTAGCATATCAATAATCGTATCACATTTTTGTGTTATATTAGTCAGTAGTATCAATATTTATGTCATATCATATACTTTTGTATTAACCCATCTAATAATAATAAAACGATTATTAATTTATTGAGTATTAATTTATTTCTTACCCAATTTATACGCCACCGTACTTTATTCGTATGCAACTTCAGGTGGGTGTATACTTGGTTGCGGACTATACCAAAGCGTAGCTCTCGTAAAAAGAGTTTCAATGGTTTTTTTTATAATTTTTGGAATATAAACAATTATACTTAAGTTACTTAAATAAACAAAAGAATTCTTTGAAATTAACATGGGGTGTGCAAAAATAACTTCTAAAATAAACAAGTATAAAATTAATTTAATTAACGCATGCGCAGTGCCGTGCTGACCATCACTAAATTCCCATCCTTTAATAAAATAAACGTCAGTTTTATTTTTGGTTGAGATTTTGTTGTACGTTTTACTTATGTTTATGTAAATTTGAAGACCTCACGTATATTAATCCCACGTTTGTGGACATTAAAACGAATGTTTTGTTGTTGGTCTGATTCTGGAGACACGAACAAAGGTACAGTCCATTTTTTCTTAGCCTACTTTAATTTCTTCTTAATTTGCTTTAAATACAAGATGACGACCGCCATATTATCCAATTCAACAATGTTGCTGTGTAAATAGCATGATAAGTTAATATTAAAACATTTATGCCTTAATCGCTTATCCTCCTGTCATCGATAATACTCAAACCCTTTAACGAGTAATGGATATTTTTGATTTATTTGTGTACGTACAGTAGTTTTAATGAGTTTTGTAAAAGTGTAGGTGGTTTACATTTACACCAATAGAAAATACATAAAATAAACCCATAAAATTGGGTATTATAAATGGTAATTCGTGTTTATATTTAGAGTGAAAAAATGTATTCATAACTTCGGTTTATGAGTCCGGTTGAAATTTCAGCGAAAAAATTAATAAATTTTATGGATTAACTGAAGGTTACCAAGGGAGATAAACAAGTAACCACGGAAATTAATAAATATAGCTTAAATTATATTATTTCTTGCACGAAACGTTTTATTTCCAAAACTGCACGAGTAATTTGTAGAAAAAATTTAAATTAATTCATAAACAACAGTGACCTTACAAGAACCGGTCAAACTGTTGTTTATGTTTAATTATTCATAGAATTTCGTTTGAATTTTTTTTATAAACGGTGACTCATTTTATTAGTAATCAGTAACGAAGCATTGTGATAAATGCTGCGATTATAAATTTACTTGTTATTACATTTATCAGGAATTTCATGCCATAAATATTTATTCTCGAAGAATCTGTGGATACTCAAAACAATAATAAATTTCAGGAATTTTCACTTTGATTTGTAAATAAACAAACATTTTTAATCGCAATTTTTGATTTCTGTTGAAATTTTTTTGAACTAAGAAACTTTAAAAAAATAAAATATTAATAGTTTTGTTAATTAATTGACTTTTTATATAAATTATAAGTAAAATGGTTGATTTTTTTCATCGCCTGAATTTTTTTAAGGTACATAACCTAAAAAATGTTGACTTTTTTCGAGTTTTTGGGGTGTACAATTTTTTTTTGGTGGTGTAGAGGTCAACTAACCACTCAAATTTCATCAATTTTTTATTATTTTTCATTTTAGGGATAAATTAAAAAAAAAAAAATTTTTTTTATGAGAATCGGTTTTTATTTTTTTTCTCAAAAACTATGAAAGTTAGCGATTTCAAATTTTTACCAATGATAAAAACCGTGGATAGACGCGTTTTAAAAAATATTTGGTTAAAATCGGTTAAATAGTTTTTTTGGAAAAAATTCACAAAGTTTTGGCATAATTTTGGTACAAATACGGCCATGGACGGCGCAATTCTGAACCATTTTTTTTATGTTTTGCGAATATTTCTAGAGGGGGTTACGGGGAGAATTTTGAGCCAATAAACTTCACTGTGGTGTTTATAGTTTCGAAGATATTAATTATTTTGTAAAAAGTGAAAAACTTCAGACCAAAATCATATTTTTTTATTCGAAAACAAAAAAATTTAAGGGCCCAATTTTTTTATATTTTGTTACACATAGAGTCTTTAGTAAAACTGCATAATTTTTTTTTCAAAATCAGACCAGGAGTTCAAAAAATTTGAAAAATAAATGATAATAATCAGTCACTTTTTCACATTTTATTTTTTTAATCGAAAACAAAAAAATGTAAGGGCACAATTTTCTTATATTTTGTTACACATACAGTCTTTAGTAAAACTGCAAATTTTTTTTTACAAAAATCAGGCCAGGAGTCAAAATTTTTTAAAAAATAATGAAAAAAATCAGTCACTTTTACACATTTAATTTTTTTATTTGAAAACAAAAAAATATAAGGGCTCAATTTTTTTATATTTTGTTACACATACAGTCCTTAATAAAACTTTATATTTTTTTTTTTCAAAATCAGACCAGGAGTCAAAAAATTTAAAAAAGAATGAATATAATCAGTCACTTTTTCACATTTTATTTTTTTTTAATTGAAAACAAAAAATGTAAGGGGTCAATTTTTTTATATTTTGTTACACATATTGTCCTTAATAAAACTGTATAAAAAGTTTTTTCAAAATCAGACCAGGAGTTCAAAAAATTAAAAAAAAAAAAAGAAAGTAATCAGTCATTTTTCATATTTTATTTTTTTAATCGAAAACAAAAAAATGTAAGGCCACAATTTTTTTATATTTTGTTACACATAGAGTCCTTAGTAAAACTGCAAAAATTTTTAAAAAATAATGAAAAAAATCAGTCACTTTTACACATTTAATTTTTTTATTTGAAAACAAAAAAATGTAAGGGCTTAATTTTTTTATATTTTGTTACACATACAGTCCTTAATAAAAATTTATAATTTTTTTTTTCAAAATCAGAGCAGGTGTCAAAAATCAGTTACTTTTTCACATTTTATTTTTTTTAATCGAAAACAAAAAAACGTAAGGGCGCAATTTTTTTATATTTTATTAGACATACACTCCTTAGTTAAAACTGCATATAAAGTTTTTTTCAAAATCAGACCAGGAGTCACAAAATTTAAAAGAGAATGAAAATAATCGTGTTTTTTTTCATATTTTATGTTTTTAATCGAAAACGAAAAAATGTAAGAGCTCAATTTTTTTATATTTTATTACACATACAGCCTTTAGTAACACTGCATAAAACGTTTTTTCAAAATCAGACCAGGCGTCAAAAATTTTTAAAAAGAATGAAAATAATCAGTCATTTTTTCAGATTTTATTTTTTTAATCGAAGACAAAAAAATGTAAGGGCACAATTTTTTTATATTTTGTTACACATACAGTCCTTAGTAAAACTGCATAATTTGTTTTTCAAAAATCAGGCCAGGAGTCAAAAAAATTAAAAAAATAATGAAAAAAATCAGTCACTTTTACACATTTTATTTTTTTATTCGAAAACAAAGAAATGTAAGGGCTCAATTTTTTTATATTTTTTTACACATGTAGTCCTTAGTTAAACTGTATAAAAAGTTTTTTTCAAAAATCAGACCAGGTACCAAAAAAAATTCAGAAAAAATGAAAAAAATCAGTCGTCTTTTCACATTTTATTTTTTTAATGGAAAACAAAAATAATGTAAGGGCTCGTTTTTTATATTTTATTATTGCTTAGTAAAACTGGATAAAAAGTTTTTTTTAAATCGGTGTGTACGGGGCTTTATGTATCATAGAAGTATTGGAGTTGAGAGTAGGGTTGCGTAGCTAACTTCATGCGTAAGCGCGATTTTGGCAACATTGTAAGGATAATATGGCAATGTCGGAATGCCGCGATCGTGACTGACATAGGCGTTGACGGTGTGTTTTGGTTTGGTAGGTCCGATGGCTGCGATACGGAAGAAATTGGTGATCGTAGGAGATGGTGCTTGCGGTAAGACGTGTTTGTTGATCGTCTTCAGTAAAGATCAGTTCCCGGAAGTATACGTGCCGACCGTATTCGAGAACTATGTGGCTGACATTGAAGTTGACGGGAAACAGGTGGAGCTTGCACTGTGGGATACAGCGGGCCAAGAAGATTACGACAGGTTGAGACCGTTGTCGTACCCAGACACGGATGTAATATTAATGTGTTTTTCCGTGGATTCGCCGGACTCTTTGGAAAACATACCGGAAAAGTGGACGCCAGAAGTGAAACATTTCTGCCCAAATGTCCCCATTATTTTAGTCGGCAACAAAAAGGATCTCCGCAATGATCCTAGCACTATAAAAGAATTGAACAAGATGAAGCAAGAGCCAGTGAAACCTCAGGACGGAAGAGCCATGGCGGAGAAAATTAACGCTTTCGCATACTTGGAGTGCTCGGCCAAGAGCAAGGAAGGAGTGCGTGAAGTATTCGAAACAGCTACTCGTGCAGCACTTCAGGTCAAAAAGAAGAAGAGGCGTACATGTGTGTTGTTCTGAGTTCTGAGCAAGAGCGTAATATTATACATAAATATATATTTTATATTATTCTTTCGTTATGTGTGTTTAATATAAATTCTAACGAGGCTTGGCTGCATATCTGTGAGAAGTAAGCCTCAATAAGATTAATACAATTTCTTATATTTAATTTCAACCATTTTTGTGGACATATTTAGATAGATTAGTTATATTTCCCACAATAAACTTGTTTTCTGTATTACGATACGATATTTTTTAAATATAATGCTTAAACGTGTCTTATTAAAAAGTGTGTACTTTTTTTTACTAAATTTGCAATATTATGCTGATATATAAAGTGTACACTTAGTTATAAATATATTTATTACATATATACTTTGTTTAAAATTCTTTTCCACCAAGGGAAATGTAGCTAACAATGAAAACTGACCAGCAAGTGTTCCATCGATCGAGGATCTAAATTTTACTGTGAAAAGTGCCACAATACTAGTTATATTTATAACATTTCAAATTAATTAAGGATGTTTTTTCTAAATATCAATATTTCATACATAACTAATGAATATTAAAATAACAACTATTTTAATACTTGTATCCTCAATCCATCCTTGATATTGCTTACGTTTCCAACCACGATTGTTTCAGTGGCATTCGTATATAATTTCTGTAATAATATGTACTAATGGCAATTTGTATTATCCAAAATAATGTTTTTTATGCTAAACTTGTAATATAAACCATTTTTAACTAAGTAAGGTCTTTGTGATAATTGTTTCCAAGAAAGTAAGCACAAATGTTTTATCACTATTTTCTCTTGTTTAAGTTTGCATAGAAAATGTTATTTCAAATATATATTTACTTTACTATAAGTTGTTTAATGGTGCATGATAACGATTCGTTTATAATTACATTTGAAGTGATTAAATTTTTTCATCTATTAGCCTGTGTGTTACTTCATTTATTATTTCAATTTTTTGCTGGACAAAATTACATTTCTTTTTTCCGTTCAAATCTATCAGGCTGTAAATTTTGCAACTCTTATAGTATAAGCGTATTGCGGGTTGCCTATATTCGATGTCATAGCTTTAACTTTTCCATGATATGTAATCCTGATGATGAAAATAAAGTATAACGTTTACATATTTATTATTACCGTTTTTTTCACAACTACTCGTTTCAATTAACACTTTTTAAGGTCGTTTCCATTGTAAGCTAACCAATATAACCTAATTAAACATCACTTAAATTTCTTGTTTACTTATAGCAGTGGCGCACCCAGAATTTATTTTTGGGGAGGGGACCGAACGGAGTTGAAAGGCAGAAAATCGAAAAAAATTCTTGTGCACGAGCATTTTCTCAAAAAATAATAAAAAAATTTCATAATTTAAATTATTAAAGTAAGAATTTTCTAATTTTTATTAATTTTATTAAAAATTTCTTAATAGAATACATTATGACTTTAGACAACAAAAAAATGAATTCTTTGCATAGAAATAATAAAGAATATTATAGATAATCTCTTTTTCTCTCTATCCAAACAAAGACCCCGCATTTTTTAAAAAAAATTGCATAACGTAAATGAGACCCGTACGATATTTGTATACAAAATATTATAGGCAACCAAACATACTGCATCTAAAGTTGCCTGTATCTTAAGTTCTTTACCTTGTCTTTACAGAGCGCTACCAGCCTATTCACTGCCGTCCTTTGGCCTCTTACTGCTAGATGGCGCCGCAACAGCAATAACAAAAACAGAAGAATCCTAGCTTTTTAGAAACTAAAAAGCGATACAAACAAAAAGAAAATTATAAAAACACAAGATAAAAAATCAAAGACTTGTAAAGAAAATTAACAGGTTTTTATTTATTTTATTAAAATAAAAATAAGAACACATTTACTATTAGTTGCCAATTCATAAAAAATATTTAATATTAAATTCAAATCAGAAAAGAATCCTTATGTCTTATCAATAGGAGTACTATTTATATGATAGATTTAAAAAATAAATTTAATTTAATAATATATAGGCAACTAAACATACAGCACAAGAAGTTGCATAAACATTTTAAAATGACCGCCTGCTACCAAAATTTAAAAAATTGCTAAAAAAACGAAATTTTAAGATTTGGTACCAGGAGGTTATGATGTGCAAAGAGGTATTTTAATAAACTAAAAATTTTCAAATACCTCCTTGAATATTATAACCTCCTGGTACGAATCTCAAAATTAACAAAATTGCGAACAAAACGTAATTTTTAGATCTGGTACCAGGAGGTTATGATGTGTGAGGAGGTATTTTACGCAATCAAAATTTTTCAAATACCTCCTCGAATATTATAACCTCCTGGTACGAAACTCAAAATTTACAAAATTGCGAGCAAAACGTAATTTTAAAATTGTGTACCAGGAGGTTATGATGTACGAAGAGGTATTTTATGCAATCAAAATTTTTCAAATACCTCCTTGAATATTATAACCTCCTGGTAGGAATCTCAAAAGTTACAAAATTGCGAACAAAACGTAATTTTAAGATTTGGTACCAGGAGGTTATGATGTGCGAGGAGGTATTTTATGCAACTAAAATTTTTCAAATACCTCCTCGAATATCATAACCTCCTGGTACCAAATCTTAAAATTACGTTTTACTTGCAATTTTGTAAATTTTGAGTTTCGTACCCTGGTATTTATTATAAAATATTATAACCTCCTGAGGATATATTTGAATAATTTTAATTGCATAAAATACCTCTGCTAATCTAGAAACATTTTTTCTTGTATATTTTTCAACCTTCTTAATTTTGTATGTACATATTCTCTGTTTTGCAACACCTTGTATATAAAAAACATACAACCCTGAAGTTCTGTGATCATTTTCTTCACAACTTTATTCGTAGCTAACTTCATTGGGTTGATAACTTCTTTTCGTAACTACTTCATTGCGTCGATAACTTCATTTCGTAGCTAACTTCATTGCGTTGATAACTTCATGTCGCAGCTAACTTCATTTCGTTGATAACTTCAATGCGTTGATAACTTCATGTCGTAGCTAACTTCGTTTCGTAGACAACTTCATTTCGTAGCTAACTTCAATGCGTTGATAACTTCATGTCGTACCTAACTTCATTTCGTTGATAACTTCATGTCGTAGCTAACTTCATTGCGTTGATAACTTCATGTCGTAGCTAACTTCATTCTGATTATTTTTCTAAATGGCAACACTGAAAAATCCAATTATTTTATGTAACAAAAATTTTTCAAATCTTAAAATTACATTTTCCTCGCAATTTTGTAAATTTTGAGTTTTGTACGAGGAGGTTATAATATTCGAGGAGGTATTTGAAAAATTTCAGTTTATTAAAATACCTCTTCGCACATCATAACCTCCTGGTACCAAATCTTAAAATTACGTTTTGCTCGCAATTTTGTAAATTTTGAGTTTCGTACCAGGAGGTTATAATATTCGAGGAGGTATTTGAAAAAAATTAGTTCCATAAAATACCTCCTCGCACATCATAACCTCCTGGTACCAAATCTTAAAATTACGTTTTGCTCGCAATTTTGTAAATTTTGAGTTTCGTACCAGGAGGTTATAATATTCGAGGAGGTATTTGAACAAATTTCAGTTTATTAAAATACCTCTTCGCACATCATAACCTCCTGGTACCAAATCTTAAAATTACGTTTTGCTCGCAATTTTGTAAATTTTGAGTTTCGTACCAGGAGGTTATAATATTCGAGGAGGTATTTGAAAAAATTTCAGTTTATTAAAATACCTCTTCGCACATCATAACCTCCTGGTACCAAATCTTAAAATTACGTTTTGCTCGCAATTTTGTAAATTTTGAGTTTCGTACCAGGAGGTTATAATATTCGAGGAGGTATTTGAAAAAATTTCAGTTTATTAAAATACCTCTTCGCACATCATAACCTCCTGGTACCAATTCTTAAAATTACGTTTTGCTCGCATTTTGTAAATTTTGAGTTGTACGAGGAGGTTATAATATTCGAGGAGGATTTGAAAAAAATTTCAGTTTATTAAAATACCTCTTCGCACATCATAACCTCCTGGTACCAAATCTTAAAATTACGTTTTGCTCGCATTTTGTAAATTTTGAGTTGTACGAGGAGGTTATAATATTCGAGGAGGATTTGAAAAAAATTTCAGTTTATTAAAATACCTCTTCGCACATCATAACCTCCTGGTACCAATTCTTAAAATTACGTTTTGCTCGCATTTTGTAAATTTTGAGTTGTACGAGGAGGTTATAATATTCGAGGAGGATTTGAAAAAAATTTCAGTTTATTAAAATACCTCTTCGCACATCATAACCTCCTGGTACCAAATCTTAAAATTACGTTTTGCTCGCATTTTGTAAATTTTGAGTTGTACGAGGAGGTTATAATATTCGAGGAGGATTTGAAAAAAATTTCAGTTTATTAAAATACCTCTTCGCACATCATAACCTCCTGGTACCAAATCTTAAAATTACGTTTTGCTCGCAATTTTGTAAATTTTGAGTTTCGTACCAGGAGGTTATAATATTCGAGGAGGTATTTGAACAAATTTCAGTTTATTAAAATACCTCTTCGCACATCATAACCTCCTGGTACCAATTCTTAAAATTACGTTTTGCTCGCATTTTGTAAATTTTGAGTTGTACGAGGAGGTTATAATATTCGAGGAGGATTTGAAAAAAATTTCAGTTTATTAAAATACCTCTTCGCACATCATAACCTCCTGGTACCAAATCTTAAAATTACGTTTTGCTCGCAATTTTGTAAATTTTGAGTTTCGTACCAGGAGGTTATAATATTCGAGGAGGTATTTGAAAAAATTTCAGTTTATTAAAATACCTCTTCGCACATCATAACCTCCTGGTACCAATTCTTAAAATTACGTTTTGCTCGCATTTTGTAAATTTTGAGTTGTACGAGGAGGTTATAATATTCGAGGAGGATTTGAAAAAAATTTCAGTTTTTTAAAATACCTCTTCGCACATCATAACCTCCTGGTACCAAATCTTAAAATTACGTTTTGCTCGCAATTTTGTAAATTTTGAGTTTCGTACCAGGAGGTTATAATATTCGAGGAGGTATTTGAAAAAATTTCAGTTTATTAAAATACCTCTTCGCACATCATAACCTCCTGGTACCAATTCTTAAAATTACGTTTTGCTCGCATTTTGTAAATTTTGAGTTGTACGAGGAGGTTATAATATTCGAGGAGGATTTGAAAAAAATTTCAGTTTATTAAAATACCTCTTCGCACATCATAACCTCCTGGTACCAAATCTTAAAATTACGTTTTGCTCGCAATTTTGTAAATTTTGAGTTTCGTACCAGGAGGTTATAATATTCGAGGAGGTATTTGAAAAAATTTCAGTTTATTAAAATACCTCTTCGCACATCATAACCTCCTGGTACCAATTCTTAAAATTACGTTTTGCTCGCATTTTGTAAATTTTGAGTTGTACGAGGAGGTTATAATATTCGAGGAGGATTTGAAAAAAATTTCAGTTTATTAAAATACCTCTTCGCACATCATAACCTCCTGGTACCAAATCTTAAAATTACGTTTTGCTCGCAATTTTGTAAATTTTGAGTTTCGTACCAGGAGGTTATAATATTCGAGGAGGTATTTGAAAAAATTTCAGTTTATTAAAATACCTCTTCGCACATCATAACCTCCTGGTACCAATTCTTAAAATTACGTTTTGCTCGCATTTTGTAAATTTTGAGTTGTACGAGGAGGTTATAATATTCGAGGAGGATTTGAAAAAAATTTCAGTTTATTAAAATACCTCTTCGCACATCATAACCTCCTGGTACCAATTCTTAAAATTACGTTTTGCTCGCATTTTGTAAATTTTGAGTTGTACGAGGAGGTTATAATATTCGAGGAGGATTTGAAAAAAATTTCAGTTTATTAAAATACCTCTTCGCACATCATAACCTCCTGGTACCAAATCTTAAAATTACGTTTTGCTCGCAATTTTGTAAATTTTGAGTTTCGTACCAGGAGGTTATAATATTCGAGGAGGATTTGAAAAAAATTTCAGTTTATTAAAATACCTCTTCGCACATCATAACCTCCTGGTACCAATTCTTAAAATTACGTTTTGCTCGCATTTTGTAAATTTTGAGTTGTACGAGGAGGTTATAATATTCGAGGAGGATTTGAAAAAAATTTCAGTTTATTAAAATACCTCTTCGCACATCATAACCTCCTGGTACCAAATCTTAAAATTACGTTTTGCTCGCAATTTTGTAAATTTTGAGTTTCGTACCAGGAGGTTATAATATTCGAGGAGGTATTTGAACAAATTTCAGTTTATTAAAATACCTCTTCGCACATCATAACCTCCTGGTACCAATTCTTAAAATTACGTTTTGCTCGCATTTTGTAAATTTTGAGTTGTACGAGGAGGTTATAATATTCGAGGAGGATTTGAAAAAAATTTCAGTTTATTAAAATACCTCTTCGCACATCATAACCTCCTGGTACCAATTCTTAAAATTACGTTTTGCTCGCATTTTGTAAATTTTGAGTTGTACGAGGAGGTTATAATATTCGAGGAGGATTTGAAAAAAATTTCAGTTTATTAAAATACCTCTTCGCACATCATAACCTCCTGGTACCAAATCTTAAAATTACGTTTTGCTCGCAATTTTGTAAATTTTGAGTTTCGTACCAGGAGGTTATAATATTCGAGGAGGATTTGAAAAAAATTTCAGTTTATTAAAATACCTCTTCGCACATCATAACCTCCTGGTACCAATTCTTAAAATTACGTTTTGCTCGCATTTTGTAAATTTTGAGTTGTACGAGGAGGTTATAATATTCGAGGAGGATTTGAAAAAAATTTCAGTTTATTAAAATACCTCTTCGCACATCATAACCTCCTGGTACCAATTCTTAAAATTACGTTTTGCTCGCATTTTGTAAATTTTGAGTTGTACGAGGAGGTTATAATATTCGAGGAGGATTTGAAAAAAATTTCAGTTTATTAAAATACCTCTTCGCACATCATAACCTCCTGGTACCAAATCTTAAAATTACGTTTTGCTCGCAATTTTGTAAATTTTGAGTTTCGTACCAGGAGGTTATAATATTCGAGGAGGATTTGAAAAAAATTTCAGTTTATTAAAATACCTCTTCGCACATCATAACCTCCTGGTACCAATTCTTAAAATTACGTTTTGCTCGCATTTTGTAAATTTTGAGTTGTACGAGGAGGTTATAATATTCGAGGAGGATTTGAAAAAAATTTCAGTTTATTAAAATACCTCTTCGCACATCATAACCTCCTGGTACCAAATCTTAAAATTACGTTTTGCTCGCAATTTTGTAAATTTTGAGTTTCGTACCAGGAGGTTATAATATTCGAGGAGGTATTTGAACAAATTTCAGTTTATTAAAATACCTCTTCGCACATCATAACCTCCTGGTACCAATTCTTAAAATTACGTTTTGCTCGCATTTTGTAAATTTTGAGTTGTACGAGGAGGTTATAATATTCGAGGAGGATTTGAAAAAAATTTCAGTTTATTAAAATACCTCTTCGCACATCATAACCTCCTGGTACCAATTCTTAAAATTACGTTTTGCTCGCATTTTGTAAATTTTGAGTTGTACGAGGAGGTTATAATATTCGAGGAGGATTTGAAAAAAATTTCAGTTTATTAAAATACCTCTTCGCACATCATAACCTCCTGGTACCAAATCTTAAAATTACGTTTTGCTCGCAATTTTGTAAATTTTGAGTTTCGTACCAGGAGGTTATAATATTCGAGGAGGTATTTGAACAAATTTCAGTTTATTAAAATACCTCTTCGCACATCATAACCTCCTGGTACCAATTCTTAAAATTACGTTTTGCTCGCATTTTGTAAATTTTGAGTTGTACGAGGAGGTTATAATATTCGAGGAGGATTTGAAAAAAATTTCAGTTTATTAAAATACCTCTTCGCACATCATAACCTCCTGGTACCAAATCTTAAAATTACGTTTTGCTCGCAATTTTGAAAATTTTGAGTTTCATACCAGGAGGTTATAATATTCGAGGAGGTATTTGAACAAATTTCAGTTTATTAAAATACCTCTTCGCACATCATAACCTCCTGGTACCAAATCTTAAAATTACGTTTTGCTCGCAATTTTGTAAATTTTGAGTTTCGTACCAGGAGGTTATAATATTCGAGGAGGATTTGAAAAAAATTTCAGTTTATTAAAATACCTCTTCGCACATCATAACCTCCTGGTACCAAATCTTAAAATTACGTTTGGCTCGCAATTTTGTAAATTTTCAGTTTCGTACCAGGAGGTTATAATATTCGAGGAGGTATTTGAAAAAATGAGTTCCATAAAATACCTCCTCGCACATCATAACCTCCTGGTACCAAATCTTAAAATTACGTTTTGCTCGTAATTTTGTAAATCCCAATCCAATTCCAAACCAATCCCAATGTCAATCCAATCCCAATCCCAATCCCAATCCCAATCCCAATCCCAATCCCAATCCCAATCCCAATCCAATCCCAATCGGAAAGGTCCGACATGTTTCTCTTTCACTCTAACAGTGCTACCAACAATCAAACCTAACGAGGCAAAAATAACTAAATTATACAGTTTTATTTATTGCATTTTTTTCAATTTTAAACATTTCCCCGTTGGGTTTGTTGGTTGGTAGCACTGTTAGAGTGAAAGAGAAACATGTCGGAGCTTTCCGACCCGCTCGTTTCAAGGCCTGAACGACCCAATTACTTTTACGATGACTTCAGTAAAATTGGTTGCCTATTCTTGAAAATAATTCCCACTTCCGGGTTGCTGCCTCGTGTCGAGTTATCAAGTTTTGACAAAAATCACAAATATCAAAAGAATTTCAAAATCAAGGCCGGATACAAGTTTAAAACCGGCGTGGGCAAAAAAAAAACAAAAAATTAAGAAAAAAAAACAATATCTAATTTTTATTTAATTTTAATCCAATAAGTATATCATAATGTACTAATTAAGATAGTAAATATTTAGATAACAGTTGCAAATTGGAGCAACTTCGTTGATAATCCCAAGACGAAGCTAATATTTTTTATAAATTTTGAAATTGTAAAACTAGATATCGATAAGCCAAGGCTTAATTGCTATTAGGTTTAATACTTTGATACACTGCAATTACAGTGTAAGCTACTGAAATTATAATACTTAATTTTTTTATCTTTTACCTGGTAAAATCTGGCATACGTCGCCTAAATATGAATACAAAAAAAATTAAAAATTCAGGTCCTTGCGAACTGGAGCGCTTATGGAAGCTACTTGACTAGTTTAAGCCACAAAAAGAATTATTTTAATATCATTTTTGGTTTTTGAATTATAACAGTAAACGTGTTCGAAACTTACTGGAATTTCTTTGAAACCCACTATCTATAAATTTCAAAAGTCTGATTTAAATGGACTTTAATGCATTTTAAAGCTACTTAAGTCTAGTTTATACCACAGAAAGAATCGTTTTAATATCATTTTTTGTTTTTGAATTATCACATTAAACGTTTTCAAAACTACAAAAAATCTGGTTTTTCCTCGAAAATTTTAATTATTTTACAAAAAAAATTATATTTTCAAAACTAACTAAGCGATAATAACGTATTATAGCTTAAAATTTATAGAAAAGGTTCCTCTATTGAAATTTGGTAATGGTAATTTGACCATATAAAAATTGTGGCATCCATTAGTGGTTTTATACTGAAATTTGTTTGAAACTCAATATTTACAAATTTCCAAAAATTATTAAAGCAACTTATTAAAGTCGGATTTTAATGGGCTTTGATTCATTTTAAAGCTACTTGAATCTAGTTTAAGCCACAAAAAAATTGTTGTAATATCATTTTTTGTTTTTGAATTATAACAGTAAACGTGTTCAAAACTTACTGGAATTTGTTTGAAACCCACTATCTATAAATTTCAAAAAAATATTAAAGTGACTTACTAAAGTCCGATTTAAACAGGCTTTAATGCATTTTAAAGCTACTTAAATCTAGTTTATGCCACAGAAAGAATCGTTTTAATATCATTTTTTGTTTTTGAATTATCACATTAAACGTTTTCAAAACTACAAAAAATCTAGCCTTTCCTCGAAAATCATTTTACAAAAAAAAATTATATTTTCAAAACTAACTGAGCGATAATAACGTATTATAGCTTAAAATTTACAGAAAAGGTTCCTCTAATAAAATTTGGTAATGGTAATTTGACCATATGAAAATTTTGTGTCATCCACGAGTGGTTTTATACTGAAATTTCAATATTTACAAATTTCCAAAAATTATTAAAGCTACTGACTAATGAGCTTTGATTCATTTTAAAGCTACTTGAATCTAGTTTAAGCCACAAAAAGAATAGTTTTAATATCATTTTTGGTTTTGGAATTATAACAATAAACGTGTTTAAAACTTTTTTCTCGAAAATTTTGTTTATTTTCATACAAAAATTTTTCTTAAAATATTGAGATACAGTGAAAAGCTTATCATAATATTATGAACCAATAATCACTAGTTTAGAACAAAGTCTTAAAGTAAACAAAATTTGTGCAATAAAAATTATATTTATTCAAAAAGATAAAAATAGAAAACTGATAAATGATAAACATACCTATAAATATAAAATTTAATTACCTACGGTTTTATATGATATCAGTATGTCGTATTTTAAGGAATTATTTATTTTCTTGTGTTTTTGGAGCTGCGTTAACTGTTCTAAAGGTAATTATTAACAAAATCTTGCAATTTAGTACATAAGGTTTATTTTAGTGATTAGTGATTATTGTGATGAAGCTGGAATTGGGGTTTATGAAGAATTAGGGTATAAACCAATTCTCGAGGAAAATTCCACCTTTGATTGTCCTGTTTATTATGATGACTCAAATTACTTATCTAAAACAGATAAATGCACCTATAGAAATCAATTGTACAACAATGGGGACATTATGATTAATGAGCAATGTAATCGAAAGTGTACTTGTAATATCTTAAGGTAAATCATCAAAATATTATTATATTTATTTTATTACCTAATTTTAGTAATGACACCAAATCAAATTATTGTGAGCCTTTAAAGTGTTCGAAAAAAAATATTAAAACCGATTTTTGTTGTGCAGACGAAGTTGCAGGTAATTTATTTTTCAAAATAGCTGATCTTTTAAATAAGTATATAATTTTAGCTGAAGCTGATAAAAATGTTGACTGCAAAAAATTTAACGGCGAAACTGTAAAATTTATGATTAAAGATAGGTGTACCGAATGTTTATGCCGAAAAGGTGACGATAAACCGATATGCAGGAAGAAAATTTGCGATACTGAAATTTGGAATCCTAATGATATTCAGAACAAATGTGCCATTCTTTATCCACGCACATTTAGTGGGTTATTTAAAGGAACTGAAGATAAAGCAATGTGTTGTCCTTCAAGATTTATTTGTTGTAAGTAATTATCATTTAATAAAAACAACAATTCTACAAAATATATTTTAGATGAAGACACTATTGATGTAAAGGTTTTTAATGATGTTGATGAAGAAGAAGAGCAAGAGATAATAGAATCAACAATTGAAGGTAAAAACGATGGAATTTATTGATATATTATTACAATTTTTTTTTTTTAGAAAAATTATGCAGTTATGGTGGAAAACTTTACACTACAAACTATGCATTAAATATTACATATTATGATTTTTCAGTTCCTCGTAGTGCTCTTTGCTTTTGTAAAATACCACCTTTGTTATTGTGTATAGACTTTTCTTAGTCTTAAAAAAAAACGTAAAAAAACATGTAAAATAGATAATAGAAGATAATAAACTTTGCGTTTGTTTTGTAATTAAAATTGTTAAGTAGAATAATCCATAATATGGGAATTCAAAAAATGTGGGTACTATTTAAAAAGATAAAACAAAACTTATATAAACACTAATAACTAATCATAAAAATAATAATGATTTGTTTTAAAGAATTGGTTGTTATTTTATAATTTCTAAAATTTTCATTCAATTTTAGTAATGGTACCCAAGCAAATAAGTGTGAGAAAGTAAAATGCCTGAAAGATGATATTAAAACAGATTTTTGTTGTGCAAAAGAAGTTGAAGGTAATTTATTTCAAAATATAGTGCGGTCAATTTAGACATGCAATGGTGCACAAATTAGCGAATAGCTAAAAATTGGTATGAATGTTCGAAACTGGAAAAAATTTTATTCAAGGTCTTAAAAATGGGTTTTTCGCGTTTTTCAGCAAAACGGTAAGTTTTATCATAAAATTAGGTCAGACAAAAATTGTAGATCATATAAGATAAGCCACTGTGTCGGAAGGAAATTTACGATATTGAAATTTTTAATCCATATGAAATTTAAAAAAAATGCGCTGTTCTTTATCCAATTACGTTTGACGAAATATTTGCACTTGCGGATGAGAAACCTAAACTACTTTGTTGTCCATCAAAATTTATTTGTTGTAAGTAATCATTCAAATACAATAAAAAAAAGAAAAAAAAATATCTCAAAGCGATTATGAGTATGTATAAAGAATTTGGAAAAAACTGAATTCACATCTACTTTCTTCAATGAATATCACAAATTTTATTTACATATGTTAATTTTTTTATCCTAATTTTTAGATGAAGATGTTATTGATATAGAGGATATACTTTATAACGGACAATCTTCAGAAAGAAAGGCTCGAAGAACAGGTGACACCCGTAAAAGTGCAAAATTCCAATGCAAATACGGTGGAAAAATTTATAATGAACATCAATTATTAAATATTACCTACAATGATTTATCAGTTCCTCGTAGTGTACTATGCTTTTGCCATTTACCACCTTTATTAAATTGTGTAAATTGGGAATAACTAGTTAATAAAACATGCTACATTAATTCAAATAATTTATTAATATTACCTAACATTTACAATAGAATTTACACATCCCAACAACAATAAACTTCAAATATTGTAAGTCATAATAATTTCCAATAAATACAAACCTTTTAATAATTGTAATAAAATGTAATAAATAAATCCAACCTTACGTTATTAATATTAGTTTAATGTATAAACCATTCCGGAAAATGTTGTTCATAAACAGGAATACTTCGTTTTCTCTCAATTGAGTTGCGAGGACCATTTGGCTCAGTTATCGATTTAAATATATCATTTAACTTATTTTGAAGAGCATCAGGCTAAAAAATAAATTAAAATAATTTCTTGCCATGATAATATTAATAATTTTTATTTTTTTTTCACAACATTATAATATTAATATTTTGAAGAAATAAATATAACTATTCTAAAAAAAAAACTTACTTTGGGTTGTGTTCTTCTTGTTAGTTCTTTAAACGTGGCTGTTCTAAATGCAGTATTAATTTGTTCGCGTTTTTCTGCTTCGGCTTCCTTGCGCGTTTCGGCTGATTCACTCAAAACGTTCTTCATACTCTCAAAGGTTAAATCTTCATCCAGTAATTTCTATATTAAAAAGAAACTCAAATAATTTACCGCTAAACCCTTGTGTATGTTCAAACAAAAAAATGACAATCACTCGTTTCTAATCTAATAATTTTTTAGCACTAATCGATCTTACGTTTGATGTGGTGGAAGGATAGGTGGTAAGGGGTTGTTCAGAGGTAGTTTGGGTCATAAATCTTAAAATACCATCCCAGCTATGATGCCGGTTTAATACTCCAGGCCATCCGTCATAATTATTTGTTCTAGTTAACTTTAAAAAAATATTTACGATATAATTAACAAAAAAAATTGACTAAAATTCTACATTTTGTGAGGTGTGATTAACGATAGCCTTCAAAAATATGCCGATTTTAGATCAAATAAAAATACCCTTTGAAGTCCAGGTGAGCTTGCTGCACTATCAACTTCTGTTGGTGCAACTAATTCCACGGCGCTACCTCTTGCACTTGTTTCCACCCAGCTGTGCCTTTGATTTGTGCCGACTAATGGAAATCCTGGTCCTCCAGAACCATACGGCGATAACAATAATAATCTTGATGGATCTATATCACTAGCTTTTACGTATTCGCAAACTGCCATCTAAAACACATATCTTAAGTTAAGCAGTTGATTTTAAAAATACTTACGTTTGATCGTGCTAAGGTTTTTTTTTAATTTTCTTTTTTTTGGTGTACTAAAAGATCTTGTGACTATTATTTTTAAAATTTTTTGTCTTTGCGGAGTAAACCAAACAGTTTTAATGGAGCAACAAAGAGAACACTTAAAAATTGTGGCTGTTTTAAAAAATTTGATAAAACAAAAACTGATAACATATTTTTTTTGTGCTAGTTTATAGAAAATAATTAAGATAACAATGTACGAATAAATTTAAATGTGTTAAAGTGATTTTATTTTATATAAAAATAAATCATCGGGACATTTTTTGGGATTTGTGCAGATATCTTTGTTTTTTTCTCAACATTTTTTAATTCGTCGAAAACAGTAATTAAAGTTAAAAAATTATCTTGACATTGTTCAGGACAAAAAGTTAATTTTTTAATTTTTACTTATTTTCTTCGACGGCGTCAAACTTTTTTGTAAAACATGAAAATGTAATCTGAACACTTGATTGGCTCTTTATAAACATGTTATATGTAGAAAAAATATTTTTCTCAGATGCTTAGTTTGTACTCAAACTTAGCGCAACGATTTTTCTACACGAAACTCACGCTTTTGTTTTATGTATTTTTATACAAATAAAAATCAAATATTCCTTATCCACTTTTATTAAAAAAATTAAATCTAATTTTAGTATGTTATAGAGGACGGAAATCTAAAGATGGTGGTTTGACTTATCTATTAAGGGGGCGGAGATAGAACCCCTTTTGTATTTTTGCCTCATAACCGGACGATTTTTGCGTGAACTCACGAAAAGGGTAGTTGTTTTCATCTCATTTTAAAAAATCCGTTTGAATCATTAAGGGGAATGTTTATTCTAAGCGTGGTAGGAATTTTAAATTTTTTGGATTGATAGAACACTTTGAAAAAAATTCCCAAAAACGGTCGATTTTTTTCGCTTTTTTTTCAGCGTCGACGGCGCCAACTTTGAAAAATCGTAGCTCATTCGGGTTTTAAAAGGAAACAACGAAATTTGGCCCCTTTTATTCTCACATCCAGAGGATTAATCGGTACAATTTTTAAGTCTCCAGGCGCAACGGTGTGGCGTCAAGGTGCCACGACGCGAAGTGTACAGTTTTAACGTTTTTTCACCAAAAAAAAATATTTAAAAAATCTGGAGTGGAAAATTTTTTATGACCAAAAAAGCAGGTATCAATATAAATAAATAACTTACATGATCTACTAATAAATGGGGTAGTTTATTAGGTAATTGGTAAGATGGGGAATAAGCCTCTCGTAATTCTGGAAGAAGATACGGTGCTTCGTTTCGGCGAGCTTTGGCGATTTTTGAGGCGTATTCAGCTAATTGTGGAATGCTTACAACACAAGGAATTAACACCAGAAGAGATACAACAAACGCGTGTAAATTGAATTTCCTTGTATTTGATAACCCTGAACTTTTTAATGCCAACGATTGAACACTAAAAATTTAAATTTAGGTAAAATAGAATTATAATATAAAAACTTACCCCAAAACCAATTGAAGTAAATCAATTACTGTTTCAGCGCTAGCTAGTTCGACACATATTAAAGCTAAAGTCGTGTAAACGGCTTCAATATTTTCAGCCGTATTAGTATCCATTTGTAAACTTGTGTATAAGGCATCATAGATAATAGGCCCATGCTTGTTGATGAAAATTAAGTCCGGGCGTGAAGATTTTTCCATGGTTAAATCCAATTCGCTAACTAACGTCCTAAAATTCATTTATTATAATGTTTATTATTATCAATTAGGGGATACATACGTTGGTTTAGTAAGTTTATCTAAATTATGATGCCTATCTATGAGCGTATGTAAAATTTTTTGTACAAGCAAACGCATTTCTGGATCAGGAGCTAACGACATTTTTAAAAGTGGTTCCAAAAACGATATTGGGAAAGTCGTATTTAAATGAATTGTTTGATACTTCGTTCCTACCTAAAATAAAACCAACATAAAAAATTAAAAACGCTAATTAATTCATTTACCTTCAATAAACTTTTCAATAAAATACTTTGAAGTAAATTATCGGCGAGAGTTTGGTTGTCAACTGGTGGGAAAGGTATTTTACTCATGATGAACATCATAATTTCAATTTTTTGGTAGTCAGGTAAATGATTAGCGAATTCACCAAGAGCGTTGATAAGAGCTTCTTGATAATGCTTTTCTTCCGTTTGGCTCAACCCATTTTTAACAGATTCTTTAAGGTGACTCAAAAGCGAATTGATTATTTCTAATACTGATGGACCTAAAAAAATTCAAACGATTAAAACATTTTGTAAAAAAATTTTCATGGGAATCAGTTTTTATTTTTTTTCTCGAAAACTATACAAGTTACCGGTTTCAAATTGTTACCAAAGGTAAACAGCGTGGATAGACGCATTTTAAAAAAATATCTGGTTAAAATCGGTTAAATAGTTTTTTTGGAAAAAATTCACAAAGATTTGGAAAATTTTTGGTACAAATACGGCCCTGGATGGCGCAATTTTAAACCGAAAATTAAAATTTTGGCGGAATCTGGTGGGGTAGGTGAATGTGCTAATTTTAAGCTATTAATCATCACGGTGTTGCTAATAGTTTCGAAGATATTAATTATTTTGTGAAAAGCAAAACATTTCTAACCGCAATTTTGGCCCCAAACGGAAATTTTGTTGATTTTAGCTACATTTTCAGCCATAACTCGATAACAAAAAGAGATAGCGAAGTGATTCTTTTTTTGTTGTAAAATGGAGATTGAAAGCTTTCAGAAAATGTATATTACGTGGGGGAAAATAAAATTTGAGGGGTTGATTAAACCAAATAAAAATGCGATCTTACAAAAATTAAGATTTCGTTGTTTTTTCAAAATTCAAAAAACCCTATGCGTGGGCGGTTTTGGTTCTAAGAGTAGATTCAGCAGAGTTTTTAAAAATGAAAATCCGTTAAAAAATAGGCCGATGGGAGCCGTCCACCCCTAAATTCAAAATTTCAACTTTGCTACGCGATAATTTTTTAACCCTGCAAAATTAAAAAAATCCCTATACGCTAAGCACTAAAGAAATCATTCTTATTTGATAATCTGATATAAAATTGAGAAAATTTTAAAAACTTGGAAGCCGCAGAGGTACAAAACACAGCGCGCGTTTGTGCTATTTTTTTTGAAAATTTCATTCGGGATTTTTTTTAAGTCCAGGGGAAAAATTGAATCATGCTGATTTTTTCGTGCATAAATAATAAGGCAAGAAGGCAAATAAAAAATATTGGACGATAATACATGGTCGGGATCATAAGTTAAAAATTTTCAAAGTCGGCGTTGAAAAAACACGAAAATCGAACCCTAATTTTGAGGGCGCCAAAAGTACTGAAAAAATTGAGATATCAAAAAAAGCGACCGTTTCAAGAGAATTACTGGTATGCAGATTGGGAATCAAGAAAATGCGATTTTTTTCCGTTGACCGAATTTGAAAAAAAAGTTTTGTTACTTTTGTCGGCCGGAAAAACGTTAAAACTGTACACTTCGCGTCGCGGCGCCCTGACGCCACACCGTTGCGCCTGGAGACTTAAAAATTGTACGGATTATTCCTCTGGATGTGAGAATAAAAGGGAACAAATTTTGTTGCTCCCTTTTAAAAACCGACGGAGCTACGATTTTTCAAAGCTGACGCCGACGAAAACCGGAAAAAAGCAAAAAAAAAATCGAGCGATTTCAGAATTTTATTTCGAAGCCTTAGGGTGTTTCGAAAAATTTGAAATACGAACCCCACTTAGAATCAACATCGCTCTTCACGATGCAACCGGAATTTTTTAAATCTGATGAAAAAAACTACCCGTTTCGTGGATCCGCGCAAAAAATGTCCGATTTCGGGGTAAAAATACATGTCTTGTTTTTATTAATTTTTTACTTACCCACGCTTTCACCTGCGGCAATCGCAATAATTTTAGATAACACATCCACGATACTCGTACGTATTGTGGGATTAGATTTTTTATTTTCATCTAAATGCGCCATTAAAGTCTCTACAACCGTATAAGAATATTGTGCCTAAAAAATGGTTAATTTAATAAATTATTAATGTACGGGCCGATTAACTTACTTGAATTGAAAATATGATTATTCTAAAAGTATGAATGGCAAATTGGTTTGGGACCCACAGTTTGTGCAAATCAAAATGCCTAAAAATTAAAACGAATTATTTTCGATAACAATTTTTAAAAATAAATATACCTAAGTACTGGTCGTAAAACTGATCTTATATGTCCAAAAGACGCTCGTCCAACAAGCTCCCTCATGCAGGTTTCAGCTAACATTGGTGGATCAACTTGATCTTCAGGCGCTGATTCAATACCACCAGGTTCTTTCGTGTGAAAACCTGAATCCTAAATAATTTCATTCAAATAATTTTTTTTTTATTTTTAGTAATAATTTACCTGCATATTAAATAATAAACTTGGTACGATTTTATCCATATGCACTGGTTCCCAAATATTTTCAACTAAATCATCCGAAACCGTCTTCCTTACAACAGCTTGTAAACCTTTAATACCCGCAACTCGAATTTTATTCCTCATTTCTGACGAACCACCACTGTGGCACATGGAAGAAAATTTACTAACAAAAAAATCATAGCGTCTATGATACGAAGGAGTATCTTCTTCGATGTTCGCAAATTTAACAAACTAAAAAATAACACAGTAAATTAAAAGCATAACATAACTAACTTCTCATTTTTTAAATGTATTTTTAAATATATAAATTTTTTGTTTCGCTCGAAAATTAAATTATATTAATTTTTAGAAGTTTAAAGTTGGTTTTTGTTCTTATTTTAAATTTTTTTATAAAAACTTTAAACAACTAAGAATTAATGTAACTTAATTTTCGACCAAACAAAAAATTAATGTATTTAAAAATAAATTAAAAAAATGAGAAAATGATCTTTAATTTTTAGGCAACCAAATTTACACGCGAATGCTTTTAATTAAAAAATAGTTTTTGGTTGTTGGTAACACCATTGGCAGCACTGACATATTATAAATGTCATTATTCTACTTCAATTTTAAATTTATCTGCTTAAAATACATCTAAATTAATTGTAAAAACACTTAAAATTCAAAAACACACTTTTATTTTAATTATTTTTTAAGATAAAGTATTTTAAATTGACGTGTACTACCAACTTTAAAAAAATAATTCAACTATTAAAACACTGAAAGTGGAGTACTTACGGATTGCGTGGCCAATATTTGTAGTTCTGGTTCAGTCGATTCTAATAGTTTTTGAACAATTTTTAGGAAGCTTTCAACAAATAGATTTAGTTGTTGTGCGTGGCACGCTAGGAGTAGTTGTTCCATGGCTTCCATTGCAATAACAACGAAGCTAAAAATTATGATTTAATTAAAAAATAGATTAGGTGCGAAAAATTTACCCATATCGTTTTCGATAAATATATTGTGCAGCCTTTTGATAAAGATATTCTCCGATTCTATCCAATTTTTCAGGCGAGCTTAGCGAGTAGAATGTTAGTTTTTCCATATTAGCTTTAACCAGTCCATCTTGGGGAACGACTGGGAATATATTGTCAATTAAACGCTTGTAACGAGGTCTTAAAGCACTGCAGCAACCACAACAACCTATAAATTATTCAAAATATTACCTGTTAATTACCAAATTTCACCAAAATTACCCCACATATTTAAAAAATTGATTGAAACTTAATTTTTTATTTTAAATTTTACTTTATGCATAAGCACTGTCAAGGTACGACAAGTAATTAATTTCAAGTACGCATATTTTTATTCAATCATCATTTTAAATTACAGCTTTTTTATAACTAATTGTTGAATTATTTATGTTTTCTTTTGACGTTTGCTTGTTGCTCGATGCTCGATAGTTTGGTTAAGGTCATTTGCAGTCATTTGGTCAAGGTCACTTAAGACCATAGAACAACAAAATTAATTTTTCATCTCTTAAATAAATACCCAAACAATAATTAAATTATTATAATAATAATTATTATAATAAATTAAAATTAAATTATTAAAAAAATTTGTTTTGATTTATTTACATTATTTTCAACGACCTGAAGTTGGCTGTTATAATAGTTCCGAAAGTTATAAGAAGATGGCGCGACCTACTATTTTAATTTATTTAAAAATAATGATTATAAACAAAATTGGATAATATATGCGCAAAAAATGCCATTTATTCATTATAATAATGATTTTTCTTAAGTTATTTATTAAATTTATTTTTACTGACGTGAAGTTGGTTGTTATACAGGGTGCTCAATTTAAGTTGCATTTTGCATTACATGGGTAACTTTGTTATTAATAAAGTTACACATTCGGTTAAATGAGGAATATTTTGCAGTTTTTTTATACATATTCAGATACTGTTTAAAAAAATAAAAAATTTTGAGCCATTTCGTAAACTACAAGAGTTACAAAAAAATGTTTCGGATAAAACTTATTCAAATCTTATTTTAAATAGACGCCCTATTGAATTTTTGAACAGTCAAATTGCATTTGCTTCTTGATTACTACGATCTATTATAATCCATGTTCGAAGTAATAGACTAAGAAATACTGAAAACTTGATATTATTTGAATTAAATTAAGTACGCTATGACGTTTTGACAGGACTTCTTTAAACAAATGACAATTGGAGCTGTCAATTTAGATTATTGTATAGGTCTAAAACTTGTCATATTGTTCATTTAGTTAGTGGAAAGGTTGCAATCACTAAAACATATTAATTCTAATTTGATGCAGAAAAAACCGATATAATAATGTAAAGTGACAGTTTGAATCGTCATTTGTTTAAAGAAGAACTGTCAAAAATTCTTGGATTACTAAAATTAATTCAAATAATGGAAAACCCGCGCGCTAAGTCTTTAGTGCAACGCGCCCTAGGTGTATTGTTGGTTGCATAATAACGCGTTCAAAAAACGTCAATTATATATTTTAAAAGAATTTAAGTATTATTTCAACGAAAATATAATTATTAAAAATATTTAAATTAAATGTGCATACCCAACTATTTTAGTAATTAATATTTTTGGAACTTGAGTTAGTAGTTCCGTAAGTTTTGAAGAGATGGCGCGCGCGATTTACTATTTTAAATTTAAATAATAGTTTTATTATTACTAAATTTAATTAATTATGCGTTAAAAATGCTAATTAATTAGTGTAATAATGATTTGCGTTAATTTATTATAAGGGTATTATGTTTCTGAAATAACTTGTGGGACATTTTGAATTAATCAATAAATAATTAGCGCGAGTTTTGAAAGAAAACATAATAAATGATAAAAACTTACATCCTGCTTCAGTGCATTTTTGCACCATAGTTTCAACAACGTCCGCAACATCACTTGATTCAAAACAACACTTCACCAGAGACATTTTATTAAAATTAATAAAATTAACTCATTAAATATAGTTTTTATTGTAAGGCTTCGCGCCTAATTAAATTAATAACAGAATGAACACCGTTGGTTATTTTTTGATATGATTCAATCATTTTGTGGAAAATCCAGGTTTTTTACAGGAAAAGGCGTCCTGTTGCGACTAAAAGACGCCCGATTTAGCGTCGCTAAGTTACTACCCCCGACCCCAAAAAAAGACATTGATACCAGCGTACTATGCGCATGTTCTTGCTATAAAATAGTAAACGTAGGGTAGGTTTTGATGATAACACGTGAAACGGGGTCATTAAAAATACAACAAGTTTATTTTTAGTTTTTCGATTTATTTTATTATTAGCTTTATTTTATTAAACTAGGAAATGATTTTATGTACGAAAAAAAAATGAAGTGGGCGAAAAATTATATAATTTAAATAAATATCATAAATAATTTACCGTTATTTAGGAATTTATATGGTAAAAAATTAACTAGTTAACTTATTCCCGAGTTTTTATGGGTAGTAATTAAATCTGGTTTAATAAAGCACAGAATAAAAATGGACAAATTAACAACCTTAGACGCTGTTATTATTACCAATTTGTCAGCATGTCATGCATCTTTAAATAAATTCATTGCTAGCTTAATAAACATGGGCATAAAAAGTAAACGGGAATCATTTTAATTACAAACCATGTGAAGTTCTAGGATAAAATAAAAGCGCATTAAATTTGATAAAATGCACCGATGGTGGTAACATCTCGTTTATGATTACACACATCGTTTTATCTCTTTAATTATTTATGGCTGAGAATGTTCAAATAAGTGCACGAATTTTGTTTTATTAATTTTTGAGAATTTAAGAATTTTAGGAATTTTTGTTGGTGATTAAATAAAGTACTTGTGATTAAAATTTATTTTTCAGTAAGTGTTTGGTAAATTAAATTATACACGTTGTAAATAATAGGTTTTTAT
Organism: Stenus bimaculatus; assembly: GCA_963971135.1. Lineage (NCBI taxonomy): Eukaryota > Metazoa > Arthropoda > Insecta > Coleoptera > Staphylinidae > Stenus > Stenus bimaculatus. The sequence continues at coordinate 1,444,639 of OZ020182.1, forward strand.
TGGTAATAAAAAGTAAAAGTTGTGTGCATATAGCATATAACATGCAATCTAATCAACAATTAAATATCGTCATCGTAAAAAATCCTCGCTAATGGACTAAGGTATGTGAAAATGGTAGATATCTATAATTCCAACCCGTCTTTTTGGTTAAAAGCTTACCTTAATTTACAGCAGCTATAAACTCCAATTTTTATTTAGCCCTATAAAAATACTATAAAAACGTGTCGAACAAAATGGGCTCTAACCTACACACAATCTTTAATGCATCATACGTTTTACCTGCAAATTAAACGACAAAAATGCTAAAATGCCAATATTTTATTAACCACTAACATTTGAATTTCTGATATTTTTAGGATCGCAAAAATCACAAAATTTTTGAACTTTTAAAACAGTTGGAACGCACCGTATTTAAAAAAGTAAATTTTCAAAAAAGTTTCTATGTGGACAATATTCCTATTTTATAGGAAATTATCTAAATTTTATAATGGAACTTTTTGTAAATCTAGCTTCAGTGGTAATGTAATTTTTTCGCATTCAAAGCGCATACAAAGTTTTTATCAACAACATCAGCCTAAATAAAAGCTTTAAAAAATACAACTATTTTAAAGTCGATAAATTACGATTTTTCTAAAAGTTGCGATTTTAAACGTCCACCATTTTATAACCACTCGTGATAAATCAAAATTTAAAAATCATAATTAAAGTCATGTCAATTGAGGTAATTTGGAGTATTTTTAAAAAATGTTAGGATTTTATTTTAGTGGTTTAAAAAATTATTTTTGTAAAATCCAAAATTCTTACATAAAACGAAGTGGAGTTTTTAAACGCTTATAATTTTCTAACCACAAGTGATAATTACAAATTTTAAAAACCGTATTAAATCTAATTTATTGTAGTTTCCAAAAATATTTATTTCAAATTTTTATTCAAAAAATTGGGTTTAGAAAACGTCCGCCATTTTATAACCGTACATGACAATATAAAATTTAAAAATGCTAATTAATTCCGCGTTAATTAAGGTAATTAAGAGAATTTTTCAAAAATTTAGGCGTTTATTTTAGTGGTCTAAAAAATTATTTTTTAAAAGTTTACCAATTCTTATCTAAAAACGAATGCGTATTTTTAAACGCCTGTAATTTTGTAACCACCAGAGATAATTAAAAATTTTAAAAACCATATGAAAGCTAAGTTATTGTAGTTTATAAAAATACTTAGTTCATTTTATTATTACAAAAACTGAACCTAGAAAAAAATATTTATTAACACGTCAACTTGATTTTTCTTAAAATTGCGTTTATAACCGTCCGCTATTTTATAACCGTATGCAATAATTCAAAATTTTAAAATCCTAATTAAAGCCACGTGAATAGAGATAATTTTGGGTATTTTAAAAAAATTTAGGTTGCTTATTTTAGTGGTTTAAAAAAATATTTTTGAAAAGTCTACCAATTCTTATATAAATTTTTTATATAAAATCGAAGTCGTATTTTTAAACGTCTGTAATTTTGTAACCACTAAAGGTAATTACAAATTTTAAAAACCATATTAAAGCTTATTTATTGTAGTTTATAAAACTATTTATCCAATTTTTTTATTTCAAAAATTGGGTTTAGAAAAAAATATTTATTAACACGTCAAGTTGATTTTTCTTAAAATTACGATTTTAAACGCCCGTCCTTTTATAACCGTACATGATAACTCAAAATTTAAAAATCCTAGTTAAAGCCACACGAATTTAGATAATTAAGGGTATTTTCAAAAAATTATGTTGTTTATTTTAGTGGTTTAAAAAATTATTTTTCATAAGTCTACTAATTCTTATATGTACAAAAACGAAATCGCATTTTTAAACGTCTGTAATTTTTGTAACTACTAAAGATAATTAAAAATTTTAAAAAGCATATTAAAGCTAGGTTATTGTAGTTTACAAAAATAATTTTCACATTTTGTTATTATAAAAACTGAACCTGGAAAAAAATATTTATTAACACGTCAACTTGATTTTTCTTAAAATTGCGTTTATAAGCTTCCGCTATTTAATAACCGTATGCAATAATTCAAAATTTTAAAATCCTAAATAAAGTCATGTGAATGGAGATAATTCTATGGATTTTTAAAAAATTTAAGATGTTTATTTTAGTTGTTAAAAATTTATTTTATAATCATATCTATACTGTAAATACCCTTTTTAACTTCAATTGGTTATATTACATGTATTTTGGCCCATAATAGATTTTAGACTTTCTAATTATAGAATATACCTTAATCTTTAATTTTAACTCTACGCCACTGATTATGTTGAACTAGTTTTGTAAGTCTAGCTTCAGTGGAAATGTCATTTTTTGGCGTTCAAAGTACATATTATAAAGTTATCATCAAAAACGTCAGTTTAAATAAAAGCGTTAAAAAATTTTTAAATGGGATTTCAAAAAAGGCCCCATTGCGAATTTTATTTTTTTAATGGTACATTTTATAAAAAATTAACCAAATTTTATAATAAAACTTATTTTATAATCATATCTTTACTATAAATGCCCTTTTTAGGTCATTAAAGTTCGATTAAAAAGTTCCCCCAAAAATAACTTTAACTTCAATTGGTTATATTAAATTTATTTTTTGGCTCATGATTGATTTTCGACTTTCGAATTGTAAATTATACCATTATCTTTACTTTAAACTCAAAAATGTTGTTATGATTTTATCGAAACCAGAAGTTTTTAAATTTTTAATCAAGTTTTTAAAAATTTTTTTGTACACAAGAAATGACTATTTATATTCTAATAAATTTTCAAAAAAATTCCTATGAGAAAAATATTACTGAAATAGGTCTATCATGGGCGCGTTCCACTAAAGACTCGCAATGCTCATGACGAACGCAAAGTCGTTCCACATAAGACCGCGGTTGTTTCTTTCGTGCATAAAAACGTCATCGATGGCGACCGCATTTATTCGTGGATTTCTGTGGTGATTTGTTGAATGGTGACGTTTTGAGCTAGTGAAATGATTGATTTTAGACTTTTTTATTATAGCTTATACTCTAATCTTTAATTTAAACTCAAAAATTTTGTTATAATTTTATCGTATCTAGCAGTTTTTAATCAAGTTTTTAGAATTTTTTTATACACCAAAAAATGAGTATTTTTTATAATCAATTTTCAAAAAATATTACTTAAATAAATCTATTTTATAGGAAATTTTCTAAATTTTTTAATGGAACTAATTTTGTAGGTCTAACTTCAGTGGAAATGTCATTTTTGGGCGTTCAAAGTGTTATAATATTTTTATCAAAAAAATCATTTTAAATAATTTAACTTAATTTACCACTCATGGTTGATTAAAAAGTGGTATGAGTATTTTTGTTGATTAAAATTTATAATTTGACCTTTTTAAAAGAAAATTGTGTGTAAAATGATTGCATTGGTGGTAATTTTAGGAATAAATAACACACCTTTCTTGGTTTTAACACGAGTTTTTGATTTTTTCTTAAAGCCACTTGTTTACGTGATAGTTTAATGTCTTTATCAGGACTCGCTTATAATATATGTAACAACCATAACTATAAGATTACGCTTTTTATTACTTTTTGTAAAGAAGAAACCAATTTAATTTTCAAACCAGACGCATTCATTTTGCTTATAAAGCTAATCGCACACTACCAAGGCGCGTTATTTTAATGGAAATTATTAGATTCATCCATTATTTTTATTGTAACCTCGGATAATGCGAATTAAATAAAAATAATCGCTTGTAATCGGCATGAGTTTAATTTAATTCTAATGTATTGGTCAAATAAATTCGATTAAACGCTTATTTTTTTAATTAAAACTCCTACAAGGATAATTCTCTATAAATTATTTTTGACAAAGCTTTCTATTTCATTAAAAGCTCTTATTCTTATAAAAGCTGGTTTATTACTACCATTAGTGTGGATAAAAAACGCGTTTTGGGAACACCAAAAGCATGTAAGCATTTCAACATTAATGAACAGGCTTTATTGGGCAACATATTTTACGGATTAATTAATCAACTCCTTAAACTGAAGAAGATAATCGTTTTAAAAATAGGTTTCTTAATTTTCACTTTAACCGACTCTTTTATTAATCGAAAATAATGAAGATAATCAAGAAAACCTTTCCAAAATTTGCATAAAATAAGCCTCGACAATTGAAGAAACCGTAACTCAAGTGACTATTTAAATATTATTTTTTGATAACTGTTTTATGGTTTCTTCCAATTACTTATGCAAGTCAAGAAGAGCAAGAGGCATATCATTAGATGCTATAAATTATATAATGTGTCGATAAGCGCAATGTAAACTTTATTAACTTTATTTTATATAAATAAATCAGGTTAATTGCATGTTGATAAATAAATTAATATTTGATGCACAAGTGGCATTTTACAAAGTATTACTCTTCCGGTAATCAGATTTAGTAGGGTCAATTTTTTTGGTTTATTTTAAAAAATGTAGCTTGATGTGTGGTCCAGCATGTCTCGTATTCTTACATGCCTACATTTATGTTTACAATTAATGAATTCTTGGATAATTTATAATTATTTCAAAATATCTTCGCAAATGTCATGTAATTCTGTAATTGAAAGTATAGACAACATTTAATTGCTTTAATAAGTTTTAAGGAGAAATTATAAAATGTTTCACTATTACTAATCTTCTCATCCAGCATTAACGCAATACACTAATAAGATTAAAAGGAAGACGCTTGATTTAATTACATGCCTTAATCAAAGCTTACTTTAAGTGGTTACTTATACCAATGCTTATACCATAAGTTACACACTTCACTTTTTTACCTACAAATGCGAAATATATGGGATTTTCACTACGAGACATCTGCAAGGATAAGATTCTTGATTTAGATTCGGATTGATTACAAATTCAGAAAAAAACCACCTTATATATTAACCATGTTTGCGCCTTAACTTAAATAAACGTTACTTAACATTTTTAAATCCTTCGTTTATTTACATACCTACTGAATTACTTAAGAGCATCTTCCTAGACACCCAAGATAAATTTTCCGTTGGAGATAATAACAAGAAAAATATATTAAAGCAGCTTTAATGTGGTTTTTAAAATTTTATGTTATCTTCAGTGGTTATCTAATTATAGGCGTTTAAAAATGTTACAAAATTTTATATAAAAATCGGTCGAGTTTTAATAAATAATTTTTTACACCACTAAAATATTAACTAAAAAATTTAAAAAAATACTCGTAATTAACTACATTAATGTAGCTTTAACAGGAATTTTAAAATTTTGAGATATCTTGTTTCGTTTTCAAATGACGTGCGTTTAAAAACGACATTTTACATTTAATTTTTTTACATTTTAAATTTAACAAAAACTACTTAGGTTATGTTAAAATATTTTTGTGTAACCACAATATTCAGCCGATATTTTGAAAACATACAATAATCTACTTAGCAAAAATTCACAATTAGTTTTTAGGTTATGAAAATTTTTTGCTTCAAATTTGTTGGTGTTTTCTTAAAAAAATAATTGAAAAAAAACTACGGGGTCGATTAAAACGTATTATGGCTTAAAATTTTCGTGGTTATCACAGTTTCTAGAAAATATTAAAAAATCTTATATTTATTTAAAAATGGCTTCTATAGGGGCGTTTTTATACGCGTTATTGTAAAAAGCGCGGTTTGAATAAGAATTAAATAATCTAAACAATTTTAGATTTTAATACTAGTTATTTTATTGAAAAGCAATTTAAATCTACATTAAAACAAAATGAAATCATCAGATATCTTGATTAATTTAGAAGTCGAAAAGTACTAAAATGTTCAGTTTTAAATTTTTTTAAATAAATATTTTAAAAAGTTTTTATGATATCATCATGCTTTATAGCTCAAAATTCGAAGTTATATTTATTATACCAGGAAATTATTAAAAATATTTAATATGATTAAAAATTCGGGTTTTAAATCGTTTATCATTTATTTATACTCAAAATTGGGTCTAAAAAGTGCAATTTTATTTTAATTAACATTTTTTAAAATAATTCTTATAGAAGAGTTTCTCCTGCAAAATTTGAGGCCTCAATCGTTTAAATCGGTTGAATAGTTTTTCAAATATTAATTTTTTAGTGATTTCCATTTATACAGGGTGTCCCATTTGATGTTGGGCTGTATGGGTATCTTCGTTATTATTGTAGATAGAAAGTCAGTTAAATGAACAAAGTAGTAGAAATTTGTTCGTATATTAATAATTCATTGATAAAACATTTGAATATCGCATTGTTCCTGCGCTATTTTGAAAAAAAAACAAGAAAACACGATTTTTTAAATACGGTTATAACTTCTTTATTTTCTGTGGTACCAAAAAAGTTTTTTGACATTATTCAAGCATTATTTTGTGTACAATGCAGTAAGACAAATGAAGACTCCATTCGTCCGGAAATATGGTACACATTTTGATTTATTTTGTTGTCTGAAAATAAGATATACATTTTTAATTTTTAATACAAAAAATACTGGAAAATAACTTAAAGTCCTTAAGAGCATCTTCCTAGACACCCGCGATAAATTTTCCGTTGGAGATAATAACAAGAAATACAAAATCCATCCCACTTTTCTGGAGCAAATTATGACCAAATAACTGATAATTAATGCGAATCCCTAGAGAGCGCGCGAGTTTGGGAGGAATAATTGTGAAAAATCATGAAATCGAGCATTAGTTCTGCAGTAATAACTCAAGTTTCCCTCGTTAGATTTTCAATTTTTTTTCAGATTTATAATCTAAATTGATTAGGCTATATCCTGCTATAAAGTTACCTTCTGCAACCTAGCACAAAATTAATTAGAGGGGTCCAAAGTTAAGGTACTTTTAGATCATGATAATTTTTTTTGTACATTCGCCAATATTTTTTCCTTCTGGCAGGAATTAAAGAAATGACTTCTAAATCATCTACAAAAAAATTATACAAAAATTTTTTTCGTACTAGCTTTTATGACTGCAGAAAAAAACCACTATATTTTCCGTTTAGCAAATTGCTCTTAATTACAAAAAAATCTAAAATTTTTAAAGTTTAACGTCCTCAAATTTTTAAATAAACAAATTATTTAAATAAACGGTATTTCGTTAATTGTAAATTGGGTATAAAATTTATTAAAGTTATTAAAATTAAATTAAAATAATTGCCGAAAATGTCTTATAAATTATGGATTAATGTATGATTTGTAGTTCGCCGACCTTTCTTAGTAAAGAAACAATATTTATGCAAAACATGGCTCGTCTGAGTCGCCCGTAAAATTTTGGTGGTTTCTAATTGATTTATTCAGCAAGTTTTTATGCTAATTAGTAGATAATTAAATAAATAAATAAACACGAAACCTGTTAGCTAAATTTTATTGGCCTAAACTTAAACCACAACCCGTTCAATACGCAAATAATTCTTTAAAATCCAAATTTGAAATGAACTCACGTGAGAAATACCATTAAAAAATTTTATTCAACGGTACTAAAATTTTTCTTAAATTCCCTCAAATAACATACCACTATTTTTACTTAAAATTTTATGAATGTTTTGACAAATTTGCACTAAAATTTTATTTGGCCAATAAAATGCAACAAAAAAATCATAAATATAAATTCATTTTTTCTGTTTAATCCTTACAATTATAACTAACGAACAAAATAAGCTAAAAAACATATTTTTGGTAGTTTTTGTTTGGTCATTACGACGCTTCAAAATTAGCAATTCTAGAAAATACAGTAAAAAAATTGCGAAAAAATCATAAAATATGAAAAAAATTCCTTCACAGCGCCAAGTTATTTTTTTGGGAAATTTTTAATCGTACTTTAATGACCTAAAAAAGGTATTTATAGTAAAGATATGATTATAAAATAAATTTTTAACAACTAAAATAAACATCTTAAATTTTTTAAAAATACCCTGAATTATCTCCATTCACATGGCTTTAATTAGGATTTTAAAATTTTGAATTATTGCATACGGTTATAAAATAGCGGACGATTATAAAAGCAATTTTAAGAAAAATCAAGTTGACATGTTAATAAATATTTTTTTCCAGGTTCAGTTTTTGTAATAACAAAATGAGCTAATTATTTTTGTAAACTACAATAACTTAGCTTTAATATGGTTTTTAAAATTTTTAATTATCTTTAGTAGTTACAAAATTACAGACGTTTAAAAATGCGATTTCGTTTTTGTACATATAAGAATTAGTAGACTTATGAAAAATATTTTTTTAAACCACTAAAATAAGCAACATAAATTTTTTGAAAATACTCTTAATTATCTAAATTCGTGTGGCTTTAACTAGGATTTTTAAATTTTAAGTTTTCATGTACGGTTATAAAAGGGCGGGCGTTTAAAATTGTAATTTTAAGAAAAATCAACTTGACGTGTTAATAAATATTTTTTTCTAAACCCAATTTTAGAAATAGAAAAATTGAAAAAAAGTTTTGTAAACTACAATAAATTAGCTATAATACGGTTTTTAAAATTTGTAATTACCGCTAGTGGTTACAAAATTGCAGACGTTTAAAAATACGACTTCGTTTTTATATTAAAAATTTATATAAGAATTGGTAGACTTTTCAAAAATATTTATTAAACCACTAAAATAAGCAACATAAATTTTTTAAAAATATCCAGAATTATCTCCATTCACGTGGCTTTAATTTGGATTTTTCAATTTTGAATTATTGTGTACGGTTATAAAATAGAGGACGCTTATAAATGCAATTTAAAAAAAAATATTAAGTTGACGCGTTAATAAATATTTTTTTACAGTCTCAGTTTTTGTAATAAATAAATAAGCTATTATTTTTGTAAACTACAATAACTTAACTATAATATGGTTTTTAATATTTTTAATTATCTTTAGTGGTTACAAAATTACAGACGTTTAAAAATACGACTTGGTTTTTATATAAGAATTGGTGGACTTTTGAAAAATATTTTTTTAAACCACTAAATTAAACAACTTAATTTCTTGAAAATACCCTTAATTATCTAAATTCATGTGGCTTTAACTAGGATTTTTAAATTTTGAGTTTTCATGTACGGTTATAAAACGGCGGGCGTTTAAAATCGTAATTTTCGGAAAAATCAACTTGACGTGTTAATAAAAATTTTTTTCTAAACCCAATTTTTGAAACAAAAAAATTAGATAAATAGTTTTGTAAACTACAATAAATTGGCTATAATACGGTTTTAAAAAATTGTAATTACCTCTAGTGGTTACAAAATTGCAGACGTTTAAAAACACGACTTCGTTCTTATATTAAAAATTTATATAAGAATTGGTAGACTTTTCAAAAATTATTTTTTTAAACCACTAAAATAAGCAACATAATTTTTTTAAAAATACCCAGAATTATCTCCATTCACGTGGCTTTAATTACGATTTTTAAATTTTGAATTATTGTATACGGTTATAAAATAGAGGACGCTTATAAATGCAATTTAAAAAAAATATTAAGTTGACGCGTTAATAAATATTTTTTTACAGTCTCAGTTTTTGTAATAAATAAATAAGCTATTATTTTTGTGAACTTCAATAACTTAACTATAATATGGTTTTTAATATTTTTAATTATCTTTACACAGAATTACAGACGTTTAAAAATACTACTTCGTTTTGATATAAGAATTGGTAGACTTTTTAAAAATATTTTTTTAAACCACTAAAATACACGCCTAAAATTTTTAAAAAATACCCTTAATTACCTTAATTAACGCGGCATTAATTAGCATTTTTAAATTACCTTGTACGGTTATAAAATGGCGGACGTTTAAAAACGCCATTTTAAGAAAAATCAACTTGACATATTAATAAATATTTTTTTCTAAACCCAATATTTGGAATAAAACATTAAGATAAATATTTTTAAAAACTAAAATGAATTAGCTTTAATATGGTTTTTAAAATTTGTAATTACCACGTGTGGTTACAAAATTATAAACGTTTAAAAACTCCACTTCGTTTTATGTAAGAATTGTGGACTTTACAAAAATAATTTTTTAAACCACTAAAATAAAATTCTAAAATTTTTAAAAAATACTCTAAATTACCTATATTAACATGGCTTTAATTAGGATTTTTAATGTTTGATTTATCATGTGTGGTTATAAAATGGCGGACGTTTAAATTCGCAACTTTTAGAAAAATCGTGATTTATCAATTTTAAAATAGTTGTATTTTTTTAAAGCTTTTATTTAGGCTGATGTTGTTAATAAAAACTTTGTAAGCAATTTTAACGCGAAAAAAATGACATTTCCCCGAAGCTACACTTTTCAATAAAAAAATTAGATAAATTCCTATATTGGGCGCGTTCCACTAATGAACACTAAAGCCCACGACCACGACCGCAAAATTATCCCGTTCCACTAGCTCAAAACGTCACCATTTAACAAATTACCACAAAAACCCATCGATGACGTTTTTACGCACGAAAGAAACTGCCGCGGTCTTATGTGGAACGATTTTGCGGTCGTCATGAGCATTGCGAGTCTTTAGTGGAACGCGCCCATGATAGACCTATTTCAGTAAAATTTTTCTCATAGGAATTTTTTTGAAAATTTATTATAATGTAAATAGTCATTTTTGGTGTACAAAAAAATTTTTAAAAACTTGATTAAAAATTTAAAACTTCTGGTTTCGATAAAATTATAACAAAATTTTTGAGTTTAAAGTAAAGATAAGGGTATAATCTACAATTCGAAAGTCGAAAATCAATCATGAGCCAAAAAATAAATTTAATATAACCAAATGAAGTTAAACTTATTTTTTGGGGAAATTTTTAATCGTACTTTAACTATGTAAAAATGGTATTTATAATAAAGATATGATTATTAAATAAGTTTTATTATAAAATTTGGTTAATGTTTTTTAAAATGGACCATTTAAAAAATAAAGTTGGCAACGGGGTCTTTTATGAAATCCCATTTAAAAGTTTTTTAACGCTTTAATTATACTGACGTTTTTGATGATTACTTTATATGCACTTTGTACGCCAAAAAATGACATTTCCACTGAAGCTAGATTTACAAAATTAGTTTCATTATAAAATTTAGACAATTTCCTAGAAAATAGGATTATTTTAGTAATATTTTCCTCATAGGACCTTTTTTGAAAATTTATTTTAAAAAATACTCAACGTTATCATCATCGTCCTAAATATTTCTTAAAAATCCCCATCGATTCCACACCTCATAAAAATATTATATGAGGTCATAGGTATAAAAACAGTTTTTCGGAAATATCTTGTAAAAGTCAATCTTCCTGTATCTTCTTCTTTCCTCTTTTTTCCTCTTCTTTGCTCTCGAATTTGGAAATGATGAATAGGAAGAAAATTGGTATTTCATCTTAAAAGGTAAAAAATTGAAAGTTTTCTTTGGAAATTTTTTGAAAAATGTGAGTATTGAGTATTTTATTGGGTCATGTTTGTATGAAGGTATTTCAAAGTACTCGTAATAAACTTATAAAAGGAGAAATCAGCAAAATTAGAAATTCCCGTTGGTTACACGATAAAATGGTAAGACAAGGTCTCCGTGGGTCCACGTGGGTAGTATGACGTTTTCGCCTATACATATACCTGTGGGTTGCAGGTGCCGTTTTCGCAGCTTCACCTGGCAATAACTTCATCTCTTTAGGGAGAAACAGAACGTTAAGAGTCCAGAAAATGATAACACACTCTAGCGTGTATTTCTATTTGTCATCTAAGAGCGCTAGATCCTAGATGCTATATCACCTCTCAGGCGAAACGTTAAATATGCAACTCATTTCAAATAACGACGCGTCATTTCACAACAACTCCTCCAAGAGGTTTCCATTCTTTCACGATTTAATTACAAGAAGATTATATTTGTTTTACACTCCAATTACAAAAAAAAGATCTCCACAAACTCATCAAAAATACTAGCCTAGTGGCCATTCAATGATCAAATTGTTGTTGAGCTTCAGTAGTAGTAATTCAGTTCGAAAAAGGAAAGTTATCGGGCAGGTTTTTACTTTCGACTATCCCTGAGAAGACCAAAAATGGAGTAATAAAAAATCCTGAATGATCGAAACATTAATCTGTAGTATATGGGTTAAGGTCATCGAATTCCTTGGTGCTATCACTTTTAGGTGATTCTTTTGTGTCTGAAATCGGAAAAAAGTGTAGAAACTCATTATTTTCCTGAAAAAAAGATCTAAGAAAGCCGTGTCGGTAGACGATCGCGATTTGCTCGTTTTATATTTTTTATCATCAAGTAGGCCGCTCACGTTCAGCGTCCGTAGCAAAGCCACCTTGATCAGTCTCACCATAAAGCTCACCTGAGAAAGACCGCGCCGCGCTCTACCTGAAACGAAAATATTGGTTTACATCGAAAAGCGCGTGTTTACACCAACATTTTTAGTTTTTTTTCTTTAAGTTTTTAAGGACACACTTTATTATAAGAGTAAGTATTTTCCCCCAAAAAATTATAACGGAAATTTTAGTGGTTTCATCTGCAAATTATGCAAAAATTTCGCGCTTCAGTAAATCACTTAAAGATTGCTAAACTAACCACAGATTAGTAAGAAAAATTTTTGGAACGAGATTTGGATTTTCAAAAAATTGAAGAAGAAAAATAGTAATCAATAGATTTTCCCAAAAATTCAAAAATAATGACCATCCATCAAAATTTTGATTTTGGAAGAATTGGTTATTAGTCATATTTTTTTAGAATTTTGAGTCATGAGTGAACTGTTTTGGTCATAAATATAAAATGTAATAAAAATTATATTACATCCTGTTTATTCTATTTAAGATATTTTAATTTTCCGTTTAAATGACGAATGCATATTTTATTTTTCATTTAAATCTCGTTAAATTGGCGTTATACAAGGTGAGATTATTGGTAATTATCCCACGATTGGCCTTTTATAAACGATTGGTTAGTAGATTTGCAACTGCAGTCACTACTTTTGCTTTTACCAAGTAAAGACCAAGTGTCATTTATCGTGGATTTTCTAGCAATTTTCATGTGGGATACAAATTGCTTTCACAAAATTTGGACATGATATTAAAACATCATCTTCCTCATAAAATATCCACCTATTCGGCTTTATCGTTGCACAAAAATCAGTTTTTAGGTTTAATACCATGCTTCATAAAGTACTAACGCATTTCCTCGGTATTTGCTAAAAAGCGTGAAGATCTGAGTAATAAGGAAAAGGAAGATGTTCTGAACTAAAAGCGCGCAAAAGGAATAAAGGAAACAATGGAAAACTCCGCTACAATTAGCCATAATTAAGTAAACATAATTTAATCCTTGCGATAACAAAAAGTTTCTTAAGTGTAATGGTGATGATGGATTTCTTCCGGCGTTAAATTAATTAGAAGCAAGACCTACACCATAACCAACTATTGCTAACGAAATCAACTATAAATTATGTTAAATTGAAAGATATTGAAGGCTAAACCCACTAGAGACTTATATTTATAACATTCAACTATTTACACCACCCATTTACCAAAAACAAGACTCTTTCGTTTTAAATTAAAATTTGAAAGTTAATAATTTATATTTAAAAAATAAAGAAAATAAAAAAAAAATAAGAAATTTTTTTTTGAGTTTTTGAGGAGTACAATTTTTTTGGGGGGGGGGGGGGGGTGTAGAGGGCAGGTAAACCCCTACATTTCATCCATTTTTTATTATATTTCATTTGCTGGGTCGATTTTAAAAAAATACGAAAAAATTTTTTTTGAGCTATTTTTAAGCTGTGGCTTGAAATTTTTAATTGAAATCGGTTTTTATTTTTTTTCTCGAAAAATATAAAAGTTACCAATTTCAAATTTTTACCAAAAGTAAATACCGTGGATAGACGCGTTTTAAAAAATATTTGGTTAAAATCGGTTAAATAGTTTTTTTGGAAAAAATTCGCAAAGTTTTGGCAAAATTTTGGTACAAATACGGTTCTGGACGGCGCAATTTTAAACCGAAAATTAAAACTTTCACGGAATTTGGTGGAGGAGATAACTGTGCAAATTTTAAGCTATTAAACGTCTTGGTGGTGCTAATAGTTTCGAAGATATTAATTATTTTGTGAAAAGTGAAAAATTTCATACCGAAATTTTGGCTTCAAACGGAGATTTTGCTTATTTTAGCTACATTTTTGGTGATAACTCGAAAACGGAAAGAGATAGCGAAGTGATTATTATTTTGACGTAAAGTGGACATAAAGAGATTTTAGGGAAGGTGCATAAAGTAGGTTTAAAATGTAATTTGAAGGGTGAATTTGAGCCATAAAAACAAAATGCGATATAAAAAAATTTGTTTTTTCGTTATTTTTTCGAAATTTAAAATATCCTATGCGTGGGAGCTTTCGGTTTAAAGAGTAGATTCTAAAGAGTTTTTAAAATTGAAAATCCGTTAAAAAGTGACGCGGCGGGAGCCACTCACCCCTAAAATCAAAATTTCAAGTTTATTTGTACGTAATTTCCCAACCCTACCAAATATAAAAAATCTAAGTAGCCTATACACTGTAAAAAATATTCCCTTTTAAAGTTGCGAAAGAAAATTGCAAAATCTTTGAAAACTACGGGAGCCAGATTGGCCCAGGTTGAACCGCGTTTTACCCAATTTCTTTAACATTTTACGTTCGATTTTTTTTCAAGGTGCAGAATAAAAATTTCAAGGTGCCGATTTTATTTCTCATAAGTTAATACCAAATAAGTAAAATAAAAAATATTCGAGTATTACAGGTTGTTCCGATGAAAAGTTATGAATTTTCAAAGTTCGCGTCAAAATAGCGCAAAAAATAAAGCGCCACTTTGGGGGCATCAAAACGTCATAAAAAGTAAACGCATCCAAAAAAACTTCCGTTTTAAGGTAAAACGTGGAATTTATATGAGGAATAAAGCAACCGCGATTTTTTGTCTTCCTGCCGAACTTGTAATCGAAGCCAAAAAGCTTTGGTATTTTTTCTGTCCGAAAAAACGGTAGAATTTTACAGTTTGTGTCTTGAGGCCGTGACGTCACACCTTTGCGCCGGGAGGCTTAAAAATCGGTCACGGTAATCCCCAGGATGTTAGAATAAAAGGGGCCAAATTTCGTCGCTTCCCTTTAGAATCCGACGAAGTTACGATTTTTCAAAGTTAATGCCACTGAAAACCCGAAAAAAAGCGAAAAAACGACCGTTTTCGAGAATTTTTTTCAAAGAGTCGGGGAGGTCCAAAAAATTTAAAATTCGAACTACACTTGGAATCAACATCCCTCTTTACATCGGAACCGGAATTGTTAAAATCGGACGAAAAAACCAACCCTTTCGGCCGCTCCTCGCAAAATACGTCCGAATTCGGGGTAAAATACGAAATTGGGTCAAAACCGCCGTCTTCAGAATCTGGTTCCCCAGAATATACTAAAATTTGGTGCGATTCGGGGTGAATTTTGGACACTTAGGGGATGAATTCGATTTTTCGTTCGGGGTGGAATAACTTTTTTCAGGGTGGTTCGATCGAAAAGGGACATTTAAACTTATTTCTTAAAATGTCCCCCTCGTTCCACCTACTGTTACCGATTTTCTAAACATTTTCCTATAGTTGGAGCTTGGAGCACATTATATTACAAAAAGTTGATTGAACTAAATGACCCTTAATATATGTGGAGTGAATGTAAGAAACTGGGTTAACCCAGTTTTAGTAAGAAAACAGGTTGAAATATATTAAAAGTAAAGACAACAAAGACGAATTTAATGTTCTCATAATTCAATCGGATTTAAAGTCTTGCCGCAACCGCAAAACGTGCCTTTTCTTTGTTGTGCAACTTGCACCCACACCAAGACGGCCCCAAATTTGTTGTGAGAGGTTGGAGTCGGAAAATTTCCGTGATCGCAATTCCAAAATGCAGCACCAGGTTGGACAACCTTGAAGGAACTTTTAGCGTCAGCGTAGGTGGAAAATAATAGATGTCTTTTACTTCAGCGCGTCTCTTTTGTTTTCCAACTATTGACGTTCCAAAAGTACGGAAGTGGATGATTACGAAATAAATGACATAATGCTATCTTCAAACTAACTAACCCAAATCTGTTACTCAAAAAATAGCGACAAGATTACTTCCTATTCTATGATTATTTTCACTGGCGTACGCAGTTTTCTACTTGCGAAAAGTGCACCCCTTTTAAAAAATTCAGGGTACACCACTGATTATGTTGAACAGGATTTTTGTGGGAGTTAAAAGTTTTGTGGGGAAGTTAAAAGTTTTTAAATGTCAAAATTTTTACGTTTTTGCTAATATTTTTAAAACACCAAAAATGAGTATTTTTTAAAATGATTTTTCAAAAAAGGTCCTATGAGAAAAATATTACTTAAATAAGCCTATTTTATAGAAAATTGTCTAAATTTTATAATGAAACTAATTTTGTAAGTCTAACTTCAGTGGAAATGTCATTTTTTGGCGTTTAAAATGCATATAAAGTTATCATCAAAAACGTCAATTTAAATAAAAGCGTTAAAAACGTTTTAAATGGGATTTCAAAAAAGGCCCCATTGCGAATTCTATTTTTTAAATGGTCCATTTTATAAAAAAATAACCTAATTTTATAATAAGACTTATTTTATAATCATATCTTTATTATAAATACCTTTTTAGGTCATTAAAGTACGATTAAAAATTTGCCCAAAAAATAACTTTAACTTCAATTGGTTATATTAAATTTTTTTTTGACCCATCATTGATTTTAGACTTTTTTTATTATAAATTATACCCTAATATTTAATTTAAACTCAAAAATGTTGTTATAGTTTTATCGAACTTAGCAATTTTTAATCAAATTTTTATAATTTTTTTATACACCAAAAATGAGTATTTTTTTAAATCAATTTTCAAAAAATTTCCTATGAGAAAAATATTACTTAAATAAGTCTATTTTATAGGAAATTGTCTAAATTTTTTAATGAAACTAATTTTGTAAGTCTAACTTTAGAGGAAATGCCATTTTTGGGCGTTCAAAGTGTTTTTATCAAAAAAAATCATTTTTTTAGAATTTTACTCTAGATCCGCCACTGATGTTGAAGGACCACCAAGTTTTTGTATTTCTAAAAATTTGGGTCTTTTGGTGTGTTGATTTTTATGCTTCTTCATTGAGTTAGTCACGATGTGTAATGAAATGGTGAACGAATTTGCGTTTCATTTGCATAATTCGCATCTTCAATCACCCCAAGATTAAATTACATTAATTTCGCAGGTAAAGATGGTGGTTATAACTTCCTGGAATTAGACGTTGTTAACGAGATAAATCAATAATTATTTTAGTCAAATTATTCATAAGTCGTGTAGGTGTCAATAACACCACGAACAAGTCATGGACGAATTGAAAACCTGCATGGATTTTATTCAAATTTAGAAAGCTCATTATTTATTTTATTTTTTGCACGAGTAATTGCTTGAGTGGGATGATTGAATTGGAAGAAACTATTTTTATTTCATTAATATGAATGAATATTTTTGTAGAAGAAGAGTTAAGACTTTAAATCACGCACTGCTAGTTAAGACTTTTAAGACTCAAATCAAAAAACAGATCTCGTAAGAAACTCACGCACGTAATTCATGTCCCCACATCTTCACTTATGAATTTTAATTTTTATTTCCTGGAAATTCAAGATGCATTTTTTATTTAATTAGGGCCTACTATTATCTTCCTTCTTCAACAGAAATTATATTGTACTGTACTACTAATTTAGGTCTTCTCGGTAGTTCGTAAATCTTGTTGATTCAAGCAGCGATACGCTTCAGGAATCTCAGTTAGATTAGGATCATTAAATTAAGATTACCATGATAAAATACCTCAATCGAAACACCAAAAATGCGGAAGCCTTTTATTCCAACCTATAAAAAAACATTTTATCCCAAAAATTTAGAATTATTCAAATTGATCTCCATTGAATCTTCCTCAGAAGGAAAAAAGTCCTGAAGCTAAAAACTACCAGTTTTCAAAAAATACCGTAAAAAAATGAAGAGTAGATGATTTATCGTTGTAAATTTTTGCTCTTTATATTCATATTATAAAATGATTTTTCCAAGAATTTATTATCGCCTAAAATGGTTATTAAGGCTCATAAAATTGAATTAATAACTGAAAGTAAGAACGCTCGTATAAATAAGGTTCGGAGTTTGTTAATAACTTTGGGCATTATTGGCAATAACTATTAAAGCTTTTATATCAACTCTTGCTTCAAGTGAAATAGTGAAAGTAAGTTAAATTTAGAACGATAATTGTGCCATTACACTGTACAATAACAAGTATTTAATTTGTTCAACGCTTAAATGCAATTGCTATAAGTTACAATCAAATCAAAAAATCTTTTACTTTGAAACTTGGAGAGACAGGTACTACTTCAATTGTAAAGGTGGGTACACACGAAATGTTCGATGTAAGAATATAATTTATAGTCCTCAATTTCTAAAAAAAAAACGAAAATTTTAGGAGTTTATTTAAAGACTTGAAATTACCACCAAAGTTTTTTTTAGACAAAAATAATTCAAACAATCACAGTTTTTCTAAAATTAACATTGGAATTTTACTATGAAATTTTTAGTATTAATAAATGATAATATCATAAACAATTGTAGAAAATTTTGTAAAAATATTTATAAAAATAAAAAAGTTATTAATAATTTTGCAATTCAAGTTCCAAAAATATTAACAAAATAATATATAAAATCATTAATTTTCTCATGTTTCCATTGGAATTTTCAAACAAAAATTTTACTATTATTATGTAGTAGTATCATGAATACATGGACAAAATTTTGTAAAAATATCTACAACAATAAAAAAGTTATTAACAATTTTGTTATTCCAGTCGTTAAAAAAACAACGGTTCTTCAGGTTTTTTTTTAAATTTTTATAAAAATAAAAAAGTTATTAACAATTTTGTAACTCAAATTCCAAAAATAATGACTAAAATACGAAATTATTTGTAAAACCATGAATTCTCTCAAGTTTCCAAGGGAAGTTCCAAAAAAATATTTAACCATTATTAAATAATAGTATCATAAACTCATGTGGAAAATTTTGTAAAAATAGTAGAAACAACAAGGCAAATTAAAAATTTGAAACTAAATAATAAATATTTAAAGTTTAAAGAAAGTAAAAAAAAAATTAAAAAAATTCAAGTCTCTACGATGTTTCGTTCAAAAGTTATGAATTTTTATATAAAATATGGCATTCTGGAAAATGAGTAAAGATATATTTTGAAAAATTAATATTTCGCATAATAACTAAAATTAAGAAACAAAAATTCGTACAGATGAATTTCTAAAAATTACTGATATTAACATATTATTTTTTTTTAAATTTAATTATTTTTTGAGATACATTACCTAAAAAAATTTTGATTTTTTTGTGATTTTGGGAAGTAAAATTTTTATGTGGGGGTGTAGAGGGTAGGTGAACTCCTACATTTCATCCATTTTTAATTATCTTTCATTTGATGAGTCGATTTTGAAAAAAATCGAAAAAAATTTTTTTTGAGATAATCTTAAGGCTTCAAATTTTTATGGAAATCGGTTTTTATTTTTTTTCTCGAAAACTATAAAAGTTACCGATTTAAAATTTTTACCAAAAGTAAACACCGTGGATAGACGCGTTTTAAAAAATATTTTGTTCAAATCGGTTAAATAGTTTTTTTGGAAAAAATTCGCAAAGTTTTGGCTAAATTTTGGTACAAATACGGTTCTGAACGGCGCAATTTTAAACCGAAAATTAAAACTTTCACGGAATTTGGTGGAGGAAGTGACTGTGTGAATTTTAAGCTATTAAACGTCTCGGTGGTGCTTATAGTTTCGAAGATATTAATTATTTTGTGAAAAGTGAAAAATTTCAGACCGAAGTTTTGGCTCCAAACGGAGATTTTGCTTATTTTAGCTACATTTTCGGTGATAACTCGAAAACGGAAAGAGATAGCGAAGTCATTCTTTTTTTGACGTGACGTAGACTTAAAGAGCTTTTAGGAAAGGTGCATAAAGTAAAATTAAAATGTAATTTGGAAGGTGAATTTGGCCAATAAATACGATTTTTAAAAATGCGATATAAAAAAAATTATTTTTTTCGTTATTTTTTCGATATTTAAAATACCCTATGCGTGGCAGCTTTTGGGTCAAAGAGTAGATTCTAATGTATTTTTAAAATTGAAAATCCAATAAAAAGTAACCCGGCGGGAGCCACTCACCCCTAAAATCAAAATTTCGAGTTTATTTGTACGTAATTTCCCAACCCTACCAAATTTAAAAAATCTGAGTAGCCTCTACACTGTAAAAAATATTCCTTTTTAAAGTTCCAAAAGAAAATTGTAAAATTTTTGAAAACTGCGGGAGCCAGATGTGCCCCTGTTGAACCGCGTTTTACCCGATTTTTTTAACATATTACGTTCGATTTTTTTCTAAGGTGCAGGGTAAAAATTTCAAGGTGCCGATTTTTTTTCTCATAAGTAAATACCAAATAAATAAAATAAAAAATATTCGAGTATTACAGGTTGTTCCGAAGAAAAGTTACGAATTTTCAAAGTCCGCGTCAAAATAGCGCGAAAAATAAAACGTTACTTTGGGGGCACCAAAACAACATAAAGAGTAAACGCATCCAAAAAAACTCCCATTTTAAGGTAAAACGTGGAATTTAGATGAGGAATAAAGCAACCGCGATTTTTTTCTTCCTGCCGAATTTTTAATCGAAGCCAAAAAGATTTGGTACTTTTTCCGTCCGAAAAAACGGTAGAATTGTACAGTTTGCGTCTCGGGGTCGTGACGTCACACCTTTGCGCCGGGAGGCTTAAAAATCGGTCACGGTAATCCCTAGGATGTTAGAATAAAAGCGGCCAAATTTCGTCGCTTTCCTTAAGAATCCAACGGAGTTGCGATTTTTCAAAGCTAACGCCGCCGAAAATCCGAAAAAAAGCGAGAAAAATCGATCATTTTCGGGAATTTTTTTTAAAGTGTTGGAGAGGTCCAAAAAATTTAAAATTCGAACCACGCTTGGAATCAACATCCCTCTTTACATCGCAACCGAAACTCTTAAAATCGGACGAAAAAAACCACCCTTTCGGCCGCTCCTCGCAAAAATCGTCCGAATGTGGGGTAAAAATACAAAAGCGGTCGTATCTCCGCCCCCTTAATAAATAGATCGGGGCGAGTCAAAACCGCCATCTTCAGAATCCGGTTTTCCATGACATACTAAAATTTAATGCGATTCGGGGTGAATTTTGGACACTTAGGGGATGAACTCGATTTTTCGTTCGGGGTGGAATAACTTTTTTCGGGGTAGTCCGATCGAAAAAGGACATTTAAACTTTTTTCTTAAAATTTTCTCCTCCTTCCACCTAGAAAATTACAACTCTCTACGAAAAAAGAAACACCTTCACCGTTCCTTACGGTTTTAGATAAAACTGTTTGTACAGTTGGTCCCAGTTGGAAGTAGGACAAAGAATACATGATCGTGATTTTTTTTGTTCTACCAAGTCAATTATTCTTGTTTTAGCTAAAAACTTATTAAAAGTCATTACCAAAAAAATACAAAACGTTGGTTTGATTTGATAAATTTGTAGTAGTGATTTGTGAAAAATAAATGGCACACGTTGAGTGTCGTTGATTGTGACTGCGGTGTGGTAAGGTATGCAAATTTAAAGTAAATAACGATTACACTAGTCACCTTCTGCACGATTATTTTCAATGGAAACGTAAATATGAGAAGCACCAAGTGCAACCATCTGGACGCGTTTTGACAGACGCCTTGCATTTACGTAACGAGACTCCAAAGATTGCATAACGACTGCCTCATTCCTTTTTCATCGCGAATTACGAATAAATACCCAATCTACTTTAGTCAAGATTGCTGCAATCATCTTTTACCATAAATAAAAATAGCCATTTACCTTTAACAACTAGGAATAATTAGAAATCTTATTTTTAACCAAATTATTGGAATTACCATATATTTATCCAGATTTTTTTGGATCAAGGAATCCCACCACTATGCACCACTATGGAAGAACGTAAACATGTTGATCCAATCCAAGTGATTTGTTGAATTGATAAAACGGATGAGGAATTGAAGAATGAAAGAATTTGCACAATGAGAATGCATTAGCGGAAAACGATTATCATTTATTCAATAAGTGGTCAATTTGTGCTGATTTATTTGAATAATGAAGACCAATTTCCTCCGCATTTGTCATGATGATTGTGAAATTTTCGTGAGACAAAACAATTGAAGAGTTTCGGGTGTAATTAATTCAATTAAAACTGAGTTGCGCATGTAACGCTTTAAGGTATTTTATAAAAGCGTGCGAAAATTATTAAAGATAATTTTGTTAATAATTTGAAGTCGTGTGTAGTGTCGCGTGTTTAACAAACACATATTGAGATAAAAACAAAGTGGCGGCAAAGATTTTATTCACCTCGGGGTAACGCAGCTGGACAACGTGAAGCAGATGAAGACGGAAGTGACTTAAGTTAAGCCCCAGGCGCGCACTTCTCTGCGGTTGGTTGGGTTCAAACCTCTACAATACTCATTAACACAAACCCGGAGATATCGACACTAGATCAAGACACAAATCGGCAAGCGCACGCCCCACGGTTAAAATCTTTAAATCGTTCCCATTGACGAACGACGTCTATCAATAACCTGCAAACAAAAGAAAATCGTGATCCAAACGCAGAACGCAACTGTTGAAATCATAAAGTTCAAAATAGGTCGTTACTTTATACTTACTTAAACCTCTATTTCACATCAAAACCACACAATTTTCGAAAAATCCTACCTTCTCATTTTTCGAGTAGTTTTGAGATGTCCCCATTGACGAACGATGTTTAGCAATTAACTGGGACCATAATTTTTGGAGAAAAAATGAAGGTTTGTGTTTGTTTTTTTTAGAAGTAAGATTTTCTGATAAAATTTGTGCTGAATTCGGAGGAAGAATGAATGAAGATTGTATTTGGAGTAATTCTGAGGTATCCCCAACCATTGTGGTTTTTTTACAAGTAGGATTTTTTGATAAAATTGATATAATTACGTTACATGCAATATCTAAGAGTTCAACGAAATTGGGACTTTACATTTTGGAGGAAGAATATTTGGATTAGTTCTAAGGTGTCTTCAACCTTTGTGGTTTTTTTAGATGTCAGATTTTCTGAAAAAAAATTGGTGATGCAGTATAAGTTTTGGAGGAAGAATGAAGGAAGATTATATTCGCAGTAGTTCTAAGGAATCTTCAACCATTGTGGTTTTTTTAGAAGTCAGATTTTCTGAAAAAATTGGTGATGCGCAGTATAAGTTTTGGAGGAAGAATGAAAGAAGATTATATTCGCAGTAGTTCTAAGGAGTCTTCAACCATTGTGGTTTTTTTAGAAGTTGGATTTTTTGATAAAATTGGTATAAATACGTTATATGCAATATCTCAAGGGACTATAATTTTGGGAAAAAAATAAAGGACAAAAATATTTGGAATAGTTCTAAGGTGTCGTCAGCCTTTGTGGTTTTTCTGGAAGTCCGATTTTCTGATAAATTTGGTGTTGGACTATAACTTTAGGACGCACAATGAAGGAAGGTTATATTTGACATAGTTCTAAGGTGTCCTCAACTGTTGTTTGTAATTTTTTTAGAAGTACGATTTTTTGATGAAACTGGTACAATTACGTTAAGTGCAATATCTCAGGGTTCAACAAATCTGGAACTATAAATTTTAGAGGAAGAATAAAGGAGTAATTCTAAGGTGTCTTTAACCTTTGTGGTTTTTTTAGAAGTCAGATATTCTGATAAAATTGGTGGGGGACTATAAGTTTTGAAGGAAGAATGAAGGAATATTATATTTGGAGTAGTTCTAAAGTGTCCTTAACCATTGTGGGTTTTTTTTTTGAAGTACAATTTTTTGATAAAATTGCACACTTCCAATTTTCAGAATCAATTTCTTCTTATATTGATACAGGATCCGATACCCTAATAATCAAGTTTCGAGTAAAATTTTCAAGAGCCCAAAGACTTTTTGGATGTTCGCGTAATTCAAATTATTCATAAAATTTAAGCACCATGCAATTTTAATCGACCACAGTAGGTTTTTCAAAATTATTATGACTATTCAACTCACAAGTGATTATTTTTTGTGTCAAGTAAAACATCAAAAATATCAGCGATTATTTTATGATGTTAATGTCAAATTTAAAAAAGTTTGAAGTTGGCTGTCAAATTTTGCATAAAAATATTCGTTAAATAGTCCCTTAAATTGTTCAAATTATAAGTCGGATATTTTTCATACATTACCACTCTTGTCATTTGGGGTTACAAATTAAAACTTAACCCCAAATGACATTCGTGGCAATGACAGTGAAAAATATTCGACTTAAATTTGACCACTCGTGATATTACATATGAAAATTACTGGAGTTAAAAACTTAAAAAAAAAAACTATAATCTGCTTCAGTTTTTCCAAAATATATCCGAGAAATTATAAGAAACTTTTGTTCTCCAAGTGGCAGCATGAGTACAAAAAAATAATACCAAGAACAATTCCATTTTAACTTCTAAATTAAATTTTTCAAAAAAGTAGTTCCATTCTGAACAAAAAAAATTCGGCTTCCCAGAAAGTTACAGCAAGTTTAAAATTTCAAGTTTTTTTATGAATCTTGTGGAACACCCTATACAATTTCCTTCTTGTCGTTAATTTTTTAATTTTAATCATGTATAGTTTGGATTTTCTTTTTACCTCGTTTCTTTTTTGATTGTTTTTAAAACTAAGAGGGATTTTTTAAATTTCCCGCATTAAAATTAACGTATCTGGATGAAATTTAAAAACAAATTCCAAAACATACTTGATTCTAATAAAAATATTGATATTAAAAAAATATACAGGAATCCAAAAAATTTTTAACTTTTAAAACAGTTGTAACGCACCAAAAATTAGTATTTTTTTAAAGTAAATTTTCAAAAAAGTTCCTATGAGGAAAATATTCCTATTTTATAGAAAATTATCTAAATTTTATAATGAAACTGATTTTGTAAATCTAGCTTCAGTGGAAATGTCATTTTTTGGCGTTCAAAGTGCATACAAAGTTTTCATCAACAACATCAGCCTAAAAAAAGCTTTAAAAAAATACAACTATTTTAAAGTCGATAAATCACGATTTTTCTAAAAGTTGCGAATTTAACCGTCCGCCATTTTATAACTACATATGATAAATCAAAATTTAAAAATCTTAATTAAAGCAACGTTAATAGAGGTAATTTAAAGTATTTTTCAAAAATTTTAGGATTTTATTTTAGTGGTTTAAAAAATTATTTTTGTAAAGTCCACAATTCTTACATAAAACGAAGTGGAGTTTTTAAACGCTTATAATTTTGTAACCACAAGTGATAATTACAAAGTTTAAAAACCATATTAAAGTTAATTTATTGAAGTTTTCAAAAATATTTATCTCAAATTTAGATTCCAAAAATTGCGTTTAGAAAAAAATATTTATTTAAACGTCAAGTTGATTTTTCTTAAAATTACGTTTTTAAACGTCCGCCATTTTATAACCGTACATGACAATATAAAATTTAAAAATGCTAATTAATTCCACGTTAATTAAGGTAATTAAGAGAATTTTGCAAAAATTTTAGGCGTTTATTTTAGTTGTTTAAAAAAAATATTTTTTAAAAGTCTACCAATTCTTATATAAAAACGAAGTCGTATTTTTAAACGTGTGTAATTTTGTAACCACTAGAGATAATTAAAAATTTTAAAAACCATATTAAAGCTAAATTATTGTAGTTTACAAAAATAATTATCTCATTTATTTATTACAAAAACTGAGCCTGGAAAAGAATATTTATTAACGCGTCAACTTAATTTTTTTTTAAAATTGCGATTATAAGCGGCCGCTATTTTGTAACCGTATACAATAATTCAAAATTGAAAAATCCTAATTAAAGCCACGTAAATGGAGATAATTCTGGGTATTTTAAAAAAAATTAGGTTGTTTATTTTAGTGGTTTAAAAAAGTATTTTTGAAAAGTCTACCAATTCTTATATAAATTTTTTATATAAAAACGAGGTCGTATTTTTAAACGTCTGTAATTTTGTAACCACTAGAGGTAATTACAAATTTTAAAAACCATATTAAAGCTACTTTCTTGTAGTTTACAAAACTATTTATCCAATTTTTTTATTTCAAAAATTGGGTTTAGAAAAAAATATTTATTAAAACTTCAAGTTGATTTTTCTTAAAATTACGATTTTAAAAGCCCGCTACTTTATAACCGTACATGATAACTCAAAATTTAAAAACCCTAATTAAAGCCACGTGAATTTAGATAAATAAGGGTATTTTAAAAAAATTATGTTGTTTATTTTAGTGGTTTAAAACATTATTTTTCATAAGTCTACCAATTTTTATATGCATAAAAACGAAGTCGTACTTTTAAACGTTTGTAATTTTGTAACCGCTAGAGATATTTAAAAATTTTAAAAACCATATTAAAGCTAAGTTATTGTAGTTTACAAAAATAATAAGCTTATTTTATTATTACACAAACTGAACCTGGAAAAAAATATTTATTAACACGTCAACTTGATTTTTCTTAAAATTGCGTTTATAAGCGTCCGCTATTTTATAACTGTATACAATAATTCAAAATTGAAAAATCCTAATTAAAGCCACGTAAATGGAAATAATTCTGGGTATTTTTAAAAAATTTAAATTGTTTATTTTAGTGGTTTAAAAAAATATTTTTGAAAAGTCTACCAATTCTTATCTATATATTTTTTTATAAAAACGAGGTCGTATTTTTAAACGTCTGTAATTTTGTAACCACTAGAGGTAATTACAAATTTTAAAAACCATATTAAAGCTATTTTTTTTTAGTTTACAAAACTATTTATCTATTTTTTTTATTTCAAAAATTGGGTTTAGAAAAAAATATTTATTAACACGTCAAGTTGATTTTTCTTAAAATTACGATTTTAAACGCCCGCTATTTTATAACCGTACATGATAACTCAAAATTTAAAAATCCTAATTAAAGTCTCGTGAATTTAGATAATTAAGTGTATTTTAAAAAAATTAAGTTGTTTATTTTAGTGGTTTAAAAAATTATTTTTCATAAGTCTACCAATTCTTATATGTATAAAAACGAAGTCGTATTTTTAAACGTCTGTAATTTTGTAAACGCTAGAGATAATTAAAAATTTTAAAAACCATATTAAAGCTAAGTTATTGCAGTTTACAAAAATAATTAGTTCATTTTATTATTACAAAAACTGAACCTGGAAAAACATATTTATTAACACGTTAACTTGATTTTTCTTAAAATTGGGTTTATAAGCGTCCGCTATTTTGTAATCGTATGCAGTAATTCAAAATTTTAGAATCCCAATTAAAGCTACGTGAATGGAGATAATTTGGGATATTTTTAAAAAATTTAAGATGTTTATTTTCGTTGTTAAAAATTTATTTTATAATCATTCTTTTTAGGTCAGACCGCTAAAGGCGCATAAGGATGGGAACAAAAATAAACGATGAATCATGAAATCGAACATTACTGGCAATATCTCAAGTTTTTCTCGACAGATTTTAAATTTTTTTTCTGATTTATAAACTAGATTAATTAAACTAAAACTGGTCAACAGCTTTTGTGTTGCAATTTTATCCAAAATTAATTATAAACGACCAAAGCTAAGGTACTTTTGGGTAATATTTTTTTTTTATAGAATCTCCATTTTTTTCCTTCTGTCTATATTTAGTTGAATGACTCTAGAATCTGAAATAAAAAAAAGTATGCAAAAATATTCTTTCCACTAGCATATCTAGTGTTGCCCGTAAACTGCTATTTTTGCCTATTAGAAAATGACTCTTAAAGTACGATTAAAAATTTTCCCTAAAAATAACTTTAACTTAAAAAAGTCTATTTTATAGGAAATTGTCTAAATTTGGAAGTCTAACTTCAATGGACATGTCATTTTTGAGCGCCCAAAGTGCTATAATGTTTTTATCAAAAAATACCAATTCATATTCTGATTGTCAGTAGCTGCAAAATTAATTCTCTTGAATTAACAAAGACAAATTCAACTGTAGTTTCTTGATTTGATCCTTGTATACCCAAGATTCAATGGTTGATATTCATCTGATAAACCTCCAAGAATTATGTTTCCAATTACTTTGTCCTTAAATGGTTCTCCAATACTTTCGAATTGTTCCAATAAAATTCTTATAAAGATTTAAAATTTTCAAATCACTGATGTAACCACTGCTATCATCAAATGTCTTTTATTAAAATCATTCCAAGCTTCTTTGGTTGTTGTTGAAGGAGAATAGGATAACTTCAAAATTGAAGGTTCCAGTAGTTTGGTGATTCATGATATCCTTTAGTCGAACTATTGGATATCGAGAATAGGATACTTTGCGTAAAAAAATGGTGTTGGAGGATAAATTTTGAAGGAAGAATGTTGGAGGAAAATGTTTGGAGTAGTTCTGAGGTGTTTCGAAGCGTTGAGGTATTTTTTGATAAAATTGGTATAATTAATGGGGATCGTGGTTGACGTCCCTTGGGCGAGTTTAGCTGAGAGAAAAATGATACGGCCGTGGTTGTTTAGATACAATTTCTGCAATGCCATTTATTAAAGTGCCACGATCGCCATTATATAAATAATTAAATGTCAGAATAAAAACATGGCTCGCCATTAATGAGATGGTGCTCCGCACTTTCTATGAAAACACAGTCGCACCGCGCAAATGCCTTTATAATAATAATAATGCGCACTGCGATGAATTATTAGCGATATTATTATTATCGCTGTTCACCTTTGAAAATGTAAATACGGTTATTCAGCTGCAGTTGGGTTTCTGGTCGTTATGTTGGGCAGCTACAATTAATAGCTGAATTACGGCCTAACTAGCTATTTATTGTGTTTAGTCGAGACTAATGAGTAGCTGGTTGAGAGCTACGATAAAGCACCGTAAGGAATTATTGTTTATCGCTTTTAATTACACTCTGTATACTTTTAACGCCAATACCATTAACTACTTACATCCACTCAATGAAAACCAACTTCACTTTTTACATCCCATCCTCATTCCTCAATCCTCATCAACAACGAAAGCGAAATTATCCAACTTTTTACTTCTACCCAAAAAATCTACAATCAACTAACATTCTCCAACACAAAAACCACAAGAACTTTGATCGAAATCTACCTTAATTCAGGGTCTACATCCTTGAGGAAGCTTGTATACAGTCCATTTAATCGATAGATCTTTTCATCGAAACGACAAGGACGTTTTATTGACATAGACGTTCCATCGACAATAGCTTTGCTTCGACACTACCTTTTCTTAGACAAGAACATTTCATTGATATAGACGTTTCATCGACAGCTGCTTCATCGACACTACCTTTTCATCGATATTGCTATTAATCCGACAGTGTCATTTCTTCGACACTACCTTTCAGGAAGAACATTTCATTGACATAGACGATTCATCGACAGCCCCTTCACCGACACTACCTTTTCATCAACAATGCTATTTCTCCGACAGTGTCATTCCATCGAAAATCTTCTCATCGACACTATCTTCCAGGAGGAACACTCCATTGACATAGATGGTTCATCGACAGCTGCTTCAATGATACTACCTTTTCATCGACAATGCTATTTCTCCGATAGTGTCATTTCATCGACCACAGTTTCATCAACAATACCTTTCAGGAGGAACATTTCATCAATATAGACGGTTCATCGACACTAACTACTCATCGACAATGCAATTTCAGGCGACATGACAAACACGTGTTTCATCGACATACATGTGTCGATGAGAAGGTAGTATCGATGAAAAAGTTGTCGATGAAACGTCCATGTCAATGAAAAGGTGCTGATGAAATGGTAGTATCATTGATATTACATTCAATGAAAAGACTACGTGGTTGAAACGGTATACAAGTATTTTTTTGTGGAGGAGTATATAATTTTTTAATTAACCTTTGAAGAGGTCAAAAGGAGAAGATGTGTACGTTAACGTGTGTAGCAGGCGTCAGTAGTAGTTAAAGAGTTTGTTTCGCTCTGGTTACCACCGAACTGTACTAAGGCTAAATTCGTGATCCTGGTAATGAATTAATGTTATATAGTTATTACAGATGTAAGTGGATGTTATATTAAACATTCTTTAACATGTTGAACCACATTATGAACCCACCGGGCATGACTATTGTGTTTATGCGTAGTTTGATACAGTAATAAGCCTTTTTGTTTTCTTCATTCTTCACATAAACATTAGTTATACTTACATAATCTTAACAGTATGATAAATTACAAAAGTAAATTTGGTTGCATATCACCCAAATTGATGACACCTAAAAACTGTACTGCAGAAATATCTGTTTTGTGGGTTATTTCCTGGCGTTGCAGAATTCACTTTCGAATAATGATGGATTACGACAAATAATGCCTGGGAGCATGTCTAAATTAGGAAACAGTAAGGTACGCTTGTCGGACTTGCTTTCGTTTGGAGATAAATTTGTATACGCGCAATTTCGATTTTAATTCCAAAGAAATTTACTGAGCCCCAGGAAACAATTTAACGAAATAATGGCGCAAAAATAAATATTCATTGTTTCCAACGTGCTTGAGTAGTTGACAAAAAAACACTTTAAATGCCGCGAGTAAGTATTTACTACCTTGCACAATTTCTTCACGAAAATATAATTGTTGCTCTAATTTTATAATTAATTTGAACTATCGGTTGTGTAACTTACCATCAAGCGATTGTTTTGTCAATTAACAAAACCAGTTTTTAATACTCACTTCTAAGGTCAAAAAATTGCTTTTACCAAATTTAAAACCAATTTATTATCACATATTTTGTCATGTTTTTTAATTGAATTATAAAAAAAATCTAGTTTTCAGAAACGATTTTGAAACCGTTTTCATCGCATGAAAAATTTAAAATTCGTTCTAGTCATAGAACAAAACTTCATCTTTAAGATGCATCTCGAATTTTGAAAATCGGTTAAAAAACAAGCCAGTAATTGCTTACGAAATAACCACGCGCCGCGCCGATTTGACGTTACAAAAAAAATAGAATAACTTTTTTTAGGGAAGTCGTAGAAAAAATTTTTTTAACAACTTTCTCTTTGTTTTTTTTTCATTCTATTTGCTTACAAAATTTCTCAAAAAAAAATTGAGTAGGTCGTCCTGAACATTTATTTTTTGATCAATATGTAAACCTTAAAAAAATCAACTTTTTCGGAAATGTTTTTGAAAGCGTTATCGTCGCACGAAAAATTAAAAATTCGTTGTGGTGATAGAACAAAACTTTATCTTTAAGAAGCATCTCGAATTTTAAAAATCGGTCAAAAAACACGCCTTCAATTAATTAAGAAACAACCTCGTGGATTTTGATGTTAAAAAACGATAAAATAGAATAACTTTTTTTGGGGACGTCGTAAAAAAATTTTTTTCTACGATTTTCGCTTTTTTTTAATTCATTCTATTTGCTTACAGTTTGTACTTTCTCAAAAAAAATTAAGTGGGTCTTCCTGAACAATTTATTTGATCAACATGTAAACCTTCAAAATTTCAACTTTTTCGGGAACGTTTTTGAAACCGTTCTCGTCGCAGGTAAAATTTAAAATTCGTTCTGGTGATAGAATAAAACTTCATCTTTAAGAAGCATCTCGAATTTTAAAAATCGGTCAAAAAACACGCCTTCAATTAATAAAGAAACAACCTTGTGGGTTTTGACGTAAAAAACGATAAAATAGAATAACTTTTTTGGGGGACATTGTAGAAAAAAATTTTTCGACGATTTTCGCTTTGTTTTACTTCATTCTATTTGCTTACCGTTTCTACTTTCTCAAAAAAATTAAGCGGGTCTTTCTGAAAAATTTTTTTGATCAACATGTAACCTTCAAAAATTCAACTTTTTGGAAACGTTTTTGAAAGAGTTCTCGACGCACGAAAAATTTTACTTTCGTTCTGGTGATAGAACTAAACTTTATCATTAAGAAGCATCTCGAATTTTAAAAATCGGCCAAAAAACAAGCCTTCAATTAATTAAGAAACAACCTCGTGGGTTTTGACGTTAAAAAACGATAAAATAGAATAACTTTTTTTGGGGAAAAAATTTTTTTTCAACGATTTTCGCTTTGTTTTATTTCATTCTATTTGCTTATAGTTTCTACTTTCTCAAAAAAAATTAAGTGGTCCTTCCTGAACAATTTTTTTGATCAACATGTAAACCTTAAAAAATTCAACTTTTTGGACACGTTTTTGAAAGCGTTTTGTCGCACGAAAAATTTAACATTCGTTCTGGTGATAGAACTAAACTTTATCTTTAAGAAGCATCTTGAATTTTAAAAATCGGCCAAAAAACACGCCTTCAATTAGTTAAGAAAAAACCTCGTGGGTTTTGACGTTAAAAAACGATAAAATAGAATAACTTTTTTTGGGGACGTCGTAGAAAGAAAATTTTCGACGATTTTCGCTTTGTTTTATTTCATTCTATTTGCTTATAGTTTCTACTTTCTCAAAAAAAATTAAGCGGGTCTTCCTGAACAATTTTTTTTGAACAACATGTAAATCTTCAAAAGTTCAACTTTTTGGAAACGTTTTTGAAAGCGTTCTCGTCGCACGAAAAATTTAACATGCGTTCTGGTGATAAAACAAAACTTCATCTTTAAGAAGCATCTGGAATTTTAAAAATCGGTCAAAAAACACGCATTCAATTAATTAAGAAACAACCTCGTGTGTTTTGACGTTAAAAAACGATAAAATAGAATAACTTTTTTTGGGGACGTCGTAGAAAGAAAATTTTTGACGATTTTCGCTTTGTTTTATTTCATTCTATTTGCTTATAGTTTCTACTTTCTCAAAAAAAATTAAGCGGGTCTTCCTGAACAATTTTTTTTGAACAACATGTAAATCTTCAAAAGTTCAACTTTTTGGAAACGTTTTTGAAAGCGTTCTCGTCGCACGAAAAATTTAACATGCGTTCTGGTGATAAAACAAAACTTCATCTTTAAGAAGCATCTGGAATTTTAAAAATCGGTCAAAAAACACGCATTCAATTAATTAAGAAACAACCTCGTGTGTTTTGACTTTAAGAAACGATAAAATAGAATAACTTTTTTTGGGGACGTCGTAGAAAATTTTTTTTCCATGATTTTCGCTTTATTTTATTTCATTCTATTTGCTTGCAGTTTCTACTTTCTCAAAAAAAATTAAGTGGGTCTTCCTGAACAGTTTTTTGATCAACATGTAAACCTTCAAAAATTCAACTTTTTGGAAACGTTTTTGAAAGCGTTCTCGTCGCACGAAAAATTTAAAATTCGTTCAAGTCATACAACAAAACTTCATCTTTAAGGTGAATCCCGAATATTGAAAATCGGTTAAAAAACGCGCCAGTAATTACTTACGAAATAACCACGATTTAACGTAACGAAACAAAAAAATAGACTAACTTTTTTTGGGTAAGTCGTAGAAAAATTTATTTCCACGATTTTCGTTTTGTTTTATCTCGTTTTACTTGCTTACAAAATTTCAACTCTCTCAAAAAAAATTGGGTAGGCTATCCTGAAAAAAGCTGATCAACATGTAAACTTTCAAAAATTCAACTTTTTCCGGAACGTTTTTAAAAGCGTTCTCGTCTCACGAAAAATTTAAAATTCGTTCAAGTTATAGAACAAAACCTCATCCTTAAGATGAATCTCGAATTTTGAAAATCGATTAAAAAACGCGCCAGTAATTACTTACGAAATAACCACGCGCCGATTTGACGTAACAAAACAAAAAAATAGAATAACTTTTTTTTGATAAGTCGTAGAAAAATTTTTTTCTAAGATTTTCGTTTTATCACGTTTTACTTGCTTACAAAAATTCAACTCTCTCAAAAAAAAACTGAGTAGGTCATCCTGAACATAGCTGATTAACATGTAAACCTTCAAAAATTTAACTTTTTTCGGAAAGTTTTTGAAAGCATTCTCGTCGCACGAAAAATTTAAAATTCGTTCAAATCATAGAACAAATACTCATCTTGAAGATGAATCTCGAATTTTGACAATCGGTTAAAAAACGGGCCAGAAATTACTTACGAAATAACCACGCGCCGATTTGACGTAACAAAACAAAAAAATAGAATAACTTTTTTTGGGTAAGTCGTAGAAAAATTTTTTTCGACGAATTTCGTTTTATTTTATATCGTTATATTTGCTTACAAAATTTGAACTCTCTCAAAAAAATTGGATAGGCCATCCTGAAAAAAGCTGATCAACATGTAAACCTTCAAAAATTCAACTTTTTCCGGAATGTTTTTGAAAGCGTTCTCGTCGCACGAAAAATTTAAAATTCGTTCAAATCATAGAACAAAACCTCATCTTGAAGATGAATTTCGAATTTTGAAAATCGGTTAAAAAACGCGCCAGTAATTACTTACGAAATAACCACGCGCCGATTTGACGTTACAAAACGAAAAAATAGAATAACTTTTTTTGGGGAAGTCGTAGAAAATTTTTTCCACGATTTTCGTTTTGTTTTATCTCGTTTTACTTGCTTACAAAATTTCAACTATCTCAAAAAAAATTGGGTAGGCCAGCCTGAATAAAACTGATCAACATGTAAAGTTTCAAAAATTCATCTTTTTTCGTAACGTTTTTAAAAGCGTTCTCGTCGGATGAAAAATTTAAAATTCGTTCAAGTCATAGAACAAAACTTCATCTTTAAGATGAACCTCGAATTTTGAAAATCGGTTAAAAAACGGGCCAGAAAATACTTGCGAAATAACCACGCGCCGATTTGACGTTACAATACAAAAAAATAGAATAACTTTTTTTTGGTAAGTCGTAGAAAATTTTTTTCCTGGGATTTTCGTTGTGTTTTATCTCGTTTTATTTGCTTACAAAATTTCAACTCTCTCAAAAAAAATTGGGTAGGCCATCCGGAAAAAAGCTGATCAACATGTAAACCGTCAAAAATTCAAATTTTTCAGGAACGTTTTTGAAAGCGTTCCCGTCGCACAAAAAATTTAAAATTCGTTCTGGTGATAGTAGAAAACTTTATCTTTAAGAGGCATCTCGAATTTTAAAAATCGGTCAAAAAACACGCCTTCAATTAATTAAGAAACAACCTCGTGGAATTTGACGTTATCGAACGATAAAATAGAATACATTTTTTTGGGGACGTCGTAGAAAAATTTGTTTCGACTATTTTCGTTTTGGTTTATCTCGTTTTACTATCTTACAAAATTTTAACCATCACAAAAGAAAACTCGAGGGGGTTACCTTTATCATTTTTTTTTTAAATTTTTTTTTAAATTTTTTTTTTAAATTTTTTTTTGGTTTAATTAATGCTTTTTGTTTGTTTTAGGATGAATGTATAAATATAGCTGGTCAATATGTAAATCCTGATTGAGTTTTGTGAAAAAAGAAGAGGAGCACTGATAAGGTATGTAGTTCTTGCAAAATAATAGTTGATCCAATCGGGTATGCTTTTCTAATTGAAATCGACGAGCGTGGTCTTGATTTTTATGGCAGCCTCTACGCCTGTCATTTATTTTTAATGAATTATTGTCTCTGTGAGATGAACATGAGTGAAAAGGACGAAGGAATGCAGGCGAAACTATTTGTCATAAGTGAGCATGGAATTACCTCGCGTCAATTATGCGACGATACGCACACGCCTCTTTCAAGTTCAAACCTTGCTCAACAAAA
Source organism: Stenus bimaculatus (assembly GCA_963971135.1). Classification (NCBI taxonomy): domain Eukaryota; kingdom Metazoa; phylum Arthropoda; class Insecta; order Coleoptera; family Staphylinidae; genus Stenus; species Stenus bimaculatus. The sequence goes on from OZ020182.1 coordinate 1,480,336, forward strand.
ACCAAATACCCTTCTTTTATATCCTTTTAATGCTGTAATATTCAGAAATTGTTTTTATCGCAGATAATGAGCTCCAATAAACTATTTAATTAAACCCTAGTTTTTCTCAATTGTTGATTTTTTTAAATTTTCCTTCGAAGTGGGTCAAAACTCATGGTGGGTTTCATGATTGGTTTTTATTGTTATAGTGGTAAATTAAATTCTATGATTTTTTGTGATTGTAAAAAGTTGGGTGTGCTGGAAACTGTAAGTTCTTTTATTTACTTTGGAGGCCGCGCTGTTGATTATAATACATTATTAAGCGTGAGTACAAGATTAACCGTAATGATTTTAAAATTGCGCCCCTTTTTATGACGGCAAAAGTAAACCACCCATGGTAAGATTTTATATATTATGTCGAAGCGGATTGTATCATTATCCAGCGGCCGGTTTACAATAGGCCAGCATTTTTTATGTCATTGAATTCAATGGCCGCAGGGATTATTGCGGTTTTAATATGAACTACGAAAAAATTAAGATTAATTTTGCATTGTGAACGCTCCTCTTTCCTTCTATTCTTCCTTAACTGATCTTCCCCAGCCACAAAAAGGCCATTTTGTATTGTTTACACTCATTACATTAAAGCTACACTAAAATCAAAATTTTAAACATCAACGGAAATACTTAATTTCCGCACCACTATCATACCCAGGGGAGGGGGAGGGTTTTTATGTTATTTTTGTATTAATAGTAGTAGAAATACATTTGTTTTTTACTTGTCGAAAGTGGACCCCCTTTTAAAATTTTTTGAGTACGCCACTGTTCCTCACGTACACTGTATATAGTGTTGCCTATGCACGCATTTTTTAATGAGGAGGGTTATTAATTCCACGTTCATTGCAGTAAACAATAATAACCCTTGCATTTCCAAGAGTTTTTTGTTATAAAATCTTGTATAAATTGCTTGTCTCGAAGATGAAGTGTAATTAGTCGTTAGATGCAATGCGAGTTCCTCACGGTGGTCGAAATCCTATAATCATGGAGAACACAGCGGTTTGTTATAAAGATTTTAATCTTTATTTTATTTCCTCAACTCTAATAAAATAAAGTACATACACGGTGTCCCAGCTCTTCGAGGAAGTAACATTACTCTAAAATGACATCGACATTTTAATAATATACCGCTTCTCCATTCCAAGCCGGTCCGCCATCTTGGAATAGACACCCAGTATATTATTTGGGTTTTTATAAAGTTTAATTTTCACATTTAGTTATAAAATGGCGGTGGTTTAAATATTTTAGAATTGCGTTTAAATAAATATTTTTTAACCCATATTTTTTACTAGAAAAAATTTATAAAAAATACCTTTATAAACTAGAATAATGTAGCTTTAATATGCTTTTTTTAAATTTAAATTATGACGTGTGGTTATTTAATTACGAGTGTTTAAAAACGCGCTATTGCTTTATGCTAAAATTTGGGGAATTTTAAAAAATAATTAATTACACCTCCATAATAAATAAAAATTCTTAAAAATATACATAATTAACTGGATTAATTGGGCTTTAATCTCGTTTTTAAAATTTTGCATTATCACGTTTAGTTAAAAAATTATGGGCGTTTCAAAACCAAATTTTGAAAAATTGTATAAAAATATATTTTTAGCTTAAATTTTGTAACCAAAAAATTACCAAATATATTTTTGTAAATTACAATATTAGGGCTTTAATGAGGTTTTTAAAATTTTTTATTATCTATTATCATTATCAATTGACAGGCGTTTAAAAACGTTAAATTAATAATACCTTGATTTGTAATACTTAACGTTTATGTTGAGTTTTAGAAAATAATTTTTTTGAACGCTAAAATTAAAATTAAAAAATTTTTAAAAATACACGTTATTAATTATATTAATTAGGCTTTTTCGGGGTGTTTTTAAAATTGAATTATCATGCTTCATTATAAAATCACGGTCGTTTAAAAACGAAAGTAATTTTTTTTACTGGTAATTTTTGTAACTAAAAATATGTAATATACATTTTCAAAAACTATATTAAAGTAGCTTTAATGTGGTTTTTTAAATTTTATATTATCTTTAGTGGTTATCAAATTATAGGCGTTTAAAAATGCAACTAAATTTTATATAAAAATCGGTCGAGTTTTAATAAATGATTAAAATATTAAATATAAAATTTAAAAAAATACTCATAATTAACTGTATTAAAGTAGCTTTAACAGGAATTTTAAAATTTTAAAATATCTTGTATCGTTATCAAATGGCGTGTGATTAAAAACGATTTTACTTATAATTTTTTTACAACTCAAATTTTAAATTTAATTTTAACAAAAATTACTCAGGTTTTATTAAAATTTCAAGTATTTTTGTGTAACCACGAGATTTAAAAAAAAACGTATTATTTTATATTTTTAGAACTTAAATAAAAAGTTTTCAATAAATATTTTTTATCCCAAAATTTTTACTATAAAAAAATAATAAAAAATACCTTTATAAACTAAAATAATGTAGCTTTATTATGCTTTTTTTAAATTTAAATTATGACGTGTGGTTATTTAATTATAAGTGTTTAAAAACGCGCTATTGCTTTATGTTAAAATTTAGGGACTTTTAGAAAATAATTAATTACACCTTCATAATAACAACTAAAAATTCTTAAAAAATGTACCTAACTAACTAGATTAATTGGGCTTTAATCAGGTTTTTAAAATTTTGCATTATCATGTTTAGTTAAAAAATTTTAGCTTAAATTGTATAAAAATATTTTTTTAGCTTTAAATTTTTTTATCAAAAAAATTACGAAATATATTTTTATAAACTACAATATTGAAGCTTCAATTTGATTTATACATTTTTTATTATCTATTATCGTTATCAATTGACAGGTGTTTAAAAACGTTAAATTAATAAAACCTTGATTTGTAATACTTAACGTTTATGTTGAGTTTTAGAAAATAATTTTTTTGAACGCTAAAATTAAAATTGAAAAAATTTTAAAAATACACGTTATTAATTATATTAATTAGGCTTTTTCGGGATGTTTTTAAAATTGAATTATCATGCTTCATTATAAAATCACGGTTGTTTAAATACGAAAGTAATTTTTTTTACTGGTAAGTTTTGTAACTTAAAATATGTAATATACGTTTTCAAAAACTATATTAAAGTAGCTTTAATATGGTTTTTAAAATTTTATGTTATCTTCAGTGGTTCTCAAATTATAGGTGTTTAAAAATGTTACCAAATTTTATATAAAAATCGGTCGAGTTTTAATTAATAATTTTTTACATCATTATAATATTAAATATCAAATTTAAAAAAATACTCATAATTAACTGTATTAAAGTAGCTTTAACAGGAATTTTAAAATTTTAAAATATCTTGTTTCGTTTTCAAATGAGGTGCGTTTTAAATTTTAAATTTAATTTTAACAAAAACTACTCAGGTTTTATTAAAATTTCAAGTATTTTTGTGTAACCACGAGATTTAAAAAAAAACTTATTATTTTATGTTTTTAGAACTTAAATTAAAAGTTTCCAATAAATATTTTTTTATCCCACAATTTTTACTACAAAAAAATTATAAAAAATACCTTTATAAACTAAAATAATGTAGCTTTAATATGCTTTTTAAAAATTTAAATTATGACGTGTGGTTATTTAATTATAAGTGTTTAAAAACGCGCTATTGCTTTATGCTAAAATTTAGGGGCTTTTAGAAAATAATTAATTACACCTCCATAATAACAACTAAAAATTCTCAAAAAAATACCTAATTAACTAGATTAATTGAACTTTTATCAGGTTTTTAAAATTTTGCATTATCACGTTTGGTTAAAAAAATATTGGCGTTTTAAAACGATATTTTGAAAAATTTTAGCTTAAATTGTATAAAAATATTTTTTTTAGCTTTAAATTTTTTAATCAAAAAAATTATCAAATATATTTTTGTAAACTACAATATTAGGGCTTTAATGTGGTTTTTAAATTTTTTTATTTTGTATTATCGTTATCAATTGATAGGCGTTTAAAAACATCAAATTAATAAAACCTTGATTTGTAATGCTTAACGTTTATGTTGAGTTTTAGAAAATAATTTTTCTGAACGCTAAAATTAAAAATACACGTTATTAATATATTATTTGGGCTTTATGGGGGTATTTTTAAAATTTAATTATCATGCTTCATTATAAAATGACGTTCGTTTAAACACAAAACTTTGAGTAAATTAAAATTTAATAATTTTTCTTACTGGTAATTTTTGTAACTAAAAATATGTAATATATATTTCCAAAAACTATATTAAAGTAGTTTTAATTGGGTTTTTAAAATTTTATGGTTTCTTTAGCGGTTATCAAATTATAGGTGTTTAAAAATGTTACCAAATTTTATATAAAAATCGGTCGAGTTTTAATAAATAATTTTTTACACCACTAAAATATTAACTATAAAATTTAAAAAAAAAATACTCATAAGACTACATTAATGTAGCTTTAACAGGAATTTTAAAATTTTGAAATAAGTTGTTTGGTTATAAAATGCCGTGAGTTTATAAACGCTATTTTACTTTTAATATTTTTACAACTCAAATTTGAAATTTAATTTTAACAAAAATTACTTAGGTTATATTAAAATTTCAAGTATTCTTGTATAACCACAAAATTCTTGTTTACAAAACGTATTTTTTTATATTTTTTGAACTAAAATTAAAAATTTTATACGCCAAAACTGGAACGCTAATATTTTTTAAATTAATATTACAGCCGCTATTTTGGGTCAAATAATATCACAAACATTTTTTTGTATATTTTTGAAAACCTACAATAATCTACTTAACAAAAATTCACAATTAGTTTTTTGGTTGTGATTAAAATTTTTTTGCTTCAAATTTTTTGGTGTTTTCTTAAAAAATAATAAAAAAAAACTACTGGGTCGATTAAAACGTATTATAGCTTAAAATTTTCGTGGTTATCACGGCTTCTAGAAAATATTAAAAAATTTTATATTTATTTAAAAATGGCTTCTTCAGGGGCGTTTTTATACGCGTTATTGTAAAAAGCGCGGTTTAACTAAGAATGAAATAATCTAAATAACTTTAGATTTTAATACTAGTTATTTTATTGAAAAGCAATTTAAATCTACATTAAAATAAAAAAAAATGTTGCAGATATCTTGATTAATTTTGAAGTTATGAGTCGAAAAGTACTAAAATGTTCAGTTTAAAAATTTTTTAAATAAATATTTTAAAAAGTTTTTATGATATCATCATGCTTTATAGCTCAAAATTTGAAGTAATATTTATTGTACCAGGAAATTATTAAAAATATTTAATATGATTAAAAATTCGGGTTTTAAATCGATTTTTTTGAAAAAAATTCAGTATTTTAAACACAAAATTCGGTCTAAAAAGTGCAATTTTATTTTAATTAACATTTTTTTAAAATAATTCTTATAGAAGAGTTTCTCCTGCAAAATTTGAGGCCTCAATTGTTTAAATCGGTTGAATAGTTTTTAAAATATTAATTTTTTAGTGATTTCCATTTATACAGGGTGTCCCATTTGATGTTGGACTGTATGGGTATCTTCGTTATTATTGGAGATAGAAAGTCGGTTAAAGGAACAAAGTAGTAGAAATGTGTTCGTATATTAATAATTCGTTGATAAAACATTTGAATATCGCGTTGTTCCTGCGCTATTTTGAAAAAACAAGAAAACGCGATTTTTAAAATACGGCTATAACTTATTTATTTTCGGTGGTACCAAAAAAGTTTTTTGACATTATGCAGGCAGTATTTTGTGTACAATGCAGTAAGACAAATGAATACTCCCTTCGTCAAGAAATATGGTATACATTTTGACTTATTTTGTTATCCGAAAATAAGATATACATTTTTAACTTTTAATACAAAAAACACTGGAAAGCACCCGCGATAAATTTTCCGTTGGAGATAATAACAAAGAATAGAAAATCCATCCCACTTTTCTGGAGCGTCCTTGCAAATTATGACCAAATAACTGATAATTAATGCGAATCGCTAGAGGGCGCGCGAGTTTGGGTGGAAAAATTGTAAAAAATCATGAAATCGAGCATTAGTTCTGCAGTCATAACTCAAGTTTCCCTCGTTAGATTTTCAATTTTTTTTCAGATTTATAATCTAAATTGATTAGGCTATATCCTGCTAAAAAGTTACCTTCTGCAACCTAGCACAAAATTAATTATAGGGGTCCAAATTTAAGGTACTTTTAGATCATTATATTTTTTTTGTACATTCTCTAATTTTTTTCCTTCTGGCAAAAATTAAAGAAATGACTTCTAAATCATCTACAAAAAAATTATACAAAAATGTTGTTCGTACTAGCTTTTATGACTGCAGAACTAAACCACTATATTTTCCGTTTAGTAAATTGCTCTTAATTTTTGACAATTTATCTCATATGAGAATAAAAAACTACCAAGAAGGAAGTTGTTTCATTCACTTATTGGCGATCAGATCAAAAATTGATGTTGTGATTGTAAGAAGGAATGATGTGATGAAAGGTGTATTGGGAATTGAGAAGATAAATTTGTGAAGTTTTATGTGAAACTCGGAATAGCTTGGAGGTAATTTAGTTGAGCGCATCCTGTTGATAAGGTTCTTCTCATTGCAGGAATAAATTCGCGAAGATAGGAAGTCTCTGACCTAAACCTAGAGAGATAATGAAGTTGTTGAACCTAAAAAGGAACGTTCCCGCGCGTGCTGTATCTCAAATCTTTATAATAAAAACATTGCGTCAAAAATATATCAGTTGAAGTGACAAGAGTATATCTTGAGTGGTAAAATGATCATTAGCATATAGAGTCTACAATAAAGTAGCCATATATTTGATATAATTGTAAAGTGCACTTAATTGGTTGTTGAATCGAAAAATTAAAATTAAAAATAAATATAATGACTATGTCTAGAGGACGATATAAATTCTCTTCTTAGGTGAATCGGCCATATTCAAATACGAATTATTTTTGACGAGGTAATAACAGTTATTAGAGTTTTCAACCGGCTCCGCCATGATAACTATGAATAAGCAGCTCCTTTTATCTTAGGAGAAATTAAAATAATAATACCTTCAAAATCGCTACTAGATGCGTGCGAAATTAGCCGCTAAAAACATTAAAAAAGCATTACCACCTACGTCAGCGTGAGTTGGCTCTTTGTCACTCGTAAAAAAACAATCTTCCCATAAAAGCAAAACGCATCAATTTAACCGAAAAACTGGTCCTTTTTAGCAAAAACATTAATTCACTTCGTATGCCCGTAACTTCTCCAAAAAAGAAGTTCTGAGAAATTGCAACCGCTTAAGATTTCAAACCAAGATTTTCGACCAGCAATAAAACTTACAAGAATTAAGAGGTTTTTTTCTAAATCATTTTTTTATCTCAACTACAACTTTTCCAATTATATTTCCAAAAGCATCCATTGTATTTCAGCAGTGGCGGATCTAGAGTTCCACTTTTTTCAGCACTTGTTTTAAATAGTAAATGTAATTAAAAAAAAAATTATTTTATAATAATTATAATTGATTTTTTTTTTTTCGTAGCGTACAGACGTGTTCGCCATGTGCTTGTAAAGTTGCTCGCGCTCTGGCTGGATTAATTGAATATTATCAACTTATTTATCCTATACACTTGTTACCATTAATTAATTAGTATTCGTTCGCGAGTTAGTAGTGTCAATATGACGTCAACAAGGTCCAAAGGTAGACAATCTATTCGAAGCAACCGTCTTGACGCTGATCAAGTGAAACTCACACCTGATCTTGAAGAGGCCCTAATTACCAGAATTACGGATCGTATTTTTGCAACTCTATCTGTTAAATTGGACGTTATGTTCAACAAAGCAATGGAAAAATATGATAAACGCATAAGTGAACTGGAAGAGGAAAATTATGAACTTCAAGATAAAATTGATAAAGTGGAGCAATATCTTAAACAAAATTCTTTACGAATCTATGGAATTAAAGAAGCAGTTAATGAGAACTGTGAAGAAGTTGTTATTAAGTTATTAAATGATAAATTAAACATTAATATCTCAAGTTCCCAAATTCAACATTGCAAACGTGTTGGAAGGCCAGATGTTGGACAGAAAATAAAATCTCCACGCGGCATTCTCATCAAACTAAATAATAAGAATATTCGGCAAAATATCTATAAGAACAAAAAGAAGTTAAAAGGTACAGGTGGTGTCATCAGAGAAGATCTTACTGCTGTGAGGATGGGTCTTTTAAAGCTTGCGATTGAGAAGTTTGGAAAAGAGAAAGTGTGGACTAATAATGGTACGATTCTCGCTTCTTCTGGTGAAAATGTTATAGTTATTAATACTCAGTCTGATTTTGATAGGTTAATTTAGCCAGGGACCGCTTGTGGATTTGTAGTAATTTTATAATAAGTTTAATTCCAACTCTAATTTAAAAACTACGCTGTCTGCGCATACTGCAGTTAGCCTGCTTTTCGTATAAATTTTTAATCGTAATATTTTTGTTTCTTATTTTTGCTTTGGTGTCTGTCGTCTGTATATTTTTGAGGTAGCAAACACAATCATAATAATCGTATTGTAACAGTCTGTAAATATGCGAATTGAAGAATTTTCATTGTGCCATTTAAATATAAGATCATTGTGCAGTAAATTTGACTTATTTGCTGAATTTGTATCAAATAACGAATATGACGTTGTCGCCCTGTGTGAAACTTGGTTGAACGACTCGCTGCCAAATAATTTATTTAATTTCACTGAATACTATCTATTGCGTCTCGATCGTTGCAGTCGTGGGGGAGGTGTTGCACTGTTTATAAGAAAATGTTTTAATAGTAAAATATTGAGCCAGCTTAGTGATACGTCTTTCGAAGGCCTCTGGGTCGAAATTAATGTGGGCACTAAGAAAATAACTTTGGGTGTGGTGTACAGGCCACCGAATGGTAATTTTAATGAATTCTTGGAAAAATTTGAAAACTATATTGCTCATTTTGTCTTGGAAGAAAATACGTTTGTATGCATGGGTGATTTTAACGTCGACTTCTTGTCGTTAAAGGATACTCGCTTCTTAAAGTTCTCTTCCTTATTGGAATCATTGAGCCTAAAACAACTCATTAACAATCCTACGCGGATTTCCCCTACTAAGGATTCTCTGTTAGACTTAATAATAACAGGTGAGGATGTTCGAGCTACCGATACGCAGGTCTTAGATTCTCATGGGTTAAGTGACCATAACTTTGTAACAACTAAAATTAATTTTGAAGAAGAAGTCATTGTTGTCTCTAGCATCACTACGCGTAACTACAAAAATTTTGATATTGATAATTTTACTCGTGACCTTTTGGATATTCGGTGGTATCAGATTTTCGATATAATTCATGTTGATGATAAAATCAAATTTTTTAGTGAAAACTTAAAATTCATATTTAATATTCACGCACCCTTAGCAACATATAATCATTATAAGCCGCATAAACCGTGGATAACCTATAACATAAAGTGTATGATGAAGCTACGTGATCAAGCTCTATCTAAATATAAAAAGTCCAAGGCAATCAAACATTTCAGTTATTACAAGGAACTACGTAACTTAACTACTAAAGCCATTCGAGATGAAAAGCGGGCGTATATAGATTTTAATACCAGTCATGGAAATAAAGGTAACAAAGCTCTATGGAATAATCTTAGAACTTTGGGTATAGGTAAGCTAAGAAATAATAAACTCCCAGCAGAATTAACTAATGTTGAAAATATTAATTACTTTTTTTCAAATATACAGCAAATTCCAGCTAGTCCTGAACTTATGCACTTCTATGAAAACACCTGCAAACTATCAACTGATTATAGATTTAAGTTTAACCAAACTTCTCCCTCAGAAATCTCTAATTTTCTATCAAGAATGAAACCGTGCAGAGGTGGTTCCGATGGAATTGATGCGAAAATGCTTGAAATATCTTATCCTCATCTAATAGATTATTTAGTCCATATCATTAATAGTTGCATTTCTTCTAATTACTTTCCAAGTTCATGGAAAAGCTCATTAGTTATACCATTACCCAAGGTTCCTAATCCCAAATCATTGAATGATCTAAGACCGATCAGTATACTACCTACACTCTCTAAGATGCTTGAATTCTTAATGGAAAGTCAGATACGTAATTTTATAAATAAGCATCCTAGTATTTTACCTGAAGTGCAATCAGGTTTTCGACCGGGCTACAGCTGCTGTTCCGCTCTAAATTGCATAACTGACGAACTGGTTAATGCAACTGATAAAAATCTCGTAACAGTTTTAATCCTGTTAGACTACTCTAAAGCTTTTGATACCATAAGCCATGAGCTGATGCCATCAATCTTGGAGTATTCTGGTTTTGATAAATCAGCCATCGCGTTAATTAGTTCTTTCCTCTCCGGTAGAAGACAGAGAACTTTTCACGCTGATACTTTTTCTGCTGAAACCCAAATTACATCAGGGGTTCCCCAAGGATCCATATTGGGACCACTTTTATTTTCAATCTATACGAGCAATTTATTTAGAGTCATTAAACACTGTAAATATCATCTTTACGCTGATGATTCTCAGATTTTTATAAGTTTCCCTGTTGAAAGAATGCGTGAAGCTGAAAGTTCAATTAATTACGACTTAAATGCGTTAACCACTAACTCAATTAAACATAGTCTCCTACTAAATTCCAAAAAGACTAAAGTTCTTGTGTTCGGACCTAAAAACAAAAAATTATTCGTAGAGCAGAATATGCACCTCCATCTCGACGGTGCAGTACTAGAATTTTCCCACTGCGCAAAAAACCTTGGCGTGTTACTTGACACTGATCTGCGATTCCGAGAAAACACATCTCAACTTATTAAAAAATCATTTATAGCACTTAAATCTTTATACCTAAATCGGGAATTACTCAGCAGGAAGAATAAAGAGATATTATCCGAAGCACTTGTCTTATCCAACTTCAATTTCTGCGATCAACTTTATACTTTTTATATTGATGAACACACTTCTAAAAGAATTCAATTGGTTCAGAATTCCTGCGCTAGGCTGATCTTTGGCATAAGAAAGTATGAACGAATCTCCCATAAAATTAACGAACTAAACTGGCTCAATATGAGGAATCGTCGTATATTGCACTCGGGGTGTTATTTTTACAAGATCATTGCAACGCGTTGCCCACCATACTTAACTGAAAAACTTACCTTTCGTACTGACGTTCACAATGTGAATGTTCGGCGTAAAGATTTACTTAGGATTCCTTAACATCACACGACTTTGTTTAAAAGGTGCTTTTCCTATAATATCGCTTCGTTTTATAATTTGTACGATTTCTCATTTAACTCAATATATTCGTTTAAAAGAAACTTAAGGTCACAGTTACTGCACAAGCAAAAGCAATAAGTCTTTTAATCCCTATTCGCTGTTTTAACGCATTATTTTTTATGTTTTTAGAGCTACCTCTAGTTTTTTGTTAGAATTAGCGTGTTTGCGTCACTGTACTTTACTAATCATTATCCTACTTCACTATTATCTAACAGTATCTCGTTAGGACTTGATGAAAAACAGCGCTATCTCGGTAGCTTCGCTGATCCTGTTCCTTTTGGTTTCTACCTTACTATTGTTATATGTATTTATTTATTTATAATGTAATTTTGAAACCAATAAATGATTTATTATTATTATTATTATTATTATTATAAAAATTTTTGAAAAAAAACTGGTCCTTTTAAAAATATTTGTCTATAAAACTTATAAATCAATTTTTGATAAAAACAATATAGCACCTTTAACTCTCAAAAATTACATTTCCACTGAAGCCAGATTTACAAAATTAGTTTCATTAAAAAATTTAGACAATTTCCTATAAAATAGATTTATTTAAGTAATATTTTTCTCATAGGAAATTTTTTGAAAATTGATTATAAAAAATACTCATTTTTTGGTGCATAAAAAAATTCTAAAAATTTGATTAAAAACTTAAAATTGCTAGTTTCTATAAAATTATAACAACATTTTTAAGTTAAAATTAAAGATTAAGGTATATTCTATAATTAAAAAGTCTAAAATCTATCATGGCACAAAAAATATTTTAATATAACCAATTGAAGTTAAAGTAATTTTTTGGGGAAATTTTTAATCGTACTTTAATGACCTAAAAAGGGTATTTATAGTAAAGATATGATTATAAAATAAATTTTTAACCACTAAAATAAACATCTTACCTTTTTTAAAAATACCCTGAATTATCTCCATTCACGTGGCTTTAATTAAAATTTTAAAATTTTGAGTTATTGCATACGGTTATAAAATAACGGCCGCTTATAAACGCAATTTTAAGAAAAATCAAGTTGACGTGTTAATAAATATTTTTTTCCAGGTTCAGTTTTTGTAATAATAGAATGAGCTAATTATTTTTGTAAACTACAATAACTTAGCTTTAATATGGTTTTTAAAATTTTTAAATATCTCGAGCGGTTACAAAATTACAGACGTTTAAAAATACGACTTCGTTTTTATACATATAAAAATTGGTTGACTTATGAAAACTAATTTTTTAAACCACTAAAATAAACAAATTAATTTTTTTAAAATACCCTTAATTATCTAAATTCACGTAGCTTTAACAAGGATTTTTAAATTTTAAGTTATCATGTACGGTTATAAAATTGTGGGCGTTTAAAATCGTAATTTTAAGAAAAATCAACTTGACGTGTTAATAAATATGTTTTTCTAAACACAATTTTTGAAATAGAAAAATTGGATAAATAGTTTTATAAACTACAATAAATTATCTTTAATATGGTTTTTAAAATTTGTAATTACCTCTAGTGGTTACAAAATTACAGACATTTAAAAATATAACTTCGTTTTAATATAAAAAAATTATATAAGAATTGGTAGACTTTTTAAAAATATTTTTTTAAACCACTAAAATAAACAACCTAAATTTTTTAAAAATACCCAAAATTATCTCGATTCACGTGGCTTTAATTACGATTTTTCAATTTTGAATTATTGTATACGGTTATAAAATGGCGGACTCTTATAAACGCAATTTAAAATAAAAATCAAGTTGACGCGTTAATAAATATTTTTTTCCAGGCTCAGTTTTTGTAATAAATAAATGAACTAAATATTTTTGTAAATTACAATAACTTAGCTTTAATATGGTTTTTTAAATTTTTAATTATCTCTGGTGGTTACAAAATTAGACACGTTTAAAAATACGACTTCGTTTTTATATAAGAATTGGTAGACTTTTTAAAAATAATTTTTTATACCACTAAAATAAACGCGTAGAATTTTTGAAAAACACCCTTAATTACCTTAATTAACGCGGCATTAATTAGAAATTTTAAATTTTAAATTAGCATGTACGATTATGAAATGGCAGACGTTTAAAAACGCAATTTTAAGAAAAATCAACTTGACGTGTTAATAAATATTTTCCTGCAGGTTCAGTTTTTATAATAATAAAATGAGCTAATTATTTTTGTAAACTAAAATAATTTAGCTTTAATAAGGTTTTTAACATTTTTAAATATATCGAGCGATTACAAAATTACAGACGTTTAAAAATACGACTTCGTTTTTATACATATAAGAATTGGTTGACTTATGAAAAATAATTTTTTAAACCACTAAACTAAACAAATTAATTTTTTTAAAATACTCTTAATTATCTAAATTCACGTGCCTTTAATTACGATTTTTAAATTTTGAGTTTTCATGTACAGTTATAAAATTGTGGGCGTTTAAAATCGTAATTTTAAGAAAAGTAAACTTGATGTTTTAATAAATATTTTTTTCTAAACCCAATTTTTGAAATAAAAAAACTAGATAACAAGTTTTGTAAACTACAATAAATTAGCTTTAATATAGTTTTTAAAATTTGTAATTACCTCTAGTGGTTACAAAATTACAGACGTTTAAAAATACAACTTCGTTTTAATATAAAAAAATTATATATGAATTGGTAGACTTTTCAAAAATATTTTTTTAAACCACTAAAATAAACAACCTAAATTTTTAAAAAAATTTCAGAATTATGTCGATTCACGTGGCTTTAATTACGATTTTTCAATTTTGAATTATTTTATACGGTTATAAAATGGCGGAAGCTTAAAAACGCAATTTAAAATAAAAATCAAGTTGACGCTTTAATAAATATTTTTTTTCAGGTTCAGTTTTTGTAATAAATAAATGACATAATTATTTTTGTAAACTTCAATAACTTAGCTTTATTATGGTTTTTATAATTTTTAATTATCTCTAGTGGTTACAAAATTGCGGATTTTTGAAAATACGACTTCGTTTTTATACACATAAGAATTGGTAGACTTTTGAAAAATAATTTTTTAAACCACTAAATTAAATGCGTAAAATTTTTAAAAAATACTCTTAATTACCTTAATTAACGCGTATTTAATTAACATTTTTAAATTTTATATTATCATGTATGGTTATAAAATGAAGGACGTTTAAAAGCGCAATTTTAAGAAAAATCAACTTGACTTGTTAATAAATATTTTTTTCTAAACCCAATTTTTGAAATAAAAAAATTATATAAATAGTTTTGTAAACTACATTAAATTAGCTTTAATATGGTTTTTAAAATTTGTAATTACCTCTAGTGGTTACAAAATTACAGACGCCTAAAAATGCGACCTCGTTTATGTATAAAAAATTTATATAAGAATTGGTAGACTTATTAAAAATATTTTTTTAAACTACTAAAATAAACAACCTAAATTTTTTTAAAATACCCAGAACTATCTCGATTCACGTGGCTTTAATTACGATTTTTTAATTTTGAATTATTTTATACGATTATAAAATGGCGGACGCTTATAAACGCAATTTAAAAAAAAATCAAGTTGACGCGTTAATACATATTTTTTTCCAGACTCGGTTTTTGTAATAAATAAATGAGCTAATTATTTTTGTAAACTACAATAACTTAGCTTTAATGTGGTTTTTAAAATTTTTAATTATCTCTAGTGGTTACAAAATTAGAGACGATTAAAAATATTATATAATAATAGGTAGACTTTTTGAAAATAATTTTTTAAACCCCTAAAATAAACGCGTAAAATTTTTGAAACATACCTTAATTAACGCGTCATTAATTAGCATTTTTAAATTTTATATTATCATGTACGGTTATAAAATGACGGACGTTTAAAAACGCAATTTTAAGAAAAATCAACTTGACGTTTTAATAAATATTTTTTTCTAAACCCAATTTTTGAAACAAAAATTTGAAATAAATATTTTTAAAAACTACAATAAATTAGCTTTAATATGGTTTTTAAAATTTGTAATTACCACTTGTGGTTATAAAATTATAAGCGTTTAAAAACTCCACTTCGTTTTATGTAAAAATTGTGGACTTTACAAAAATAATTTTTTAAACCACTAAAATAAAATCCTAAAATTTTTTAAATATACTCTAAATTACCTCAATTAACATGGCTTTAATTAGGATTTCTAAATTTTGATTTATCATGTGTGGTTATAAAATGGCGGACGTTTAAAATCGCAACTTTTAGAAAAATCGTGATTTATCGACTTTAAAATAGTTGTATTTTTTTAAAGCTTTTATTTAGGCTGATGTTGTTAATGAAAACTTTGTATGCACTTTGAACGTCAAAAAATGACATTTCCACGGAAGCTAGATTTACAAAGTCAGTTCCATTATAGAATTTGAAAATTTACTTTAAAATATACTCATTTTTGGTGCGTTACAACTATTTGAAAAGTTCAACATTTTGATGATTTTTGCGAATTCTATATATTTACAACAAAAAATGTATACAGGGTGTTACAAAATTCGAGCGACACCGGTTAACTGGATGAGTACGTTCCACTTTTTTTAGCAGCTTTTTTTATGTAGTAGATGTCATCTGAACTAAAAATTTTCAATGAACTATGTAATATTTTTTGAACTATTTACACCATTTCTAAAATTGAAATATATTTAGATTTTTGTAGACCCTGTACAATTTTCATTTTTATATATATTTTTTAAATATAAATCAATTTTATACTTTGGATTTTGTCTATGCCCAATTGCTTTTTTGAACTAATAGGAGCATTTAAATTGTTCTAACTTTAATGTTAGTTCATATGAAATTTTTGTTCAAACTCAAATTTTGATGGAATACAATTCAAGTTTCTAAATTGCAATTGATGATTTCTGGTAAACGTCGTTTTACGCCGGGGTTCTGTTTCGAGAGACACCGGAGAAAAAAAATCGGCGTAAAATGAACACATCAACCGGCGTAATTGTGAATTGGCGTAAATCGAACCGGCGCAAAACGACTTATACATCATTTTTTAATATTCTTAATAATGCAGGGTGGAACATAATAATTTCGTAGTTAATGACATTAAAGAATCATGTTTGGTTACAAATGCGAATAAAACAACTTCCGCATGGAGTGAACAAGCAACTGAAGTCATTGTTGGACTTTTCTTATTTTCAAATGCGCGACATGTCTATTTGGAAGAAAACAATTCGCTAATTAAACGTGACTGTAATTGACTCCATTGTTTGGAGTGTCCTTAAAAATTGGAAAAGTAAGTTATGCGAATTTTGCAATCGTACCACGTAGTTTAACATGAACAAGATTCCACCTACTCCTTGTACCTTGTACATACCTTGTACTTTCGTCGAAGCACGTTTTGGTATTGAATTTATTCCAAGTTCAATGGAATAAAGATGTTCACATTTAAGTACCTAATTTTTGAAGAAGTTATAGCAATCAACTAACATTTTACGGTTGTTAAATTTATGTGCTTTAACAAAGCTTTATAACACCAATATATGAGTAATTTTTATAAATAAAATTGTTTACAATATAATTACGCTAGACTCTAATGGTGGGCCGTAAAAATGGTGCAATATTAATGACTGCTTTGTAATTATTTTTTTATAAAAATTCATTCATGTCTTGATTTTGCACATCATGATACGTTAATTATCTTGAGGAATAAACCGATTTTTTAAGTCTGCTGCTGCTGCATAGACCTTGTCGATTAATAAATAAATATATTGAAATCTCTGATTAAAAATGACCTTCCGCCTACTCATCACGTAAATGTATACATAAATATTAATTAGATTGTGTCGCCATCACTCGAAAACCAGTTGTTTTTTAACATTTATACTCCAGATTATGTCGTTTCAAATCACGCGATCGACCTTCAAAATGATGTCTGAAGACTTATTTTTTTCCACTTTAATAACATTATGTAACAAATTTTATTAACCTTAACCTGTCGCCTAAAATTAACTAAAATTGCCTCGAAAAAAAAATAAACTGTTTTATTATAAAATATCATTTCTGAACGACGTAGAAAGTGACATGAGAAATCGTAAATTTTAAATTTAAATGAAGATGCTGTGTTTAAAAGGGCAAGTAAAGGAAAGTCTATTAATTATTGCCCTTTCATGCGATAAATCATAACTCGTAGGAATTCAGGAAATGTCATGATGATCATAAATTTCCGATGCTACGATTTCTACCATCAATTTTTTAATAACACAACTGTATAAAGGTCACATTTCTTCTTCTTCATTTTCAACACTTCATGGTTAGCAATTAAAAATACCTATACTTTAATTAACTGTAAGTAAAAACAATCGAAGAAGTTAAATAATAATAAGACTAAGAAAACATCATCTCTAGGTTTTCTCATTTTTTTTTTTACAATTGGTCTTTTGCCTAATTGCTTTTTTGATTGTTTTTAAAGGCATACTTGTTCTTTAAAAATATTAATATTAAAAAAAATTACAGGAACAGTTTTAACCAAAAATGAGTATTTTTTAAAATAAATTTTCAAAAAAGATCCTATGAGAAAAATATTCCTATTTTATAGGAAATTTTAAAAATGGTGTATCTTCTTAAATAGTCCAAAAAATATTACTTAAAAAAGCTGCTAGAAAAAGTGGAACGTATTCCAGTTAACCGGTGTCGCTCGAATTTTGTGACACCCTGTATACAATTTTATTTTTTTTGTAAATATATAGGAATCTCAAAAATCACAAAAATGTTGAACTTTTCAAACAGTTGTAACGCACCAAAAATGAGTATATTTTAAAGTAAATTTTTAAAAAAGTTCCTATAAGGAAAATATTCCTATTTTATAGGAAATTGTCTAAATTTTATAATGGAATTAATTTTGTAAATCTAGCTTCAGTGAAAATGTCATTTTTTTGCGTTCAAAGTACATATAAAGTTTTCATCAACAACATCAGCCTAAATAAAAGCTTAAAAAAAATACAACTATTTTAAAGTCGATAAATCATGATTTTTCTAAAAGTTGCGATTTTAAACGTCCACCATTTTATAACCACACATGATAAATAAAAATTTAAAAATCCTAATTAAAGCCATGTTAATTGAGGTAATTTA
Source organism: Stenus bimaculatus (assembly GCA_963971135.1). NCBI lineage: Eukaryota > Metazoa > Arthropoda > Insecta > Coleoptera > Staphylinidae > Stenus > Stenus bimaculatus. The sequence continues at coordinate 1,498,762 of OZ020182.1, forward strand.
TAGTATTTTTCAAAAATTTTAGGATTTTATTTTAGTGGTTTAAAAAATTATTTTTGTAAAGTCCACAATTCTTACATAAAACGAAGTGGAGTTTTTAAACGCTTATAATTTTGTAACCACAAGTGATAATTACAAATTTTAAAAACAATATCTAACCGAATTTATTGTAGTTTTTAAAAATATTTATCTCAAATTTTAATTCAAAAAATTGGGTTTAGAAAAAATTATTTATTAAAACGTCAAGCTAATTTTTCCTTAAAATTGCGTTTTTAAACATCCGCAATTTTATAACCGCAGATCATAATTTAAAATTTAAAAATTTTAATTAATGCCGCGTTAATTAAGGTAATTAAGGGTATTTTTCAAAAATTTTAGGCGTTTACTTTAGTGGTTTAAAAAATTTATTTATATATATAAATATATTTTATATATAAAAACGAAGTTGTATTTTTAAACGTCTGTAATTTTGTAACCACTAGAGATAATTAAAAATTTTAAAAACCACATTAAAGCTAAGTTATTGTAGTTTATAAAAATAATTAGCTCATTTATTTATTACAAAAACTAAGCCTGGAAAAAAATATTTATTAACGCGTCAACTTGATTTTTTTTTAAATAGCATTTATAAGCGTCCGCTATTTTATAATCGTATACAATAATTCAAAATTGAAAAATAGTAATTAAAGCCACTTGAATCGAGGTAATTCTGTGTATTTTAAAAAAATTTTGGTTGTTTATTTTAGTGGTTTAAAAAAATATTTTTGAAAAGTCTACCAATTCTTATATAAATTTTTAATATAAAAACGAAGTCGTATTTTTAAACGTCTGTAATTTTGTAACCACTAGAGGTAATTAGAAATTTTAAAAACCATAATAAAGTTAATTTAGTGTAGTTTACAAAACTAATTATCTAATTTTCTTTATTTTAAAACTTCGGTTTATAAAAAAATATTTATTAACACGTCAAGTTGACTTTTCTTAAAATTACGAATTTAAACGCCCACCATTTAATAACCGTACATGATACCTCAAAATTCAAAAATCCTAGTTAAAGACACATGAATTTAGATAATTAAGGGTATTTTCAAAAAAATTATGTTGTTTATTTTAGTGGTTTAAAAAATTATTTTTCAAAAGTCTACCAATTCTTATATAAAAATGAAATCGTAATTTTAAACGTCCGTAATTTTGTAACCAGATAATTAAACATTTTGAAAACCGTATTAAAGCTAAGTTATTGTAGTTTACAAAAATAATTAGCTCATTTATTTATTACAAAAACTGAGCTTGGAAAAAAATTTTTATTAACGCATCAACTTGATTTTATTTTTAAATTGCGTTTATAAGCGTCCGCCATTTTATAACCGTTTGCAATAATTCAAAATTGAAAAATCTTAATTAAAGCTACGTGAATCGAGATAATTCTGGGTATTTTTAAAAAATGTAGGTTTTTTATTTTAGTGGTTTAAAAAATATTTTTGAAAAGTCTACCAATTCCTATATAAATTTTTAATATAAAAACGAAGTCGTATTTTTAAACGTGTGTAATTTTGTAACCACTAAAAGGTAATTACAAATTTTAAAAACCATATTAAAGCTAATTTATTATAGTTTACAAAAATATTTATCTAATTTTTCTATTTGAAAAATTGAGTTTAGAAAAAAATATTTATTAACACATCAAGTTGATTTTTCTTAAAATTACGATTTTAAACGCCCACCATTTTATAAGCGTACATGATAACTCAAAATTTAAAAATCCTAGTTAAAGCCACATGAATTTAGATAATTATGGGTGTTTTAAAAAAATTAAGTTATTTATTTTAGTGGTTTAAAAAATTATTTTTCAAAAGTCTACCTATTTTTATATGTATAAAAACGAAGTCGAATTTTTAAACGTCTGTAATTTTGTAACCGCTAGAGATAATTAAAAATATTAAAAACCATATTAAAGGTAAGTTATTGTAGTTTCCAAAAATAATTAGCTCATCTTATTATTACAAAAACTGAACCTGGAAAAAAATATTAATTAACACGTGAACTTGAATTTTTTTTAAATTGCGTATATAAGCGTCCGCCATTTTATAACCATATGTAATAATTCAAAATTAAAAAATCCTAATTAAAGCCACGTGAATCTAGATAATTCTGAGTATTTTAAAAAATTTAGGTTGTTTATTTTAGTGTTTTAAGAAAATATTTTTGAAAAGTCTACCAATTCTTATATAAATTTTTAATATAAAAACGAAGTCGTATTTTTAAACGTCTGTAATTTGTAACCACTAGAGGTAATTACAAATTTTAAAAACCATATTAAAGCTAATTTAATGTAGTTTAGAAAACTATTTACTTTATTTTTTGATTTTAAAAATTGGGTTTATAAAAAATATTTATTAACACATCAAGTTGATTTTTCATAAAATTACGATTTTAAATGCCCGCAATTTTATAAGCGTACATGATAACTCAAAATATAAAAATTCTAGTTAAAGCCACATGAATTTAGATACTTAAGGGTTTTTTTAAAAAATTGGTTTATTTATTGTAGTGGTTTGAAAAATTTTTTTTTCATAAGTCTACCAATTCTTATATGTTTAAAAACGAAATCGTATCTTTAAACGTCTGTAATTTTGTAACCCCTAAAGATAATTAAAAATTTTAAAAACCATATTAAAGCTAAGTTATTGTAATTTACAAAAATAATTAGCTTATTTTATTATTACAAAAACTGAACCTGGAAAAAAATATTTATTAACACGTCTACTTGATTGTTCTTAAAATTGCGTTTATAAGCGTCCGCCATTTTATAACCATATGCAATAATTCAAAATTTTAAAATCCTAATTATAGCCACGTGAATGGAGATAATTCAGGGTATTTTTAAAGAATTTTGGTTGTTTTTTTTAGTTGTTAAAAATTATGATAAAATAAAATAAGAATTTTTTTAAATGACATTTACCCCTTAGAATTTTACTCTAGATCCGCTACTGATAACGGCGCGAATTATTCAGGATATTCCTTCTGGAAGCCTGATCTGGTACATCATCAAGCCACATGGAGATAAACATGAGATGATCCTTGGATTTCCTGTATTCTTCAGTCTTTCAAACGAAGATACATGCAATAGTGCAATGTACTTGAGAATTTTTTTTTGTTATGGGAAGCATATTTTCATCTTATTAGATAATCAGGCTTCACTTTTAACTGAAGAATTATTAAAAATGTATGAAGGTAACGTCGAAACTGGTTTGGAAATGCCTAAATGAACTCAGTGCCTTGGAATATTCTGGAGTTCCAAAATTGGCAATAGAAGAGCAATACAGTTGTATCTATACAAATTTCGTTTTTCAAAGTATAGCCATTCTTGGAAATTGGAAAGCAAAGGCTAAGATAAAGAGAACTTCATGGAACCAAAGAATTTTTTGGAATTTTTCGATATGAAGCTTTGGAGGTTTTCAATAGAGGGCAGTAATAACACATTATCTTCCATTTCTGGATTTTTTTCGTTCTTTTTTTTCGTAGAACTTTCAATTAGTTTTTTTGAGTTCAGGTAAACATCGTTTTACGCCAATAGACACCGGCGTAAAATGAACATACATTTTTCGTGTTTTTTTCGCAGAATGTTTGGGTTCTGAATCACTATTGTGATGTAATGAAACTAGAAATTGGCGTAAATCGAACCGGCGCAAAACGACGTTTATTTGACACAACACTTGAAAAATATAGAAGAAGTAACATTGAAGAATTATCTGTAAATAATCAAAAGAACGTGCTGGGATAAGTAATAGGTGATGTAACGTAACACTAAATAAATGTTGGATTAATAAAATGCTCTTGTCGTATGTTGGAACATGAAGATGCACGTGTTTGCACATAGGTGTACGTACATCGTTAATAAATTAAGAAATTACGCAATATTTTACACACAAAATGAAAGAATATTTGTAATTTCATTCATAATTTGTAGTCTGGTGTAACAACATTCTTCACCAGGGACACGCACGGCCGAGCGTGGAAGCAATCACTTATCTGTCTGTTGCTGCTCTTTCATTCTGACCGCTCTTCTATGATTAGAAATGAAATTAAACCATACATCAACACGATTTACCAGATATTATCACAATTCATTCAACTTCTTCTTACAACTATTTCAAGAGGAAAATACCTCAATAAATGAGGGTACCACCAAAATTTTGTTAGCTCCTCGAAGAAGATGGTCATGTGTTTTTTGGATTACATGGAAATGAATGATGTAAAAACTGTAATTGGTGAAGAATTTGCATGTAGATAATTGTGGTAGTTGTGCGTGTGTGGCTGGGTACCTCGAGCTTCCTCCAGGTGATCAAAAAATGAGGTAAAATCGCTGCGGGAGAGCTCCAGTTATGAACTAGGAAAATGTATAAAAGAGGAGGCCACTGTTTTATGCACGAATGGTATGATGGAAGAGGCACGACCTCCCGGTCGACGTTCTGACATCGCCGTAAACAAAGACAAACGACAAGACGTGGTGCGTTCAGGTGCGACACCCCGATGTGTTAGCAACTCTCAGTTCTTCGCCTCACTACCTCCAGCTTGCCTCTTGCCTCTTGCCTGCCCCAGCACCGCCACACCTGTTTCATCACTCATTTAACATTATTTTCTGCAAAAGTTCAACTCTTTTACAACATTGAATTATAGTACCTATATTTCAAAACATATACCATTATTAATTGTAATCAGAGTATTTACTCTTCTACTTTAACTTAATTACCTCATTAAAAAAGCCTTAAATTGAAACCATGCAGAGAATACATCATACATAACATACCATTTTCTAAATCAAAAATTACTTCAAAATTGAAGGTTCCAGTACTTTGGTGATTCATGATATCCAATTGTTCCACTAAAGGCCTTTTAGTCGTACTATTGGATATCAAAAATTACTAGTTACATGGGTACCTTCAACTTCCTTCAAATTTTGGAAGATTTTCCAAGATTTTGGCCAACATTTTTCAAAAATTTCCTTATTTTTTTAATCAAGACCATGGGAAAATTTTTAATGTTTACAATTTAATCAATATAAAAGTATTCACGCGTGCGGTGCGATAGTGATTTATGCAGGTACTGCATGTACATAATACAAGTATCCTGGTATATAGTTTATATGAAAAATGTAGTTGCGTTTGAATATCGAATGTCCTGTTCCATTATGAAATATTGCGGATGTTATAAGTTGGCCATGATTTATGCGCAATGTTGCTTCGATTTCTTTTTAATCAAGTCTTTAGATAAATCCAGGAAAAATATATTTATACAATTTTTAATTTTGCTGAGAGATGTAAGGTGTGTTGTGATGAAACAAGTGATGTAACTGGTATAATTTTATTCTAGTTTACAAAACCTACAAGGAGTTTAAATAAAGTTGATTGCATCTGATCTCAAGCGAAACTAAAGACGGTATTGTTTTCGTGCTCGTGTTTTTAAAGGTGCGAAGTGTGCATCTCACGATTCTTGCATTGAATCGCGTTTGTTCTCTAAACACGTGCGCCTCCTGCCGGAAAATACCTTAAAAATCGAAAGCACATTAAAAAAATGAAGTAGAAGTAGTGCACTTTATTGATAATAAATGTATAGTATACAGCGTGTCCCATAATTACCGGAAGAGCTCTTCAGTACGTTGTTGAGGACACTCTAGTTTGTTTTTTCAGAAATTGTTGTGATAACTTAGAAGGTTGTTATGGCCTCAAATGTACTGAAAGCTTAAAAAAGCTCGGTTTGTTAAAAAATTATTTTCGACATTTTACTAAAAAATTAATATTTTGAAAACTACTAGAGTCATCAAGATATAAAATAACTTAAAATTTGCAGGATTGTTTCCTCTACCAAAAAACCTTTAAAATTGTTTTAATGGTATGAAAACTACTTACTCCAGAATCACTTTTGACATCCCCAAAATAAAAGGCGAATTTCATTAAATGATTTACCGTACTTCTACTTTTTAGATTTTAATGGGTGTTAATTTCAACGAAAGCCCATTAAATCTTCTTTAATTAAAAAAACAAATTATTTGGATAGCTTTTTTTGTTCAAAAGTTATGGCCTAAAATGTACTGAAAGCATAAAAAAGCTCGTTTTGTGAAAAAATTATCTTCGACATTTTACTAAAAAATTAATATTTCGAAAACTACTAGGGCCATTCGGATATAAAATAACTTAGAATTTGCAGAATTGTTTCCTCTGCCAAATAGTTCTAAAATTGTTTTAATGGTATTAAAACTACTTACTCCAGGATTACTTTTGTCATCCCCAAAATGAAAGGTGAATTTCATTAAATAATTTACCATACTTCTACTTTTTAGATTTTAATTAGCTTTAATTCAAATTAAAGCCTATTAAATCTTCTTTAATAAGAAAAAAAGATTTATTTTTATAGCTTTTTTTGTTCAAAAGTTATGGCCGAAAATGTACTGAAAGCTTGAAAAAGGTCGTTTTATGAAAAATATATCTTTGACATTTTATTAAAAAATTAATATTTCGAAAACTACTAGAGCCATCAAGATATAAAATAACTTAAAATTTGCAGGATTGTTTTCGCTACCAAAGAGCCTTAAAATTGTTTTAATGGTATTAAAACTACTTACTCCAGAATCACTTTTGTCGTCCCCAAAATAAAAAGTGAATTTCATTAAATTATTTACCGTACTTCTGCATTTTAGATTTTAGTGCGCTTTAATTCAAACGAAATCCCATTAAATCTTCTTTAATTAGAAAAAACAACCATTTTGATAGCTTTTTTCTTCAAAAGTTATGACTTAAAATGTACTGAAAGCTTGAAAAAGCTCCTTTGGTGAAAAAATTGTCTTTGACATTTTACTAAAAAATTAATATTTCGAAAACTACTAGAGCCATCAAGATATAAAATAACTTAAAATTTGCAGGATTATTTCTTCTATCAAAGAGCTCTAAAAATATTTTAATGGTATTAAAAATACTTACTCAATAATCACTTTTGTCATCCCCAAAATTAAAGATGAATTTCATTAAATGATTCACCGTACTTTTACATTTGAGATTTTATTGCACTTTAATTCAAACAAAAGCCCATTAAATCTTCTTTAATTTGAAAAAACATTTATTTTGATAGCTTTTTTCTTCAAAAGTTATGGCCTAAAATGTACTGAAATCTAAAAAAAGCTCGTTTTGTGAAAAAATTATCTTCTTCATTTTACTAAAAAATTATTATTACATAAACTACTAAAATCATCCAGATATAAAATAACTTACAATTTGCAAAATTGTTTCCTCTACCGAAATTATTTTAATGGTATTAAAACTAGTTACTTCAGAATCACTTTTGTCATCCCCAAAATAAAAGGTGAATTTCATTAAATGATTTACCGTACTTCAACATTTTAGATTTTAATTCGCTTTAATTCAAACGAAAGCACATTAAATCTTCTTTAATTAGAAAAAACATTCATTTTGAAAGCTTTTTTTCTTCGAAAGTTATGACCTAAAATGTACTGAAAGCTTAAAAAAAGATCGATATGTCAAAAAATTATCTTCCACATTTTACAAAAAAATTAATATTTCGAAAATTTCTAGAGCTATAAAATAACTTAAAATTTGCAGGATTGTTTTCTCTACCAAAGAGCCTTAAAATCGTTTTAATGGTATTAAAACTACTTACTCCGGAAGCACTTTTGTCATCCCCAAAATAAAAGGTGAATTTCATTAAATGATTTACCGTACTTCTACCAATTAGATTTTAATGTCCTTTAATTTAAACGAAAGCCCATTAAATCTTCTTTAATTAGAAAAAATATTTATTTTGATAACTTTTTTTCTTTCAAAGTTATGGCCTAAAATGTACTGAAAGCTTAATAAAGCTCGTTTCATGATAAAATTATCTTCGACATTTTACTAAAAAATTAATATTTCGAAAACAACTAGAAATAGAAAATAGAAATAACTTAAAATTTGCAGCATTGTTTCCTCTACCAAAAGATCTTTAAAATATTTTTAATGGTATTAAAACTACTTACTCTAGAGTAACTTTTGTCATCCCCAAAATAAAAGGTGAATTTCATTATAATATTTACCGCACTTCCACATTTTAGATTTTAATATGTTTTAATTCAAACGAAAGCCCATTAAATCTTCCTTAATTAGAAAAAACATTCATTTTGATAGCTTTTTTTCTTCGAAAGTTATGGCTTAAAATGTACTGAAAGCTTAAAAAAGCTCGTTTTCTGAAAAAATTTTCTTCGATATTTTACTAAAATATTAATATTTCGAAAAATACTAGAGCCATCCAGACATAAAATAACTTTAAATTTGCAGGATTGATTCCTCTACCAAAGAGTTTTAAAATCGTTTTGATGGTATTAAAACTACCTACTCCAGAATCACTTTTCTCATCCCCAAAATAAAAGGTGAACTTTACCTAATGATTTACCGTACTTCTACCTTTTAGATTTTAATGCGCTTTAATTTAAACGAAAGCTCATTAAATTTTCTTTAATTTAAAAAAATATTAATTTTAAAACCTTTTCTTCTTCAAAAGTTATGGCCTAAAATGTACTGAAAGATTAAAAAAGCTCGTTTTGTGAAAAAATTATCTTCGACATTTTACTAAAAAATTAATATTTCGAAAACTACTAGAGCCATCAAAATATAAAATAACTTAAAATTTGCAGGATTGTTTCCTCTACCAAAGAACTTTAAAATTGTTTTAATGGTATTAAAACTACTTACTCCAGAATCACTTTTGTTATTCCCAAAATAAAAGGTAAATTTCATTAAATGATTTACCGTACTTCTATTCTTTAGATTTTAATGCACTTTCATTTATATGAAAGCCCATTAAAATTTCTTTAGTTGGTAAAAACTTTTATTTTGATAGCATTTTTTCTTCGAAAGTTATGGCTTAAAATGTACTGAAAGCTTAAAAAAGATCGTTTTGTGAAAAAATTGTTTTCGACATTTTACTAAAAAATTAATATTTCGAAAACTACTAGAGCCATCCAAATATAAAATAACTTAAAATTTGCAGGATTGTTTCCTCTACCAAATAGCTTTAAAATTATTTTAATGGTATTAAAACTACTTACTCCAGAATCACTTTTGTCATCCCGAAAATAAAAGGTAAATTTTATTAAATGATTTACCGTACTTCTATTTTTTAGATTTTAATGCGTTTTAATTCAAACGAAATCCCATTAAATCTTCTTTAATTAGAAAAAACATTCATTTTGATGGCTTTTTTTCTTCTAAAGTTATGGCCTAAAATGTACTGAAAGCGTAAAAAAGCTCGGTTTGTGAAAAAATTTTCTTCGATATTTTATTAAAATATTAATATTTCGAAAACTACTAGAGCCATCCATATATAAAAAAATTTAAACTTTGCAGGATTATTTTCTCTACCAAATAGCTTAAAAATTGTTTTAATAGTATTAAAACCACTTACTCCAGAATCACTTTTGTCAACCCCAAAATAAAAGGTGAATATCATTAAATGATTTCCCGTACTTTTAGTTTTTAGATTTTAATGAGTTTTAATTCAAACGAAAGCCCATTAAATCTTCTTTAATTAGAAAAAAAATTCATTTCGATAGCTTTTTGTATTCAAAAGTTATGTAGTGAAAGCTTAAAAAAGCTCATTTTGCAAAAAATTGTCTGGCCTTTCTTGATTTTATTTAATAAAGTAGCTTTCTAGACGAGTATTGGAAATTTAAATAATTTAATAAAATAATATTTTTTATTGAAACTTTCTCTTGTTACTTACTTAATATGCATAAGTGCATAAAATGCATAAGACAGGTCAATCGAGTACGACTTTTAAAAAACCATTACAACTTATTACTTAATATTTAATTAAAAGATATTAAAGACATTACAATAATGAGAGTTGTGCAATGAAACTTAATATATCGAAACTAATAAATCGCAACAATTTTGTACTGTTCGAAACTGCACAAGTTTACATTGAAATTAATAGGAGCAATATTCTTGCATAATAACCCACTTATTGTTTTTTAAAGGACTTACTTTCAAAAATTTTGAGGTGGATTAACATGTATGAATATTAAAAAAGTGTAGTGGTTTTCTTCTATTTGGAGATGAGATAATAGTGATTTTACTTTCGTTTATGGAGGATAATTCTTGGAAAATTTTTGATTTATGGAGTAAGGAAATGAGCAAAATTGCGAATAATGCGCGACAATTTAAGAAAACATGGAGCCTTATTTGGTGTCGAAATGTACTTTCATATCGATTCGATTACTGTTATTAGAAAGAATGTGGCGCGTGCTTTATACGTTTGCTCCCAATTGCCCACTTCCCGTTTCCTATTGTAGTTCGCGTTATCGTAAATCGATTTTATTGCCAATTTTCTTGACCGCTTATCGAGTCAATGACTTATTTCGCAATTTACCAGACCAAATTGTCATGAGATGAAGGATGAAGAATGAAGAAGGTTTATACCAGATTTATGCATACCGCGCCGAGCGGCGTCCTCTTCGGAATGAGGATGTGTATCAGGCACACCTGAGTGTCATTTCAGAAAAAACACCGCTCTCAGCTACATACTCCTCGTTATGACAGCCAACTGTTGACAGCAAGGAACGCATTCATGCATTATTCCATTCAAACTTCAATTAGCTCAACCACACCAACATAACTCTACGAAAAGCAAAATTTTGAAGAAAATTGGAGTGAAGATTATTGGTGTGGGGTGGTGAAGCTATTGAAATAACACCTTTTAGTTTTTAATGATGAGTAATTTCGGGCGCTAATTGGTGTTTAAAGTAATCATCAATTTGTGATGTTATTGACCCATCATCGCTCTTAATACCCGCCAACTTTTACGCTAGCTACAAATTAGTTTCTCGTGTGGGAAGATTAAAAGGTTAATTTCATAGATCGCTTTCATTACAAGGCGCGAGCATCGTTAATTAAAGGGGAAGTTACTTGCTCAATTCAACGCACGATGTTTAAAGTATTTCTTTCGGAAATTAAATACAGCGCCGATTTGAATTTTTTCTTCATATACAGGGTGTTTCTAAAAGGTCTGTACAAAACAATACCACATACTCCTGACACCAAAAAAACTGCTACAGACCATTAAAGTTCTTAAAACTATTTTGTATTTTTTAAATTACTAAAAATTGGCTCATACAATCATAACAGAATTTGGTATGTGGCTATGTAATGGAAAAAAGTATTTCTAGACAATTTTTTTTTACTTTTTCACTTTATGTAAGTGGTCAAAAATAGGTCATCGACATGCAAAAGTTCTTATAACTTTTTAATGGCCGAACAAAAATTCATAAAACTTTACTTGTAGCTAAACAATGTAATTATAAACTTTTTTTGTCTCTTACAAAATTTTTCTATCTCCTTTATTTTAGGCAAAAAAAAATATTTCCATGTGGTACATAACCTAACTTCGGAAAAATATTTAAATTTTTTGCTAAAAGGTTTCTACAAATTAACACCAAAATGGATCGATATAACAAATTTTATCTTTATCCAAAAGTGCTTCCTTAAGCCTCTATTAACCATGAAAGTTATTTAAAAAGAAAAGATTTTTCAAGGTAGCTAGACATTTAACGAAGCACTTTTTGATTAAAATAAGTTTGGTTAAATCATTTCATTTTGGTCTCAAGAATACTTTGTACAGACCTTTTGGCGAAAAATTTAAATATTTTTCTAAAGTTATTAAATATTTTTTTCTGCCTAAAATAAAGGAGTTAGGAAAATTTTGTAAGAGACAAAAAAAGTTTATAATTACACTATTTAGATACAAGTTTTATGAATTTTTATTCAGCCATTAAAAAGTTACAAGAAAATTTGCATGTCGATGATCTATTTTTGACCACTTACATAACGTGAAAAAGTAAAAACAAATTGTTTAAAAATACCTTTTTTCATTATATAGCCACATACCAAATTTTGTTATGATCGTATCAACCAATTTTTAGTACCGGCGAGATGTTACCGATACGTTTTCCAGCGATGAGTTTTTTATATGTAATTCTCCATAAGAGGTTTTTTAGGAATAACTTCTGTTCTAATTAACTTACATCAAAAATAAATATACCATATTAAAGCCCAATAAAAGCCCCATAAGCTGGTACTAATCGCTTTGCTTGTCCGTTTAAAATAAACATTTTATAGCCCTTCAACCAAAACTCAATAACGAGTTTACACATTTTTAATTATTATCGTACAAAGACAAATGGTATGTCAAAATATAGCATTTGACCTGTAAATAACAATAGTATTAGTCACTATGCTTGTCCGACCCAATTAAGCGAGTAATTAATAATAAAAGTGTTTTTTTCAACATTTTTCAACTTTAAACGGGAATTACTCTTTACAGGTAACTTGCATAAAAAAGATATTAATATCATTAGCTACAGCATTAAATTTTGATTAAAATGACATACGACATGTTCCTTGTCCGTTAGAAATTAATTAACCAGAAGCCAACAACAACTTTAAAAACAGCGGCGCATTCACCAATTTTGCGGCATAAGTTAAGTAAAGAAATTTTTTCCCCTAATCAACTCACAGCAACAATTGAGATTCCAAAAGACAGCATTCACGATGTAAAATACGATAGTATAGGTCATCATGCTTGTCCGGCCCAATTGGTCGAGTAATTAGCAAAAAATACGTTTTAAATGACTTTTTCAATATTTAACCGCTAATTCCTTTTGACGGGGGGGATGTATAGAAAAGTTATTGAAACCAGTAAATAGCAAATTTATTTGTGATTACGGCGATATGTGACATGTAGCTTGTCCGTTAAAAACAAAGCCGCTATGCCCAACTATAAGTTTCAATAACTTTTTTATGCAAAACTCATTAAAAACGTATTTTTTGCTAATTGCATGACCAATTAGGCCGGACAAGCAGAGCAACCTACTTCATCGTATTCTATAATAAAAATGGTGTCCTACGAGGCCTTTAAAGTTTTACTGAGTTAATTAGAACAAAAAATATCATTGTTCATATTTTTGCGTTGGTGTAAACGCTCCGAAACTTATAGTTGCGCATAGCGGCTTTGTTTTTAACGGACAAGCTACATGTCACATATCGCCGGAATCACAAATAAATTTGCAATTCACTGGTATCAATAATTTTTTTATGCATTGCCCCGGTCAAAAGGAATTAGCGGTTAAACATTGAAAAAGTCATTTAAATCGTATTTTTTGCTAATTTCTCGAGTAATTGGGCCGGACAAGCATGATGACCTATACTATCATATTTTACATCGTGAATGCTGTCTTTTGCGATCTGAATTGTTGCTGTGAGTTGATTAGGGGAAAAAATTTCTTTACTTAACTTATGTCGCAAAATTGGTGAATGCGCCGTTATTTTTAAAGTTGTCGTTGGCTTCTGGTTAATTAATTTCTAACGGACAAGGTACATGTCGTATGTCAATTTAATCAAAATTTAATGCTGTATTTAATGATGTTATTATCTTTTTTATGCAATTTACCTATAAATAGTAATTCGCGTTTAAAGTTGAAAAACGTTGAAAAAAACACTTTTATTATTAATTACTCGCTTAATTGAGTCGGACAAGCAAAGTGACTATTACTATTGGTATCTACATATCAAATGCTATATTTTGACATTTCATTTGTCTTTGTACGATGATAATTAAAAAATTGTAAACTCGTGATTGAGTTTTGATTGAAAGGCTATAAAATGTTTATTTTAAACGGACAAGCAAAGCGGTTAGTACCAGTTTATGGGGCTTTTATTGAGCTTTAATATGGTATATTTATTTTTGATCTAAGTTTATTAAAACAAAAGTTATTACCAAAAAACCTCTTATGGAGAATTACATTTAAAAAAACTCAACGCTGGCAAACGTATCGCTAACATCTCGCCGGTACTTTTAGGAATTAAAAAAAAATACAAAATAGTTTTAAGAACTTTAATGGTATGTAGCGCCTTAACTAAAAACTTTTGGATAGAGATAAATTTGGTTAAATCGTCATATTTTGGTCTCAGGAGTATGAAGTATTGTTTTGTACAGACCTTTCAGGGACACCCTGTATGTTATATAACTTATGTTCTCGAAAGATTTAAATAAATGTTGGTGGGAACTGGAAAGAAAATTCTTTTGCCGGAAAGTTAAGTGAGCCGTAACTTTGAAAAGTGCAGGACCGTGAAACGCCCGCCCGTTATCCTTAAGATAAATTAAATAGAAGAGACTTTAATTTAGTTCCTTGTAATGGCTTATCAGCAATAAGCAGAAGCGATTAATTTAATTTAATTAAAAATTTGCATTTTTCACCTATCAAGCCTTTACTACAGCTTAAAACAACCGCAATGAAGTCGTCGAGGTAAATTTGTAATGACGTTTAAATTGTTACTTTAATAACAGTATAAAATTACAATTTGAATTGCGATGAATGGGTATGATGAAATTTACGATTGCATTGTCGTCCATAAAATATAAGGTTTATCTTCGCATACGGAGATAATTTATAGACGGGTTGAGCATTAATACACCCCTTTTCTAACCAAGTACTTTATGGATTATATAATTTTATAATACCTAACTATACTGCCTATACCCCACACTCACCAAACCAAAAACCCATCATTAAAGAAAATTGCTATTACAATTACGAAACACACTTACTTTACTAAAATAATATAATACCATGCAAATTTACTCACAATCAAGGAGAAGAAGAGATCTTAATTCTTCAGTTATTCCTTCTATTTTCGACCCATTAGGAATTAATAGAGATAAATTTAATTATTTTTTGAGATACATACATTACCTAAAAAATTTTGATTTTTTTAAGTTTTTGGGGAATAAAATTTGAAAAAAAAAATTTTGAGATATTTTTAAGGCTATAAGAATATTTTTTTTTCTCGTAAACTATAAAATTTACTGGTTTCAAAATTTTATCACAAGTAAACACAGAGCATAGACGTGTTTTAAAAAATATTTGGTTAAAATCGGTTAAATAGTTTTTTTGGAAAAAATTCGCAAAGTTTTGGCAAAATTTTGGTACAAATACGGTTCTGGACGGCGCAATTTTAAACCGAAAATTAAAACTTTCACGGAATTTAGTGGAGGAGGTGACTGTGCGAATTTTAAGCTATTAAACGTCTCGGTGGTGCTAATAGTTTCGAAGATATTAATTATTTTGTGAAAAGTGAAAAATTTCAAACCGAAATTTTGGCTCCAAACGGAGATTTTGCTTATTTTAGCTACATTTTCGGTGATAACTCGAGAACGAAAAGAGATAGCGAAGAGATTCTTTTTTTGACGTAAAGTGGATTGAAAGAGCTTTTAGGGAAGGTGCATAAAGTAGGGTTGAAATGTAATTTGAAGGGTGAATTTGACCTATAAATACTACTTTTAAAAATGCAATATATAAAAAAATTTTTTTTCGTTATTTATATCGGGGCCGTGACGTCACACCTTTGTGCCGGGAAGTTTAAAAATCGGTCACGAAAATCTCCAGGATGTTAGAATAAAAGGGGCAAAATTGCGTCGCTTTCCTTTGGAATCCAACGGAGTAGCGATTTTTAAAAGTTAACGCCGCCGAAAACCTGAAAAAAGCGAGAAAAATCGACCATTTTCGGGAATTTTTTTCAAAGTGTCGGGGAGGTCCAAAAAACTTAAAATTCGAACCACTCTTGGAATCAACATCCCTCGTTACACCGGAACTGGAATTCTTAAAATCGGACGAAAACAACCACCCTTTCGGCCGCTCCTCGCAGAAAACGTCAGAACATAGTTGGACTGAAAACAAAAACAAAAATGCAACAATATTCCTATTGGTTTCCTGAGTCATACCGTTTCGCAAACTTTGGTAGTTCCTCTGAAGTCCTTGGAATCCCAGTCTTGCCTTCTTTCCTATAAATAAGTGTAATGGAGGAAGGTCCAAAACCTTCGTGAGTCAATTCCTTGCTGATTACACCAACCACTCTGGTGTGGCGTACAATTTTGGGATTAACACCCAAAAATTTATCGAAAGTTCCTCTTAATACTGCAAAAGTAGGATGTCCATTCTAGCTATAACCCATTACTTCATTGGACTTAATTACTGCCTTATGACCAAGGTATTGCAGTTTCTTCTGAACTTTTGTTGTCTTCTTCGTAATGACCTTATGTCCTTCCCTTGAAGTCCATCTGAAAACAGTGTTAAGTGCAAACTGAGCTATTTATTAAATTTACCTTCCACCAGTGGAAAAAAAAACCACAATATCTTAATAACACGGTATATTTATTTAATAACCTAAATAATAATTTATTGGAGTTATTAATTTTAATCTATAAACTGCAACGTAAAATGTCAACAGACCATTAAATATTAAATATCAAAACGCTACATATTTTATGTTATTAAACTACGACATTCGTGACTTAATTGCAAATAATTAAAATACGCGTTATATATTCACTTCACGTCCTTGTTTTCACTGTTAAACAACACTCACTGTAACTAGTTCACGCATTGTTTATACTTTATACTAATGAGAATTGTTATTAAAATTGCATTATATTTTGTTAACATTTTAACTTACGACCACCAGGAATTTTCCAGGAAAATTCTTAGAAAAATAAATAAATAAGGTCATTTCAAGGATATACATTAAAGCCATAAATTATTTAATAAAATTGATGTTTATTATTAATACTTACAGCAACAATAATAATAATAAAACGCAAAAACATTTTGCACTTCATAGATTTTAATGGGCCATAATCCAAACAAAAGGTAATTAAATCATCTTTAATTTAAAAAAACAATGTACTTGATATCATTTTTTCATCCAAAGTTATGACCTAAAATGTACTAAAAGCTTGAAAAACTAAAAAAATTATATTTCAAGATATAAAACAACTTAAAATTTGCAGGAATATCTCCTTTACCAAAGAGTTTTAAAATTGTTTTAATTGTATTAAAACTACTTACTCTAGAATCAGTTTTGTAATCCCCAAAATAAAAGGTACATTTCATTAAATGATTTATCGTATTTGTACAATCTAGATTTTAATGGGCTTTAATTCAAATTAAAGCCCATTAAATCGTCTTTAATTGAAAAAAAGATTTATTTTTATAGCTTTCTTTATTCAAAAGTTATGGCCTAAAATGTACTGAAAGCTTGAAAAAGCTCGTTTTGTGAAAAAATTGTCTTCGATATTTTACAAAAAAATTAATATTTCAAAAACTACTAGAGCCATCAAGATATAAAATAACTTAAAATTTGCAGAATTGTGTCTTCTACCAAAGGGCTTTCAAATTGTTTTAATGGTATTAAAACTACTTACTTCAGAATCAGTTTTGTCATCCCCAAAATAAAAGGTGAATTTCATTAAATGATTTACCGTACTTTTACTTTTTAGATTTTAATCCGCTTTAATTCAAATGAAAGCCCAATAAATCTTCTTTAATTAGAAAGAAGATTTATTTTGATAGCTTTTTTCGTTCAAAAGTTATGGCCTAAAATGCACTAAAAGGTGGATTTGTGCAAAAATTGTTTTCGAAATTTTACTAAAAAAATATTATTTCGAAAACTATTAGAGCCATCAATTTATAAAATAACTTAAAAATTTCAGGATTTTCTCCTTAACCAAGGAGTTTCAAAAATTTTTTAATTGTATTAAAATCACTTACTCCAAAACCAATTTTGTCATCCCCAAAACAAAAGACGAATTTCATTCTATGATTTACGGTACTTTTACTTTTTAGATTTTAAAAGACTTTAATTCAAATTAAAGCCCATGAAATCTTCTTTAATTAGGAAGTAAATTCATTTTTATAGCTTTTAATGTTTAAAAGTTATGCACTAAAATGTACCAAAAACTTGAAAATGCTCGGTTTGTGAAAAATTTGTCTTCGACATTTTACTAAAACGTTAATATTTCAAAAAGTACTAAAGCTATCAAGATATAAAATAACTTAAAATTTACAGGATTGATTCTTTTACCAAATAGTTTAAAATATGTTTTAATGGTATTAAAACTGCTTAATCCAGAATCAGTTAAATCATCCCCAAAATAAAAGGTGAATTTCATTAAATAATTTACTTTACTTCTACTTCTTAGATTTTAATGGGCTTTAATTCACGTGAAAGTCCATTAAATCTTCTTTGATTAGAAAAGATATTCATTTTGATAGCTTTTTTTCTTCAAAAGTTATTGCCCAAAATGTACTGAAAGCTTGAAAAAGCTCGTTTTGTGAAAAAATTGTCTTCGATATTTTACTAAAAAATTAATATTTCAAAAACTACTAGAGCCATCAAGATATAAAATAACTTAAAATTTACAGGATTATTTCCTCTATCATATAGCTTTAAAATTATTTTAATGGTATTAAAATTACTTATACCAGACGCAGTTTTGTCATCCCCAAAATAAAAGGTGAATTTCATTAAATGATTTAAAGTACTTTTACTTCTTAGAATTTAATATGCTTTAATTCAAATGAAAGCCCATTAAATCTTCTTGAATTAGAAAAAACATTCATTTTGATAGCATTTTTCCTTGAAAAGTTATTGCCCAAAATGTACTGAAAGCTTGAAAAAGCTCGTTTTGTAAAAAAATTTTGTTGGAAATTTTACAAAAAAATTAATATTTCGAAAACTACTAGAACTATCATGATTTAAAATAACTTAAAATTTGCAAGATTTATTCCTCTACCAAAGTGGTTTAAAGTTGTTTTAATGGTATTAAAACAACTTATAGCAGAATCAGTTTTGTCATCTCCCCCCAAAAAAAAAGCGAATTTCATTAAATGATTTACCGTACTTCTACTTTTTAGATTTTAATGTGCTTTAATTCAAATGAAAGAATATTAAATCTTCTTTAATAAAAAAAAGTTTTTATTTTGATAGCTTTTTTTGTTCAAAAGTTATGGCCTAAAAAGTGCCGAACTCGTAAAATGTGCGGAAAGGTTAAATAAGATGTTGTTTTTTTGGAGGTGTTTCTGAATGAAAAAGTGAGGTCTTTTTCGTGATAAATAAATATAAGTACACAAATTGAATGATAAAACAAAAAATAAAAGAAGTCGACACCGGTGTTGTGTACAACTTAATTCATTACTCATGTCACTTTACAAATGATCCACAATAAATAAGAATGCGAAGTTCGAGATGTTCTCATGAACTCAAGTGCGAACTTCAAACGCAAAATTGATTGTTTTAACAAATGAAATTATTTAGTTTTGTAATGGACGGTATTTGAAATGTGAAGTAATCTTAAATAATCTGAAATAATCTGAAATCCTTCATCAATACCGCCTTGTATCGCCTGAAGGCCTGGAAGGAATGAGTAGATTTTCGGATAAAATCTTCCTCGATTTCTCTTAATAAGTCATTGGAGTGTTGGTGTGTTTCACCTCGTCTCGTGTATTTTCTACCACCCACATTATGCGGAAGATGTTTTAACTTTAAGCCCTAAAGCGGACACGCGTGTTCCTCAAACACTACAAAACTTATAATAATTGATTTTTTTTTGTTCCAGGTAAACCATAAAAGTAGAAAACACGTAAGTACTAAACCAAAAACTAATAAATCATTTCATCATAAATTAACCAACTAAAAAAAGATCGGTGAGATGTAAAGAAGCATCCGGTTAATAATTATAAATACTTCAATTAATTTGATTACAGGCTATGATCATCTCATCGAAAATGATTGACACGTAGACTTTAGTCCGTATTCATTAATAAAATGGTGGAATTATCTAATAGTCCATTAAATTTAATTAGCTAATTTCTCAAACCATCATCGGTTTTTAACACAATTAAATCCTCATTAAATTAATATAGAGAATAAATGACCTTTCACCTAGATTTACTTTTAAATGGTGGAAAGGTCGCGTCTATGAGTTTGTGTCAGGTAATTGCTATGACGTGACGAGATGATGTTTTCTTAACGTGACTTATGGTGCTCTAAATCGACCATCTTACCTTAATTATACACTTTCCAATTCTAGGAAGTACCTTTTATCCGGAAAAATTACATCATTACATTTTTCTTATCGAAATCCTTTAATCAACCGTTACCTTATGGAAATTTATGATAGTAGAGTAAATTAGCCGGTTCTGCACATGCGCATTCATAACTTAAGTCACTTTAGGAAGATCAAAAAAAGGGTATGCAAAGTATTTTCTAAACATTATGATTGTGTACGCGTGATGAACGCATGCGCATAAAATTGAGTTGATCGAAGATTGTGGGACGACATTCCGTGGTCTGAGCGCTGTAACAAGGATATTAATGTTTATACGCATAATAAATACAGGATTAATGAAATTGCGAAATAAAAACGGCCGCCCACAGTACACGCGGTTGAATTTAATTAATGCACCATCTAATGGCGTGCCGGAATTTTTTATTTTAATTATTTGCTAATGCATTGTAATTATTTGAGCACTTATCTCCAATACAAACACTCACATGCAAAAATTCGAATTATTGCTTTAACGCATTCCTCTCCTACATTTTCAGGAATTTCAATTTTTTATTTTTTCTAAAAAACTACAAATGAGTTAAATCTTGGATTTTCACTGCAGTTATTTTTTTTTTAAATTTAAAGCCATTTAATACAGGAGTTAATCCTGCAAATTTTAAGCTATGATATGTTAGTAACACACTAGTAGTTTTTAAAATATTAATTATTTTATAAAACTTGCCCAAAACGAGATTCTTCTATCTTTCAGAATATTTTTGGGAATAACTTTTGATGAAGAAAAGACATCAGAATGAATACTTTTTTGAATTAAAGAAGATTTAATAGGCTTTCATTTGAATTAAAGCTCATTAAAATCTAAAAAGTAGAAGTATGGTAAATCTTTTAATGAAATTCATCTTTAATTTTGGGGATGACAAAATTGATTCTGGACTAAGTAGTTTTAATACTATTAAAACAATTTTAAAGCTTGTTAATAGAGGAAACAATCCTGCAAATTTTAAGTTATTTTATATCTTGATGGCATTAGTGGTTTTCGAAATATTAATTTTTTAGTAAAGTGTCGTAGAAAATTTTTTCCCAAAACGAGCTTTTTTAACGTTTCAGTACATTTTTGGCCAAAACTTTTGAACAAAAAAAGCTATGACAATAAATATTTTTTCTAATTAAAGAAGATTTATTGGACTTTTATTTGAATTAAAGCGCATTAAAATCTAAAATGTAAAAGTACGGTAAATCATGTAATGAAATTCACCTTTTATTTTGGGGATGACAAAACTGATTCTAGACTAAGTAGTTTTAATACCGTTAAAATAACTTTAGAGCTCTTTGAGAGAGGAAAAAATCCTGCAAATTTTAAGTTATTTTATATATCGATGGCTCTAGCAGTTTTCGAAATATTAATCTTTAAGTAAAATGTCGTAGACATTTTTTTCACAAAACGAGCTTTTTCAAGCTTTCAGTACATTTTGGGCCATAACTTTTGAACAAAAAAAGCGATCAAAATGAATCTTCTTTCTAATTAATGGAGATTTATTGGGCTTTTATTTAAATTAAAACGCATTAAAAAATAAAAAGTAGAAGTACGGTAAATCATTTAATAAAATTCGCCTTTTATTTTGGGGATGAGAAAACTGATTCTGGACTAAGTAGTTTTAATACCATTAAAATAATTTTACAGCTCTTTGGTAGAGAAAAAAATCCTGCACATTTTAAGTTATTTTATATTTTGATGGCTCTAGTAGTTTTCGAAATATTAATTTTTTAGTAAAATGTCGAAGACAATTTTTTCACAAAACGAGCTTTTTCAAGCTTTTAGTACATTTTTGGCCATAACTTTTGAACAAAAACAGCGATCAAAATGAATCTTCTTTCTAATTAAAGTAGATTTATTGGGCTTTAATTTGAATTAAAACGCATTAAAAAATAAAAAGTAGAAGTACGGTAAATCGTTTAATGAAATTCGCCTTTTATTTTGGGGATGATAAAACTGATTCTGGACTAAGTAGTTTTAATACCATTAAAATAATTTTACAGCTCTCTGGTAGAGGAAAAAATCCTGCAAATTTTAAGTTATTTTATATTTTGATAGCTTTAGTAGTTTTCGAAATATTAATTTTTTAGTAAAATGTCGAATACAATTTTTTCACAAAACGAGCTTGTTTATGCTTTCAGTACATTTTAGGCCATAACTATTGAAGGAAAAATGCTATCAAAATGAATGTCTTTTTTAGTTAAAGAAGATTTAATGGGCTTTTATTTGAATTAAAGCGCATTAAAATATAAAAAGTAAAAGTACGGTAAATCATTTAATGAAATTCGCCTTTTATTTTGGGAATGACAAAACTGATTTTGGACTGAGTAGTTTTAATAACATTAAAATAATTTTACAGCTCTTTGGTAGAGGAAAAAATTCTACAAATTTTAAGTTATTTTATATCATGATGGCTCTAGTAGTTTTCGAAATATTAATTTTTTAGTAAAATGTCGAAGACAATTTTTTCACAAAACGAGCTTTTTCAAGCTTTCAGTACATTTTGGGTCATAACTTTTGAACAAAAAAAAGCGATCAAAATGAATCTTCTTTCTAATTAAAGTAGATTTATTGGGCTTTAATTTGAATTAAAACGCATTAAAAAATAAAAAGTAGAAGTACGGTAAATCGTTTAATGAAATTCGCCTTTTATTTTGGGGATGATAAAACTGATTCTGGACTAAGTAGTTTTAATACCATTTAAATAATTTTACAACTCTCTGGTAGAGGAAAAAATCCTGCAAATTGTAAGTTATTTTATATTTTGATGGCTTTAGTAGTTTTCGAAATATTAATTTTTTAGTAAAATGTCGAATACAATTTTTTCACAAAACGAGCTTTTTTAAGCTTTCAGTACATTTTAGGCCATAACTATTGAAGGAGAAATGCTATCAAAATGAATGTCTTTTCTAGTTAAAGAAGATTTAATGGGCTTTTATTTGAATTAAAGCGCATTAAAATATAAAAAGTAAAAGTACGGTAAATCATTTAATGAAATTCACCTTTTATTTTGGGAATGACAAAACTGATTCTGGACTAAGTAGTTTTAATACCATTAAAATAATTTTACAGCTCTTTGGTAGAGGAAAAAATTCTACAAATTTTAAGTTATTTGATATCATGATGGCTCTAGTAGTTTTCGAAATATTAATTTTTTAGTAAAATGTCGAAAACAATATTTTTACAAAACGAGCTTTTTCAAGCTTTCAGTACATTTTGAGCCATAACTTTTGAATTAAAAAAGCTATCAAAATAAATCTTTTTTCTAATTAAAGAATATTTAATGGGCCCTTATTTGAATTAAAGTGCATTAAAATCTATAAATTACAAGTACGGTAAATCATTTAATGAAATTCACCTTTTATTTTGGGGATGACAAAACTGATTCTGGACTAGGTAGTTTTAATACCATTGAAATAGTTTTACAGTTTTTTGGTAGAAGAAGAAATCTTGCAAATTTAGAGTTATTTATATCATGATGGCTCTAGTAGTTTTTGAAATATTAATTTTTTAGTAAAATGTCGAATACAATTTTTTCACAAAACGAGCATTTTCAAGCTTTTATTACATTTTGGGCCATAACTTTTGAACAAAAAAAGCTATTAAAATGAATCTTTTTTCTAATTAAAGAAAATTTGATGGACTTTCATTTGAAATAAAGCGCATTAAAATCTAAAAAGTAGAAGTATGGTAAATCATTTAATGAAATTCACCTTTTATTTTGGGGATGGCAAAACTGATTCTGGACAAGTAGTTTTAATACGATTAAAATAATTTTACAGTTTTTTTGGTAGAGGAAAAATCCTGCAAATTTTAAGTTATTTTATATCATAATGGCTCTAGTAGTTTTCGAAATATTCATTTTTTAGTAAAATTTCGAATACAATTTTTTCACAAAACGAGCATTTTCATGCTTTCACTACATTTTGAGCCATAACTTTTGAATAAAAAAAGCTATTAAAATGAATCTTTTTTCTAATTAAAGAAAATTTGATGGACTTTCATTTGAAATAAAGCGCATTAAAATCTAAAAAGTAGAAGTATGGTAAATCATTTAATGAAATTCACCTTTTATTTTGGGGATGACAAAACTTCTTCTGGAGTAAGTAGTTTAAATACCATTAAAATAATTTTTCAAGTGTTTTGTAGAGAAAAAAAATCTACAGATTTTAAGTTATTTAATATTTCGATGGCTCTAGTAGTTTTCGAAATATTAAATTTTTAGTAAAATATTGAAGTCAATTTTTTCACAAAACGAGCTTTTTAAAGCTTTCATTACATTTTAGTCGATAACTTTTGAAGAAAAAAAGCTATCTAAATGAATTTTTTTTCCGATTATTGAAGATTTAATGGGCTTTTATTTGAATTAAAGTGCATTAAAATCTAAAAAGTGGAAGTACGTTAAATCATCATTTTGGCGATGACTGGTTCATGAGTAGGTATTTTTAATACAATTAAAACAATTCTAAAGATAGTAGTAAAGGTCAATTTGGCCAGATTTTTATAGTGAAGTGTCAAAATGTTGTTGAGTTATTTTGCAGACAATTGTGGTAAAATCCTTGATGTTTCCTTAAACTGTAGGAGTTAAGGAGAAGCAGTTCATAAAATAAAGGTCGCGTATAAATGAACCTTGACCAAGTCCGCGATATGTGATAAACGTGCGAATGCATCTAAAACAATTGAGACTCCACGTGTGTTTTTCCAAGGTTGAAAAAAGGTTTTTAATTACGTTGAATTTTCCTCTAAAATAATAGAAACAATGTGGTATTTTTATGGTCGAATGGATGTGGATGAATAGTAATGAAGCCACTGCCCACACCTGCGTGTAAATTTAATATTAGCAATTTTTTCTAACCGACCATTGTGATCATGACAGATGCCAATCTGACGAGTGCATTCAAGTATTGTTGGAAGATGTTCCAAGTTTTTAAACAGGCGTGGTGATTAAAGTATAATGTAGTAATAAAAGGGAGGAGATACGTAAATAAGCGCAAAAGCGATTAAGATGAGCATGACGCCTCCACTACCATCTTTTGTTTGCAATAAAAGCTTTTAAAACAAACGAAGATTGATTTTCTAAATTTGTTCGAAATAAATTTGGAATAAATTTTTCGCAAGCATATACAGCTTGGAAGAGGCGTGAGTGCGCTATTTTAATAAAATAAAAGTAATACGTGACGGCTAGGGGCAATCGCATGAGAATCCACGTCATTATTTATTGCAGATAAACTAATTCATAATAGCTTGCCGGTTCTGGCTTTAATAATATTCCCTCCTTCCTACTCAATTACAATTACTTAGATTAAAGGAGGAAGATTTTAAAACACATTTTTACTCACTTTATAATAAATCACTTACGTTACCGTTTTTAATTCGTTATTATCGCTGCGCTTAATCGAAAAATCTTTCGTTACGTAGCGATCACCCTTATGTACTATTCCATAGGGTGCATTTTCGCGTAGTCAATTACTCGAGCGCAAAGGTAACGTTTATAATATGCGCTGTGGAAAACTTTAGTAATTTAATAATTTTTAAAAATGGTATTGTTCAATAAAATAACACACCTGTGCGAAATCTAAGTATCTACTTGTTTAAAATGTTTTGCAACATGTCCATGAGCAAACATGCACTGCGCCATGAGCGTTTACATTATTGTTCAGGACATCTATTGTTGTTCATCTTTTTATACATTCTTGACTTATATGGAATTTGTCGTGGGTTTTGCTAAGATTCATTAATAATATATACTGTATAAATATTCTTTGCATCGATAAATAACATCAAATCGCATATTTTAACTCTCCACATGTTTCTAATAATTCTTACTTATTACTACTTCCCAACATAAATCTACAACATTCTTTCATCTACACTAATTTTACAACGCATATTTTCTTCTATAGAAATTTTGCTAAATTTAGGGATTTCAAAAATTTATGGTGGTAATAACAAAACGATCTTAAGTACATGATTCTGGTATTTATTTCCTGCTTACTAAGACAAAGTTGTAAAATTAAGCATTATAAAGTAATAAGAGATAAAATACAAAGTTTGTGATTATAGCTGGTTTCTAAGCAAGCTGAATAATTATAATGGAGATTATGAGTAGAAAAACATGCGACGAGTATATTTACCGCCTCCATTAAAATTACAGCTACCAAAGAGGCTTTTAATGTTCGAAACAACGCGTGCAACTACATTGATATAAAACCTTCACTTTTTTCAATTTATTGAGACTAACTTACCCTATAAGGTAACGCCAAAAAGCTTACTTAGCATTGAATCGACAAAAAATTTCGGCCTACTTTCCCTAGCCACAAGCCGCAGGATTCACTTCGAGACTTCCTTGAATTTATAAGTGATACCATAAAAGGACTTGATTACATTCATGACTTATAAGACCAACAATAGAAATATTAAATCACGTTTTATTACCAAAAAATTAACATCTGCCAAATTATATTTCTTTAATTTAAAAAAATATCTTTTTCAAAAAAAATTGCAAAATTTGTCGAATGATATTCCGCACTTATACTTCTTAGATTTTTTTAGTAAAATTAGGAAACAATTTTTTCACAAAACGAGCTTTTCCAAGCTTTCAGTACATTTTGGGCCATAACTTTTGAACAAAAAAAGCTATCAAAATAAATATTTTCCCAAATTAAAGAAGATTTCATGAGGTTTCATTTGAATTAAAACGTATTAAAATCTAAAAAGTAGAAGTAGGGTAAATCATTTAATAAAATTCACCTTTCATTTTGGGGATGACAAAATTAGTTCTGGGGTAAGTATTTTTAATTCAATTAAAATAATTTTGAGGCATTTTGGTAGAGGAAACAATTCTGCAAAATTTAAGTTATTATATGTCTTGATGGTCCTAGTAGTTTTCGACATATAATTTTTTTAGTAAAATTTCGAAGGTAATTTTTTCACAATACAAGCTTTTTCAGGCATTCGCTACATTTTAGGCCATAACTCTTAAAGTACAAAAGCTATTAGAATGAATGTTTTTTCTACTTAAGGAAGATTTAATGGGCTTTCATTTAAATTAAAGTGCATTAAAATCTAAAAAGCAGAAATAGGGAAAATCATTTAATAAAATTCTCATTTCATTTTGGGGATGACAAAACTAGTTCTGGTGTAAGTGTTATAAATTCAATTAAAACAATTTTGAGGCGTTTTCGTAGAGAAAACAATCCTGCAAAATTGAAGTTATTTTATATCTTGATGGCTCTAGTAGTTTTCGAAATATTAATTTTTTAGTAAAATGTTGAAGAAAATTTTTTCCCAAAACGAGCTTTTTTAAGCTTTCTGTACATTTTAGGTCATAACTTTGGAAGAGAAAAAGCTATCAAAATGAATATTTTTTCTAATTAAAGAAGATTTAATGGGCTTTCGTTTGAATTAAAGAGCACTAAAATCTAAAATCTAAAAGTGCGGTAAATCATTTAATAAAATTCTCCTTTTATTTTGGTGATGACAAAAGTAATTCTGGAGTAAGTATTGTTAATACCATTAAAACAATTTTAGAGCTCTTTGATAGAGGAGATAATTCTACAAATTTTAAGTTATTTTATATCTGGATGGCTCTAGTAGTTTTCGAAATATTAATTTTTTAGTAAACTGTCGAAGATAATTTTTTTACAAAACAAGTTTTTTAAGCTTTCAGTACATTTTTGGCCATAACTTTTGAAGAAAAAAATCTATCAAAATGAATGTTTTTTTTAATTAATGTAGATTTAATGGGCTTTCGTTGGAATTAAAGAGCATTAAAATCTAAAAACTAAAAGTACGGTAAATCATTTATTGAAATTAACCATTTATTTTAAGGATGACATAAATGATTCTGGAGTAAGTAGTTTTAATACCATTAAAACAATTTTAAAGCTTTTTGGTAGAGGAGACAATCCTGCAAATTGTCAGTTATTTTATATTTGGATAGCTCAAGTAGTTTTCTAAATATTAATTTTTTAGTAAAATGTCGAAGATAATTTTTTCACAAAACGAGGTTTTTCTAGCTTTCGGTACATTTTAGGCCATAACTTTTGAAGAAAAAAAGCTATCAAAATGAATGTTTTTTCTAATTAAAGAAGCTTTAATGCACTTTCATTTATACTAAAGCGCATTAAAATCTAAAATGTAGAAGTATGATAAATAATTTAATGAAATTCACCTTTTATTTTGGGTATGACAAAACTGATTCTGGAGTAAGTAGTAATAATACCATTAAAAAAATTTTAAATCTCTTTGGTAGAGGAAACAAAAATGCAAATTTTAAGATGTTTTATGTATATCTCAATGGCCCTAGTAGTTTTCGAAATATTATTTTTTTAGTAATATTTCGATGATAATTTTTTTACAAAACGACGTTTTTCAAGCTTTCAGTACATTTTAGTCCATTTCTTTTGAAGGAAAAAAGCTATAAAAAAGAATGTTTTTTTTTTAATTAAAGAAGATTCAACGGGCTTTCGTTTGAATTAAAGCACAGTTTGAATTAAAGAGCATTAAAATCTAAAAACTAAAAGTACTGTAAATCATTTAATAAAATTCTCATTTTATTTTGGTGATGACAAAAGTAATTCTGGAGTAAGTATTGTTAATACCATTAAAACAATTTTAGAGCTCTTTGATAGAGAAAATAATTCTGCAAATTTTAAGTTATTTTATATCTGGATGGCT
Organism: Stenus bimaculatus; assembly: GCA_963971135.1. Classification (NCBI taxonomy): domain Eukaryota; kingdom Metazoa; phylum Arthropoda; class Insecta; order Coleoptera; family Staphylinidae; genus Stenus; species Stenus bimaculatus. Next base: position 1,527,416 of record OZ020182.1, read on the forward strand.
CTAGTAGTTTTCGAAATATTAATTTTTTAGTAAACTGTCGAAGATAATTTTTTCACAAAACAAGTTTTTTAAGCTTTCCGTACATTTTAGGCCATAACTTTTGAAAAAAAAAATCTATCAAGATGAATGTTTTTTTAATTAAAGTAGATTTAATGGGCTTTCGTTTGAATTAAAGAGCATTAAAATCTAAAAACTGAAAGTAAGTTAAATCATTTAATGAATTTCTCCTTTTATTTTGGGGATGACAAAAGTGATTCTGGAGTAAGTATTTTTAATACCATTAAAACAATTTTAGAGCTCTTTTATAGAGGAAACAATCCTGCAAATTTTTAGTTATTTTATATCTGGATGACTCCAATAGTTTTCGAAATATTAATTTTTTAGTAAAATGTCAAAGATAATTATTTCACAAAACGAGTTTTTTTAAGCTTTCAGTACATTTTCGTCCATAACTTTTGAAGAAAAAAAGCTATCCAAATGATTGTTTTTTTTTAATTAAAGACGATTTAATGGGCTTTCGTTGAGTTAAAACGCATTAAAATCTCGAAGGTAGAAGTACGGTAAATCATTTAATGAAATTCACCTTTTATTTTGGGGATAGTAAAACTAGTTCTGGACTTTTGTCACTATCTTTAGAAGCTACTGGCTTCTTTTTTCGAAAAAACTAAAGCTAAAAATTAAAAATGCAATTTTTGCCCAAGGATTTTATTCTTTAATACCTGTCCTAGTTCAATGCACTATAGCTTATTTGAAAACCCCTTTCGTCCAAAAAAAGATCCATTTTTATATCTATTTCTTTTACGAAAGTTATGGTCTCAAATTTGAAAGCTCCAATCGAAAACCTACCCATACATTTTTGGGGTTTTTGAGTATGATCTTCTGTAACGTAATGTGGGTTTGTATCTGCTCAATTGATTCTACAATTTTGCTTGATCGGAGTAAACAACATTCGAAAAAGAATTCTTGTGAGCATCACATTTGTCTATTATAATTTCACAATATTTCAGTCTTCAATCCAAGTCATAAGTCATCTCCAAATAGCTCATGAACCATAGGAAATTTGTATGGAAAATAATGATTTTTCTACAAAATACGGTACACTGAATTTTTCGCAGTTTCATGTACCTGTTTTTGATAAGAAATTTTAGAAAAATCAATAAAAGACAGAAGAACCTCTTAAGCTTTTTATGGACGCGTTATAGATTTTCGTCCACCAGTTCTTTTCTGATCTTTCACTGAACCATCTTTTAGGGATCTACGAATAGTTTTTTCGACCTTTCTTTGTCTCCAAAGACCCGAAAATCATCAAAAGAATGATTCTTTTCCTTTTTGCGTTATTTCATTTTTTAATATGATTTTTTTAGTAATAAAATTGGTCATATTAGTTTTATGAAATTACCTATTTTCAAAGGTCAATATTACAAAACGTAGTTATTCACATAGGGGTTAATATTTGTACAAACTATTTGGATAATTAATTATCACGATTGAAACCCACTTTCAATTTTAATTAACACCGATGTCATAATAATTTACGCAATGCTTTCTATATAAATAAATGAAATATAAACCATCGCTAACGCCCACACAATAAATTAATTTAATCGATTTTTGGTCCATTCGGAAGGACCATAATTTCACAAGACCTCCTCGCCTTTTGAATATTACCAAATTCTTACATAACTAAAATCATTAATTAATAAATCATGGCATGCGATTAATCTTAACTTTAGTTAAATTTTTCTTGCAGTTTTTGATGAATTTTCAGGATGAGACAAGATGCCTGATATTACTCGCTCGGATTCCCATAGGTCCGATACTTCTTTAAGGCCACGTGTTTCCTTCAATAGAGATGTTCATGTCAAAAGAATCGGTACGATCACTAAAAACTAAAAATTACTAAAAAAAAAATTAATAAAGTATTACAGGGGTGAATTAATAATTCGTTCGTTACGTAACGACTGCGTTTAGTAATTCGCCCCCTGAATCTCACAATTCTTAAATAATTAACATATTATTAATTATAATAATAATTATAACATCTAACCATTTAGGTTTGTGATTACTGTAGGATGCGCCTGTTTTTTATCCAACCTTGACATCCATATAAACCAAAGTATTTGCATATAAGATTTGCGTATTTGTGGTCGTTACTTATCGGGAACAATAAAGTAATTTATAACCCACGGACATTTCTGCATGATCCAGCGATATTTGCGTGGTCCTTAAATAAGTGCGCTAGTACACTTTATAATCACCACGCGAAAACACGTCATTTCCTGGAGTGAAATTTTTAAAAAACTAAAAAATATAACCAGCGAGATGTTAGCAAAAAGTTTTCCAGCAATAAGTATTTTACATATAATTCTCCATAAGAGGTTTTTTCTAAATAACTTCCTTCCTTATCAATTCACAAAAGAAATAAATACACCAAATTATAGCACAATTAAATCCCTACAAAGTGGTGGTACCCACTTTGCTTGTCCGTCCCGATTAAGTGTTTTATAGCACCCCAATCAAATCTCTACCACGAATTTTCAAATTTTTAAATATTAACCTACGAAGACAAATGATATGTCGATGGATAGCATTTTTCATATAGATGATGATGATATTAGTTAATTTGCTTGTCCGTGCAAATTAATTGAGTAATTAAGAAAAATCACAATTTTTTCTAAATTTATGAAGTTTGAACGCTAATTTATTAACGCAGTATTGTTGCATAAAAAAGTTAATTACACCAAAAGATCAGAAATTTAATTGTAATTACGGTGGTATGCCACACTTTACTTGTCCGTTTATAATTAATTCGCTATTAGCCAGCAATAACTTTTAGAAAACCAAATTCCAAACAATTATACGGCGAAAATCAATTAAAGAAAACAATTTTTAATAATTAACTCAGAGAAACGCTTTATACCTCCAAAGACAGCATTTTTAATTTCGATAACGATGGTATTGATCACTTTGCTTGTCCGGGCCAATTAATTGAGAAATAAAGGAAAAACACTATTTTTTCGAAATTTATGAAGTTTGAACGCTAATTTATTAACGCAGTATTATTGCATAAAAAAGTTAAATAAAGCAATAGATTAGAAATTTAATTGTGATTACGGTGGTATGTGACACTTTGCTTGTCCGTCTATAATTAATTAGCTATAAGCTATAAACTTTTAGAACGCCAAATTCCAAACAAATATACAGCGTTCTAAAAGTTATTACTGGCGAATTAATTATGGACGGACAAGCAAAGTGTCATATACCACTGTAATCACAATTAAATTTGTAATCTTTTGGTGTAATTAACTTTTTTATGCAACAATACTGCGGTAATTGTTTGGCGTTTGAACTTGATAAATGTCGAAAATATGGTGTTTTTTGTTAATTACTCTATTAAATGGCCCGGACAAGCAAAGTGACCAATACCATCGTTATCCAAATTAAAAATCCTGTCTCTGGAGGTTTAAATCGTTTCTCTGAGTTAATTATTAAAAAGTGTTTTCTTTGATTGACTTTCGCAGCATATTTGTTTGGAATTTGGCGTTCTAAAAGTTATTGCTGGCTAATAGCGAATTAATTATGGACGGACAAGCAAAGTTTGACATACCACTGTAATCACAATTAAATTTATGATCTTCTGGTATAATTAGCTTTTTTATGCAACAATACTGCGTTAATAAATTAGCGTTCAAACTTCATGAATTTCGAAAAAATAGTGTTTTTTCTTAATTACTCAAATAATTGGCCCGGACAAGCAAAGTGACCAATATCATCGTCATCTACATGAAAAATGCTATCCATAGACATATCATTTGTCTTTGTAGGTTAATATTTAAAAATTTGAAAATTCGTGGTAGAGGTTTGATTGGGGTGCTATAAAACACTTAATCGGGACGGACAAGAAAAATGGGTACAACCACTCTGTAGGGATTTAATTGTTCTTTAATTTGGTGTACTTATTTCTTTTGTGAATTGATAAGGAAGGAAGTTATTTAGAAAAAAGCTCTTATGAAGAATTACATGTAAAATACTTATTGCTGGAAAACTTATTGCTAACATCTCGCTGGTAAAAATATACACAGCATACTATTGCAAAAAAATCAAGTCAAAATGTTTGTTTAACGAATGGTATTTTTGGGTACTAAAGATTGAAATAATTGGATTTTTTTGTTATTTTTGTGATTGAACGTTTTAGTAAAAAAGTAAAATCCGTTGAACCCCTGGAGCTGAGACAAGCAATTTAAACGAGATTCCTTCACCGTTGCAGACTCAATAAATATAGCTTCAATTGCGTCGAGTAAATTTTTTCCGACAGTTCCCTTCGCCCCGCAAATTGGAAAAGCCCACACATGCAAGCTAAGGAATAATTCCATCCTTCGCTATTTATTTTAGTAGATTCAAAAATATCTTTGTTGCTAAAAAGTAATTAAATAAACAATAAATCATAACCGCTCTAATACAGCATTGTAGCAGATATGGGAATTAGCATAACACATTAACTAATGATATTAAAGCTCGTTTTCAGGTGAGTTCATAGATCTGTCCTTAGAATGGAAAGAATTGCTTGTGGTGAATGTAAGTTATGTCTAGAATAATTTGCATAGGCGCTCATAATTTTAAAATAAATTAAATTTTTCATGTTCAAACACGAGTATTTCTTGCGCAGATTTTTAGTGAAATTAATTAAACCCACATCAAAGGACCTCCTACTTTTTTGGTATCATGAAGGATCTCCTTCTTCATGATTTCATTTGTCACCTACGTAAGCCTACAAGTAAATAGCAAATTTCTTTAGCATTTTTGTAGTAAATGGGTAGAGTTTGTTTACGTAATGGAAAGGATATAAGGTGCTTATACAACCTTCAATTTGTTCTCGCGGTTTTACGATCGCGTTGATCTGCGATCACTGATCAGTTAAGTTGTACACCGCGGATGAACGATTGCGTTTTTTAGTGTTTGTTTTTTTACAATTTCATCAGGATTAGCCTATAATGTGGATTATTTACCAGTGATTTTATTAAAATCGATGATAATCCTTGTAAGTAACTTGATTGATTAACTACTTATGCAAATATTTTATAAATTACAATACCTATTTTAGGATAATTGCGATTTATTTTTACAATCATGATTAATTGCTTCATTTCTTACGAAATTTAAGTGGAAAGAATTATTACTTGGAAATTCCTAAATATTTGAGGTATTTACTTATTAACGTTGCGTAACGATGAAACGTTTATATCATAAATTTCATCACCACTTAAAAATTTTAATTTAAAACACAAATATTACTTCAAATTTTATCCACATTTTTAAATTCCAAGAAAAAAATGCAATTTCACTAAATTTCAGGTCTCATTAATTTTTTTGACATTTACTCATACCTACAAAATTTAAATCCATCTTATATGTTCATTTTTTGAACTTTTATCACATTTTAAGCTATAACTTTTTAACAAAAAAAGATATTAAAATGATTCTTCTTTCAGTTTAAAGCAGATTTAATGGGCTTTAATTTAAATTAAAGCGCGATAAAATCTAAAAAGTACAAGTGCACTTAAATGTATAATGAAATTGGCATTTTTTATTACAAAAATTTTAAGGTTAATAAAACTGCCCTTGGAGTAGGAAGTTTTAATCCAATCAAAATAATTTTAAAACCATTTAATAGAGGAGCCAACCCTGCACAATTTAAGCTATTATAATATTTGAACGTCAAAGTAGTTTTGAAGATATCATTTTTTTAGTAAAATTTCGTTATAATTTTGCACTAAATGAGCGTTTTCGAGCTTTCGGCTCATTTTAGTACATAACTTTTGAAAAAATAAAGATATCAAAATGAATTTTTTTCCTGATTAAAATAGATTTAATGGGCTTTTATCTAAATTTTTGCACGTTAAAATCTAAAAAGAATATCATCTAATGAAATACCCATTTTATTTTACAAAAATTTTGGGGTTGGTAAAACTGGCTTTGGAGTAGGAAGTTTTAATCTTGCAGTAATAATTTTGAAGCCATTTAATAGAGGAGCCAACCTTGCACATTTTAAGCTATTATAAATTTTGAACGTCACAATAGTTTTCAAGATATCATTTTTTTAGTAAAATTTCGAATACGTTTTTGCACAAAATGAGCGTTTTCGAGTTTGCGGTACATTTCAGAGCATAAAACTATTGAAGAAAAAAAAATATAAAAATGAGTCTTTCTTCAGTTTAAAGTTGAATTATTGAGCTATAATTTGAGCTACAGTGCTTTAAAATCTAAAAAGTACAAGTGCAGTAAACCGTATAATGAAATTGGCATTTTTGTACAATTTTTTTTAGGTTAATAAAAGTGGCTTTGGAGTAGGAAGTTTTAATCCAATCAAAATAACTTTAAAGCCATTTAATAGAGAAGCCAACCCTGCACATTTTAAGCTATTATATATTTTGAAAGCTACAGTAGTTTTCAAGATATAATTTTTTTAGTTAAATTTCGAATACAATTTTGTACAAAGTGTGCGTTTTCGAGCTACCGGTACATTTCATAGCATAACCATTGAAAAAAAAAATATATAAAAATGAGTCTTTTTTCAGTTTAAAGTAGGTTTAATAGGCTTTAATTTTAATTATTATACGTTAAAATCTAAAAAGTATAAGTGCAATACATCATCTAATGAAATACGCATTTTTTTACAAAATGTTGGGGTTGGTAAAACTGGTTTTGGAGTAGGAAGTTTTAATCCAATCAAAATAATTTTAAAGTCAATTAATAGAGGAGCTAACCCTGCACATTTTAAGCTATTAAATATTTTGAACATCACAGTAGTTTTCAAGATATCATTTTTTTAGTAAAATTTCGAATACAATTTTGCACAACATGAGCGTTTTCGAGCTTTCGGCACAATTCAAAACATAACTATTGAAGAAAACAAGGTATCAAAATGAATCTTTTTTCAGTGTAAAGTAGATTTAATGGGCTTTAATTTGAATGATACCGCGTTAAAATCTAAGAAGAACAAGTGCTGTAAACCGTATAATGAAATTGGCATTTTTTTTAGAAAATTTTTGGGGTTAATAAAACTGGCTTTGGAGTAGGAAGTTGTAATCCAATCAAAATAATTTTAAAGCCATTTAATAGAGGAGCCAACCCTGTACATTTTAAGCTATTATATATTTTGAACGTCACAATAATTTTCAAGATATCCATTTTTTAGTAAAATTTCGAATACAATTTTGCACAAAATGAGCGTTTTCGAGCTTTCAGCACATTTTAAGCCACAACTTGCGAACAAAAACAGATATCAAAATAAATCTTTTTTCAATTTAAAGTTGATTTAATGGGCTTCCATTTAAATTATTGCACATTAAAATCTAAAAACTACAAGTGCAATAAATCATCTGATGAAATACGCCTTTTTTTTACAAAAATTTTGAGGTTGATAAAACTGGTTTTCGAGAAGGACGTTTTAATCCAATCAAAATAATTTTAAAGCCATTTAATAGAGGAGCCAACCCTTCACTTTTTAAGCTATTATATATTTTGATAGCTACAGTAGTTTTCAAAATATAATTTTTTTAGTAAAATTTCGAATACAATTTTGCACAAAATGAGCGTTTTCGAGCTTTCGGCTCATTTCAGAGCGTAACTATTGAAGAAATAAAGATATCAAAATGAGTATTTTTTCAGTTTAAAGTAGATTTAATGGGCTTTTATTTGAATTTTTGCACGTTAAAATATAAAAATTACAAGTGCAATAAATCATCTAATGAAATAGGATTTGTTTTAACAAAATTTTTGGGGTTGATAAAACTGGCTTTGGAGTAGGAAATTTTACTCCAATCAAAATAATTTTAAAGTCATTTAATGCAGAAACCAACCCTACACATTTTAAGCTATTATATATTTTGAACGTTACAGTAGTTTTCAAGATATCATTTTTTTAGTAAAATTTCGAATACAATTTTGCACAAATTGAGCATTTTCGAGCTTTCGACACATTTTAGAGCATAACTATTGAAGAAAAAATGATATCAAAATGAATCTTTTTTCTGTTTAAAGTAGATTTAATGTGATTTTATTTGAATTAATGCACGTTAAAATCTAAAAAATACAAGTGCAATGAATTATCTAATGAACTTCACATTTTTTTTACAAAATTTTTGGGGTTGATAAAACTGGCTTTGGAGTGGGAAATTTTACTCCAATCAAAATAATTTTAAAGTGATTTAATAGAGGAGCCAACCCTGCACATTTTAAGCTATTATAAATTTTGAACGTCACAGTAGTTTTCAAGATATCATTTTTTTAGTAATATTTCAAATACAATTTTGCAGAAAAAGAACGTTTTCGAACTTTCGGCACATTTCAGAGCATAACTATTGAAGAAAAAAAGATATCAAAACGAATCTTTCTTCAGTTAAAGTAGATTTAATAGACTTTTATTTGATTTATTACACGTTACAATCCAAAAAGTATAAGTGCAATAAATCATCTAATGAAATACGCATTTTTTTTACAAAATTTTTGGGGATAATAAAACTGGTTTTAAAGTAGGAAATTTTAATCCTATTAAAACAATACTAAAGCACTTTAATGGAGAAGTAAACCCTATAAATTTTAAGCTATTATATATTTTGATGGCCAAAGTAATTTTCAAAATATAAATTTTTTAATAAAGTTTGCACAAAATGAGGTTTCTCAAGCTTTCGGACTTTTTAGACCTTTGCGAAAAAAAAAATTTTTTTTCTAAAAACAGAACCAGTGTAATTTAACAGAAATAATCAGGATTGTTTAAAAAAATAGATTCACAAGATTTTTCACAAAAAATTGGCAAAATTTTGTATAATTTTGGATATAAAACTGACATTGGCGTACCTATTTTTTATTTATTTTTTTCTTTCTCACCATTACCTAATAGTGTAGTTCACCCTGCGAATTTTAAGCTATCATTTATTAAAAACACCCAATTAATTTTCGAAATATTAATTTTTTATTGAAACGTGAGGGATTTTTGAGAAAAATTCTTGCTTAAAATGAGCTTTTTTGAGCTTTAAGTACATTTTAAGCCATAACTTTCGAACAAAAAAAGATATTAAAATGATTCTTTCTTTCGTTTAAAGAAAATTTCAAGAGCAATAAAATAAGCTATGATTCGTTAAAATTGGAACAGTAGAAGTGTAGTAAATTTGTTTTTAAAATTTTGTTAACGTTTTTTAACTTTATTACACATATTAGTTAATAACTTTTGAAAGAAAAATTATTTTAAATTGAATTTTTTTTTGTATTAAAGAACATTAATTGAGCTTTTAAATGACTTATAATACATTAAAATCAAAAAAGGTTTAATGTCGAAAATTTTTATTAACATAAGGTGTTATTTATAAACTTTTAAAATCTTAATTTTTATTATTTTTCTCTTCATTATTTAGCATTAAATAGTTATAAAAATAGCACCTGTAAGCCTCGTGGGTGTTTATTGTAAGGCACTTAATACCTGCTAACGTCATTATCTTCAGATTACACAAATTTGTCCGCAATTTAAAATCGAAAACAATAAAATGACTGGGATGACACCTCAATTTTAATCATGACCTTTTCAAAAATTCACGGCAAATTATTTAGTTCACGCTTTTCCCTAACGTTTTTTATTAAACCCACACAACTAATTTTGTATGAAGATCAAATCAACATTTTTACATTGTTTGGATTATCTTACTAATCTCTAATTAGCATTTTTAAGAAAGTTTCTAGAGCGAACAAGATTTATTTTTGGAAATTAATCATCAGTTACACTCTTGTGTAAAACAAAATTAGCTCAAATTCAAATGGAAAGTGCACTCCCTCAATTTTAGCTAAATTGTACTAATTTCTAATTTCTCCAGAAGTTTCAGTTGTAGTACATATTTGTTCTAAAACAATTGCATTTCTTCAGGAAAAACAGTTGTTATCCTTATTTCTCCAGAAGCATAAGTTGCAGTAATTCTTTCTTCACGAAGAACGGTTGTATCTACTAATTTTCCCAGAAGCGTCAGTTGTTGTACTTATTTCTTCAGGACCAACAGTTGTTAAACTAACTTCTCCAGAAGCATTTTAGTTCTTTAAATGCTTCAGTAGTTGTACATATTTCTCCAGAAGCATCAGTTTTAGTACTTATTGTCTCCAGGAGCAATAGTTGTTATACCTAGTTCTTCAAAGGCTTCAGTAGTTGTAGATATTTCTTCAAAAGCATCAATTTTAATACTTATTGTCTCCAGGAGCAACAGTTGTTGTACTTAATTCTTCAATGGTTTCAGTAGTTGTAGACATTTCTTCAGAAGCATCAGTTTTAGTACTTATTGTCTCCAGGAGCAACAGTTGTTGTACTTAGTTCTTCAGATGTGAATAATAATTAGTAGATGTAGAAGGCATTGTTAAACAATAGAACAGTGGTTGTTATTATTAATAGTTGTCAGTTGTAGTTATCATGTAATGTTGTGAATATCAATTTATAAAATAAATATTATTTGAGTTGAGAAGAGACTTTAACATCAGAAGCATCAGTTTTAGTACTTATTGTCGAGGAGCAACAGTTGTTGTTCTTCAAAAGGCTTCAGTAGTTGTAGCTATGTCTTCAGAAGCAACAGTTATAGTACTTATTGTGTCGAGGAGCAACAGTTGATGTGCTTCGTTCTTCAAAGGCTTCAGTAGTTGTACATATTTCTTCAGGAACAACAGTTATTGTACTGACTTCTCCAAAAGCGTCAGTTTTAGTACTTATTTCTTCAGGAACAATAGAAGAAGATATTTTGGGTTGATGTAGATGAAGATTTTCCAAGTTTTGTAGGTGTGTTGAGGTGATTTTGTGTGAAGGTAGTTGTTGGAAATTCTAATGAAGATAATGGTGTGTTTGGTTTCTTGGGAATATCAGTGTCAATAATTTAATAAGCTCAAATTGAGGCATGCAAATAAGAGGTAAGGTAATTAGTGCATGCAAGAGAATATGTAGTGTCCTTCGGTTTGGCAAATGCGACTGGAAACACGAAAAGCAGGAAGCGCGAAGGAAAGACAAGGCCGTCTGTAGTAAAAGTGGACTTAGTGCAAACTTACTTAGTGCAACTCTAGGGCGCATGATTTATCGAATTCCAGCAGCGCGAAGGCCGATAAAGATTTTTTCTGCGCCGAAGAGAAATCAATCGTAGAATCCAATTACAGAAACTAATTGTGGCGAGATAGCCATCGCTCGAAAATTATAGTGCGTGTTAATCAATCGATAAAAGCCACTTTTTTTTTTAAATTTACGTCTGGCTTTTTTATTTTGATCAAGGCTCCTTATTCCAAAGGAAGAATAACTCAAAATGGCACGCCTGTTGTTATTTTTCTTGAGACTAGCGACCCACCGACATTGAAAGGTCGTCTATTTACATATTGTGCCACACAAACACAAACAAGCTTTGATCAAATCGTTTCAGATTATTCAATTTCAATTTACTATCGGTTTACTGCTATATAATAAAGTTATTTTAATTAAAACGTTGAATAGTCTTAAAAGATACCACTCGTGTAATTGAAAAAAAAAAAAAAAAAAAAAAAAAAACGATAAAACAAAGTATTAAATTGTTGCGCATTAAAACCGAGAAAGTACATTATTAATAAATTAATAATTCCCTCTGGTATTACGATGGTTATAGGTTAAAGGCATTATTTTGTAATGGTAGTCTTTTATGATTTATTTAAACGCACTTTGCATATCTAGTACTGAATCGTGCTTTCCGGTCCGTCCTTGCGAAGCCATTACAATTTTATGGGATAAATTTCCAACTTTAATGGCATCCACTATTCATAAGCTTCTGCAATACTAATTAAAAGTCTTGCTCTATTTTCGCTGATAAATCATGAGTATTCCCATCATACGCGAGAATTAAACCAAAATCTTGTAAAAAATGAAGTAAAAAACTTGTTTGAGTAAATAACAATAATCAAGCTAATAAAAGTAACATAATATTAAAAGTTATCCTTGAGTATAACAATTTTGCATACATTCCTATTAACACGAAAGATATGAAAGTGTTTGAATGGTTTGGTGTAAGAAATTTGTAGAAAAAAATGAGAACAAGGCGTTTTACTGGCGAATAAGCAACGACCTTGCCAATTGCCAATATTGACAGGTAGAACAACCAAAAAACTAGCTGCTAATGGTTTCGGCATTTATGTAAATTTATAAAATAATAGACACGTTCGTTAGTGCAAACGAAATGGTTGTTGAAATGCTAACAAAGGTTAAGTGAGTTTTTTGTTCTGAGTAAATTTCTTCGTGTAAATTTGATTTGTTGAGCATTGTGCGTGCCTATCTACTATAAATATAAGGCACGAACCTTACGTCAGCACCATGGTATTTTTCAGCAGAAAATTATACACTCTTAAAAATTAATTGTAAATGCTAATTTGTTCCGGATATCAGTGAAACGCTGCCATTATAACGACCACCGCAAGTTTCGTTATATAAAAACTGGTTTGTTTGTTAAGTAACTCACTATTTAATCGTCGCTGACCACTAAAAAAATCACAATACATCATTATTTACACCACTCCAATTCAAACTAGTTTTTAATTAAATCTCCAATCAACAAATTTTGAACGGAAATTGATACAATTGCCGTTGCAAATTAAATTTTCCCGCAAAACTTTTACGTTAGTAATACGTAAATACTCACCACCATATAGCAGCTAACCCAATTATGACGTCACTTCATTAGTTCCACGCCCGGCCGCAAGAAGGAGATCGCTTAGCTTGAATATTTTTATTTCAATTATAAAAACGAGCTTCTATTTTTTATTTAAAATACTTTTTATTAACATTTCCTAATAAAGCAGTTAATCCTGCGAATTTTAAGCTATCATTTGTTAAAATCGCACAATTAATTTTTGAAATATTAATTTTTTATTAAAATTTTCGAGTAAAATTCTTCCTAAAAATGAGCTTTTCTGAGTTTTACGCACATTTTTAACCATAACTTTCAAACAAAAAAAGATATTAAAATGATTCTTTTTTTAGTGTAAAGTAGGTTTAATGGACTTTAATTTAAATTATAGCGCGTTGAAATCTAAAAAGTATAAGTGCAGTAAACCATGTAATTAAATTAGCATTTTTTTTTTTTAAATTTTTGAGGTTAATAAAACTGGCTTTGGGGTAAAAAGTTTTAATCCAATCAAAATAATTTTAAAGCCATTTAATAGAGGAGCCAATCCTGCACATTTTAAGCTATTATATGTTTTAAAAGTTAGAGTAGTTTTGAAGATATCATTTTTTTTTTAGTAAAATTTCGAATACAATTTTGAACAAGATGAGCGTTATCGAGCTTTCGGCACATTTTAGAGCATAACTTTTGTAAAATAAAGATATCAGAACGAATTTTTTTTCTGTTTAAAGTAGATTTAATGGGCTTTCATTTGAATTATCGCACACTAATATCTAAAAAGTATAAGTGCAATAAATTATCTAATGAAATACGTATTTTTTACAAATTTTTTGGGGTAAAAAATTTTAATCCAATCAAAATAATTTTAAAGCCATTTAATAGAGGACCCAACCCTGCACGTTTTAAGCTATAACATATTTTGAACGTCATAATAGTTTTCAAAATATAATTTTTTTAGTAAAATTTCGAATACAATTTCGCAAAAAACGAGGGTTTTCGAGCTTTAGGGCATAACTATTGAAAAAATAAAGATATCAAAATGATTATTTTTTCAGTTTAAAGTAGAATTAATGAGCTTTCATTTAAATTATTGCACGTTAAAATCTAAAAAGTAGAAGTGCAATAAACAATATAATGAAATACGCATTTTTTTTACAAAATTTTTGGGGATAATAAAACTGGCTTTGAAGTAGGAAGTTTTGAACCAATCAAAATATGTTTAAAGCTATTTAATAGATGAGCCAACCCTGCACATTTTAAGCTATTATATATATTGAACGTCACAATTGTTTTCAAAATATCGTTTTTTTAGTAAAATTTCGAATACAATTTTGCACCAAATGAGCGTTTTCGAGTTTTCGGCACATTTCAGAGCATAACTATTGAAGAAAGAAAAACATTAAAATGAATCTTTTTTTGCTTAAAGTAGATTTAATGGGGTTTCATTTGAATTATCGCACGTTAAAATCTAAAAAGTACAAGTGCAATAAACCATATAATGAAATACGCATTTTTTAAAATAATTTTTGGGGTTGATTAAACTGGCTTTGGGGAAAAAAGTTTTAATTCAATCAAAATAATTTTGAAGCCATTTAATAGAGGAGCCAACCCTGCACATTTTAAGCTATTATATTTTTTGAACGTCAGAACAGTTTTCAAGATATCATTTTTTAGTAAAATTTCGAATACAATTTTACACAAAATGAGCGTTTTCGAGCTTTAGGAACATTTCAGGGCATAACTATTTAAAAAAAAAGGTATTAAAATGATTTTTTTTTTTAAAGTATTGCACGTTAAAATCTAAAAAGTACAAGTGCAATAAATCATATAATGAAATTTCAAAAAAAAAGTTTGCTCAAAATTCAAGCTTTCAGACATTTTAAACCATAAGTTTGGAAGAAGAAAAAAGAAATCAAGCACTATTTTTTTCAAAATTAAAGATTTTTAAGAGTTTCAAAATGAACTATCATTCATTAAAATTGAAGAAGTAGAAATATGTTAAATCAGTTTTTAAAACATGCAATTGTTTTCCTCCTATAAAACTTAGCGAACGTTTTTTTTTTATTTCAAAAAATTTAAAAAAAAAATATTCAGTATAGTTTAATGAAAATAGGCACATTAATCAGGATTGTTTTAGAAAATTTCTCGTGAAAATCAATTCACTAGAGTTTTCACAAAAAATTGGCAACATTTTGTATAATTTTGGCCATAAAAACGGCCTTGGCGGAACTATTTTTTGTTAAATTTTTCTTTCTTAACATTATATAATAAAGTATTTCATCCTGCGAATTTTAAGCTATCATTTGTTAAGAACGGCCAATTAATTTTCGAAATATTAATTTTTTAATTAAATTCGAGTAAAATTCTTACTCAAAATGAGCTTTTTTGAGCTTTAACCACACTTTCGAACCAAGAATGATATTAAAATGTTTGTTTTTTCAGTATAAAGAAAATTTCAAGGGCTTTAAAATGAGCTATGACTTATTAAAATGGAAAAAGCAGAAATCCGTTTATGAAGTTTGAAATTGTTTTATAAAACTTTGTGAACGATTTTTATTTCAAAAAAAATAAAAAAAATACTTAACCAATGTATTTTTTCAAAAATAGGCACTTTAATAGGAGCGCTTATGAAATTCGGTTCACTAGATTTTTCTTAAAAAAATCCGAAAAATGTTGTAAAATTTTAAGTATAAAAATATCGTTTAGAGCCCTTATTTTTTATTTTAATATGTTTTCTTAGCATCATTCAATAGAGCAGTTAATCCTGCGAATTTTAAGCTATCATTTGTTAAAAACGACCAATTAATTTTCGAAATATTAATTTTTTATTGAAATTCGAGATAAATCCTTGCTCAAAATGAGCTTTTTTGACCTTTAACCACATTTTTAGCCATAACTTTCGAACAAAAAAAGATATTAAAAAGATTCTTTTTTCTGATTAAAGAAAACTTCAAGGGCTTTAAAATGAGCTATGACTCATTAAAATTAAAGAAGTAGAAATGTTCCAAATCCGTTTATAAAATTTTAAATTGTTTTATAAAACTTTGTGAACGTTTATTATTTCAAAAAAATAAAAAAAAAATAACTTAAGCAGTTTATTTTAACGTAAATGGGCACTTTAAATAGGATTGTTTTAAAAAATAGCTCATGAAAATCGGTTTTCATAAAAAAATCAAAAAATTTTGTAAAATTTTGAGTATAAAAACGCGCTTGGAATCCCGATTTTTTATTTTAAATTTTTTTCTTAACATCAACCAATAGATGAGTTAATCCTGCGAATTTTAAGCTATCATTTTCTAAAAACGAAATATTGTTTTTCGAAATATTAATTTTTTATTGAAATCCGAGTAAAATTCTTGCTCAAAATGAGCTTTTTTGCGCTTTAACCACATTTTTAGCCATAACTTTTGAACAAAAAAAGGTATTAAAAAAATTCTTTTTTCTGTTTAAAGAAAACTTCAAGGACTTTAAAATGAGTTATGACTCATTGAAATTAAAAAAGAATAAATGTTCCAAATTCGTTTATAAAATTTGAAATTGATTTATAAAACTTTGTGAACGTTTTTTATTTCAAATAATTAAAAAAAAACTTAACAAGTGTATTTTTTATAAAATAGGCACTTTAAATAGGATTGTTTTAAAAAATCGCTTATGAAAATCGGTTCACTACATTTTTCATAAAAAAATCAAAAAAATGTTGTAAAATTTCTAGTATAAAAAAATCGTTTGGAGCCCTTATTTTTTATTTTAATATTTTTTCTTAGCATCATTCAATAGAGGAGTTAATCCTGCGAATTTTAAGCTATCATTTGTTAAAAACGACCTATTAATTTTCGAACTATTAATTTTTTATTGAAATTCGAGATAAATCCTTGCTCAAAATGAGCTTTTTTGACCTTTAACCACATTTTTAGCCATAACTTTCGAACAAAAAAAGATATTAAAAAGATTCTTTTTTCTGATTAAAGAAAACTTCAAGGGCTTTAAAATGAGCTATGACTCATTAAAATGAAAGAAGTATAAATGTTCCAAATCCGATTATAAAATTTTAAATTGTTTTATAAAACTCTGTGAACGTTTATTATTTCAAAAAAATAAAAAAAATAACTTAAGCAGTTTATTTTAACGTAAATGGGCACTTTAAATAGGATTGTTTTAAAAAATAGCTCAAGAAAATCGGTTTTCATAAAAAAATCAAAAATTTTTGTAAAATTTTGAGTATAAAAACGCGCTTGGAGTCCCGATTTTTTATTTTAAATTTTTTTCTTAACATCAACCAATAGAGGAGTTAATCCTGCGAATTTTAAGCTATCATTTGTTAAAAACCACTAATTAATTTTCGAAATATTAATTTTTTATTGAAATTCGAGTAAAATTCTTGCTCAAAATGAGCTTTTTCGAGCTTTAACCACATTTTTAGCCATAACTTTCGAACAAAAAAAGATATTAAAATGATTCTTTTTTTTATTTAAAGAAAATTTCAAGAGGTTTAAAATGAGTTATGATTTATTAAAATTGAAGAAGTAGAAACGTGTCAAATCCGTTTATAAAATTTGAAATTGTTTTATAGAACTTTGTGAACGTTTTTAGGGTATAAAAACCCGTTTAAAGCCCCAATTTTCATTTTAAATTTTTTTTCTTAATATCGACGAATAGAAGAGTTAATCCTGCGAATTTTAAGTTATTATTTGTTAAAATCGCCCAATTATTTTTCGAAATATAAATTTTTTCTTAAATTCTTGGTTAAAATGAGCTTGTTTGAGCTTTAAGCACATTTTTAGCCATAACTTTCGAACAAAAAAAGATATTAAAATGATTCTTTTTTCTGTTTAAAGAAAATTTCAAGAGGTTTAAAATGAGTTATGATTCATTAAAATTGAAGAAGGATAAGTGTGATAAATCCTTTTATACCAAAAGAGCTTTTTTATGACATAAACCGAATATCTTCCTACATCAAACTACTTTTGGTCATCAGAATTTTCGAAATCCACATGCAGGTATCACATGGGTGTAGATTGTAGTGTAAGTTTTTTGTCGTAATCGTTGTGAGCTCAGGAATGAGCTTTCAGTTTAGTTCATTCAGTTGACGTTCGATACTCGTGTAAGCTTGATCAGTTTTCCACGTGCCTTGATTATTTCTACGTGTTTAAATATCTTGATTATTGTGATTTTTAATACACCATGTGCAATACCAGGATTTTTTATAAAAAACCCCATGATTTAAAGTTAGTCAAACGATTTTTTTACAAATATTTTGAAGAAAAAATTGGGCATCATAAAAAAGTTTTTAATTAAAATGATACGTGTGTGTTTAAAATTCTGTAGTTCAGCTTGAGGGGAAGGCTTTTATAATTAGGGTTAACTTACCTGAGTTTTGATGGCTAAAATAAATTTTGAAAAATTTATGTGTTTAATTTACTTGATAAATATGCGTTGCAGCTACTTTAGTGAAGTCACCTTCAAAAACAAAGCCATAATTATTGCGTGACATAAACACATTTTTTATGAGTAACTCAGACTTGATTAATTTTAAAGTTAGTTTTTTTAATTAATTTAATTATAAAACCTTTTCGTGGAAGATTTTAAAATTAAGGTTTCTTGCTTTATCCAGCATTAAAATCATTACTTGGAACACTAAAAAAACTAATCAAAAATATTTATTTGTTTAAAAAATTGGGTTAAAAATTTTTATAAAAATTGTGGAATTGGGTACTAAAAATTAAGTTGCTTTTAAAAATTTAATGAGACATAAAATTATACATGTTACTTTAGGAAATATATAAATTTTTATATGTTTACCTGAATAATTTAAATTTTCAAGGTTGTAATTATTATTTATGAGTATATTTGTACTTAATTTATTAGTTTTATAAGCAAGAATTAAGTTATAAGATTTTATTGTACAATAAATTTTTTTTCAACAAAATATACAGGGTGTCCCAGATCGAATCATCATTTATTTAAAGAATTCCTTTGAAAAAGCTCATTTTCTAATTAAAATTTTTTTTTTTTTAATTAAGCAAAGATACTGATGTAATGCAACTGAAATTGGGACACCCTGTATATATTTTTTATACTAAAAAATTTAAAAATATCATAATTTTTTTTTTAAATTTATTATAATAATATTGAAGTGACTTGTGTAGAAGAAAAATATAAATTTATGATAATCATTGCTAGAAATGTAATATTTTCATGATTAAAATTGTCTCCTTGCTCTTAAGCTGTTGATAAATGCATATGAGTATAAATAATCCCTGCATTATTCGTGTTTTTTACGTAATAAAAACTTGGTGAACATAAATCTTTCAACTGAATTATCAACTCTCCACATTCACGTAATTTATTATCATCGAAATTAATTTCATATTTAATCAACTTACTTCACATAATATGTGTAAATAAAAACAGGTGTAAATGTAAATCCTGAGATGAAAGTTGAATTTACAGCTTTTCTAATTTTATAAATATTTATAACTAATTAATTACAACACTTTTACTTAAAAAAACTGCTTAAATTAATTTAATAATATTTTTTTTTAGAAAAGTTATTTATATTATTTAAAGCTTTCACTAAAATTTTTGTAAATTTATAATAAATTTACAATTACTTTACGTAATATAATTATTTCTGCAGTTTAATGATTTAAATTACCTGGAATTATATTTATTTAATAATAATTTGCGCTTAATTTTAATTAAATTTCTTGGTAAAAATTCTTGAGCGCGCTTAAATAAATATTTTATTTTTAAGAAAATCAATATTATTAATCCTTTATAAATATTTATATTTATTTTTTTTTCCAGAAGATAAATAAACTTATATTTTAGCCGACAGGATGTGTGCTTGCTTCTCAAACATAATTAAAAGTTTTTTTAAATTTTTATACCTACTTTTATTGTCTTACTTTATTCCTTTTTTTGTTATAGATAAAATTGTTAGTTTGGATGAGATAATTTATGATATTATTTAGGCTCAGTCAATAAAAGGTAAATGAACGATAATATTAACAAACCATTATACAGTCAAAAAAAATTTTTTTTAGTTTCAAATATTTAAAAAAAAATAAACAAGTGAGCTAGAATTAATTTTGCGGTTGATTCGAAATAATTAAAGAATTCTTCAAAAATTAAAACCGAGTTTATTGAAAAATTCTGAGGGGAACATTAGAAAAATGAGATTTTGTAAAAATTTAACAATTTAACTTCTCGAAGCTGCAAGATGATTTTTAAAAATTTATAAAAAAATAACCACGTGAGTTAAAATTTATTTTCCGGTTGATTTAAATAAATTAGAAAATTCTGCAAAAAATAATCCGAGTTTGTTGAAAAATTCCAAGGGGAACATTAAAAAAACTAAGATTTTGTAAAAGTTGCACTATTTTACTTGGTGAATGATTTTTAAAAAAATAAAAAAAATTAAATAAGCAAGCTAGAATTAATTTTGTAACTGATTTAAATAAATTAGAGAATTCTACAAAAAATGAAACCGAGTTTATTCAAAAATTCTGAGGGGAACATTAAAAAAATTGAGATTTTGTAGAAATTGCACAATTTAACTTGTTGAAGTTGCAAGATGATTATCAAAAATTTATAAAAAAATAACCACGTAAGTTAGAATTTATTTTTCGGTTCATTTGAATAAATTAGAGAATTCTGCAAAAAATTAATCCGAGTTTGTTGATACTATTGCACTATGTTACTTGTTGAAGTTGCAAGACTATTTTTAAAAATTTATAAAAAAATATCCACATAAGCTAGAATTTATTTTGAGATTGATTTGAATAAATTAGAGAATTTTGTAAAAGATTAACCAGATTTTGTTGAAAAATTCCAAGAGAAACATTAAAAAAACTGAAAATGATTTTTAAAAATTTATAAAAAAATAACCACTTGAGTTAGAATTTATTTTCCGGTTGACTTGAAGAAATTAGATAATTCTGCAAAAAATTAATCCAAGTTTGTTAAAATAATCCTAAGGAAACATTAAAAAAACTGAGATTTTGTAAAAGTTGCTCTATTTTACTTGTTGAAGTTGCTACATTATTTTTAAATATTTATAAAAAAATATTCACGTAAGCTAGAATTTATTTTGAGATTGATTTGAATAAATTAGAGAATTTTGTAAAAGATTAACCAGATTTTGTTGAAAAATTCCAAGAGAAACATTAAAAAAACTGAAAATGATTTTTAAAAATTTATAAAAAAATAACCACTTGAGTTAGATTTTATTTTCCGGTTGACTTGAAGAAATTAGATAATTCTGCAAAAAATTAATCCAAGTTTGTTAAAATAATCCTAAGGAAACATTAAAAAAACTGAGATTTTGTAAAAGTTGCTCTATTTTACTTGTTGAAGTTGCTACATTATTTTTAAATATTTATAAAAAAATATTCATGTTAGTTAGAATTTATTTTCCAGTTGATTTGATTAATTCAAAGAATTCTGCAAAAAATTAATCCGAGTTTATTGAAATATTCAGAGGGGAACATTAAAAAAATTTAAATGTTGTAAAAATTACACTATTTTACTTGTTGAAGCTGTAAGATGATTTTTAAAAATTTATAAAAAAATAACCACGTGGGCTAGAATTTATTTTCCGGTTGATTTGAATAAATTGGAGAATTCTGCAAAAAATTAACCTCAGTTTGTTGAAAAATTCTGAAGGGAACTTTAAAAAATTTGAGATTTTGTAAAAATTGCACAATTTAACTTGTTTTTAAAAATTTATAAAAAAATAATCACGTGAGTTAGAATTTATTTTCCGGTTGATTTGGATAAATTAGAGAATTCTGTAAAAGACTAATCTGAGTTTGTTGAAAAATTCCAAGAGAAACATTAAAAAAACTGAGATTTTGTAAAAGTTGCTCTATTTTGCTTGTTGAAGTTGCAACATTATTTTTAAATATTTATAAAAAAATAACCATGTGAGTTGAAATTTATTTTCTAGTTGATTTAAATAAATCAAAGAATTCTGCAAAAAATTAATCCGAGTTTATTGAAAAATTCTGAGGGGAACATTAAAAAAAATGAGATTTTGTAAAAATTACACTATTTCACTTGTTAAAGCTGCAAGATGATTTTTAAAAATTTATATAAAAATAACCATGTGAATTAGAATTTATTTTGCGGTTGATTTGAATAAACTAGAGAATTCTGTAAAAAATGAAACCGACTTTATAGAAAAATTCTCAAGGAAATATTAAAAAAATTGAGATCTTGTAAGAATTGCACAATTTTACTTGTTGAAGCTGCAAGATGATTTTTAAAAATTTATAAAAAAATAACCACATAAGCTAGAATTTATTTTTCAGTTGATTTGGATAAATTTGAGAATTCTATAAAAGATTAACCCAAGTTTGTTGAAAAATTCCAACAGGAACATTAAAAAAAACTGAGATTTTCTAAAAGTTGCACTATTGTGTTGTAAGTAGTAAAATGATTTTTAAAAATATATAAAAAAATAAATAAGCAAGACAGAATTAATTTTGTAGTTTATTTAAATAAACTAGAGAATTCTGCAAAAAATAAAGCATTGTTTTTTAAAAAATTTTTAGTAGAACATTAAAAAATTGAGATATTGTAAAAATTGCACAAATTTACTTGTTGCAAGATGATTTTTAAAAATTTATAAAAAAATAACCACGTGAGTTTGAATTTATTTTCCGGTAGATTTGATTAAATTAGAGAATTCTGCAAAAAAATAATCTGAGGTTGTTGAAAAATTCCAAGGGGAACATTAAGAAAACTGAGATTTTGTAAAAGTTGCACTATTTTACTTGTTGAAGCTGAAAGATGATGGGTATCTATTTTTATTTTTTTATTTGAAAAAAAGGAAGGGTATTTTTTATATTTTATTAAACATACAGTCTTTAGTAAAAACATAAAAAATATTCCTTTAAAATCAACACTGGAGTCAAAAAAATTTTATAATTGTTATTTTTTTTCATATTTTATATTTTTAATTGAAAGAAAGGGAAGGGTAATTTTTTTTATATTTTATTACACTTAGAGTCATTGGTAAAGATATACAAAATATTCCTTGGAAGTCAAAACTGGAATAAAAAAATTAGGAATTATTTAAAAATAGTCTAGTTTTAGGTGTTATTTTTTTATTTGAAAAAAAAGCAAGGGTACCTATTTTTATTTTTTTGTTTGAAAAAAGGGAAGGGTATTTTTTATATTTTTTTAAACATACAGTTCTTAGTAAAAACATAAAAAATATTCCTTCAAAATTAACACTGGAGTCAAAAAAATTAGGAAAAATTTTATAATAGTTATTTTTTTTCATATTTTATATTTTTAATTGAAAGAAAGGGAAGGGTAATTTTTTTATATTTTATTACACTTAGAGTCATTGGTAAAGATATACAAAATATTCCTTGAAAATCAAAACTGGAATCAAAGAATTAGGAAAAATTTAAAAATAGTCTAGTTTCATGTTTTATTTTTTTATTTGAAAGAAAAGGAAGGGTACCAATTTTTATTTTTTTTATTAGAAAAAAGGGGAGGGTATTTTTTATATTTTATTAAACATACAGTCCTTAATAAAAACATAAAAAATATTCCTTCAAAATTAACACTGGAGTCAAGAAAATTAGGAAAAATTTAAAAATAGTTATTTTTTTTCATATTTTATATTTTTAATTGAAAGAAAAGGAAGGGTAATTTTTTATATTTTATTAAACATACAGTCTTTAGTAAAAACATAAAAAATATTCCTTCAAAATCAACACTGGAGTCAAAAAAATTAGGAAAAATTTTATGATAGTTATTTTTTTTCATATTTTATATTTTTAATTGAAAGAAAGGGAAGGGTAATTTTTTTTATATTTTATTACACTTAGAGTCATTGGTAAAGATATACAAAATATTCCTTGTAAGTCAAAACTGGAATAAAAAAATTAGGAATTATTTAAAAATAGTCTAGTTTTAGGTGTTATTTTTTTATTTGAAAAAAAAGGAAGGGTACCTATTTTTATTTTTTTATTTGAAAAAAGGGAACGATCCGTTACCATTTTTTATATTTTATTAAACATACAGTCCTTAGTAAAAACATAAAAAATATTCCTATAAAATCAAAAGTGGAGTCAAAAAAATTAGGAAAAATTTAAAAATAATACCTAGTTTTTTCAGATTTTATATTTTTAATTGAAAAAAAAGAAGAGTAACGTTTTTTATATTTTATTACACTTAGTCATTGATAAAAATGTACAAAATATTCCTTGGAAATCAAAAATGGAATAAAAAAATTAGGAAATATTTAAAAGTAGTTGGATTTTCAGGTTTTATTTTTTTTTAATTGAAAAAAAAAGAAAGCATAAAAAAGGGTAATTTTTTTAATATTTTATTACATATATGTATAGTATTTAGTAAAAACATACAAAATGTTCTTACAATCGCAGACTCAAAGTCCAAAAACTAAAAAAAAATAAAATAAATTTTCGAATTTTTCTAAATTAAAAAAAAAGAATGTACCTATACTGGATGTCCACGAAACTAGGGCCACCTCTGTAATATCTTTATGTATAAAAATAAAAAATTTTAGGATAGGATAGGAAAATTTTATTATTAACCCTGTTTGTAGATATTAGGTGGGCATCGATTCATAATTTTCAAAAAAAAAAACTGAAGATTTTATGTTTTGCTTACAAAATGATCAAAATAAAAAAGTGAAATTCATGTAATATTTAGTACTTTATTATTTTATTTAGTATTTTATTTAGATGTTAATTTACAAATATCTACAAAAAAAAATTGTTTAAGTTTTTTTACATTTCTATTTTTAAGATTTTTTTTTTTGGAAAATTATTCGATACCCACATAGTATCTATAAAAACAACAAATATTAAAATTTTTGCACGTCAAAATTTTGCTATCAAAACACTTCATAAATTTAATAATTTTTAATGAGCGTTTTTTGCAAATATCTTTATTTTTTCAAATGGCATGATAGACATAAATAAAGAAATTACAAGGGTGTTTCTAGGTTTGTTGACACCCTGTATATTATTATAAAGAGTATTAATTTTACGTAAAAAATATTTGTTGTTATTATTGTTAATGATTACTCGTAAATTTTGCAATGTTCCTTGTAATAATAAAATAATTGATTGCTAAATTTTCTTATTATATTCAATCAATGCGTGTATAAAATTAGAAAATCTTTTTATAAGAGTGACAAAAGGCTTAACTAATTGGTTATAATATGCTTTTAATGAAAATATTGCGACATTCTACCTTGCAAATTCAAAAATTTATAAAGCTCTAGCCTTCTGTTATATTAAATTGTTGAATAATTCAACGCATTCTAAACTAATTGCAATTTTTATAAAAAATTTCATACCTTAGTGAATTTATTATTAGATTATGCAAAATATATCAATTAATTTTTTAATGATTATTTGGTGTATTTTTCCTGGTTTAAAAAATACATAAATTTAATGATTTTCTTATAAACTTGTTTTTGCTAGGTAAAAAAATATGATTTATATTAAAACCATGTCAAGAGCGAAATGAACATGTATAGGCTGTCACGTGTAAGAAATGTCCTTGCAGGTTGTTCTTTCCTGAATGGATGTTAAAAAGAATTTAAGTGCTTCATTAAAACAATTAAGCGCGCCCGCTGCATAATTAATTCACGCATATACATTAGCATCATTGGTATTCATTCGATTTAGCTAATTAAATGTTGATTTTCTTGCAGTGTCTAGAGAGAACGGAAGAACACCAACAGCTTTGAGTGGTGATGGTGGGACCAATTTAATACCAACACCTGTACGAAAGGAAAGACTATCAAAATCCAAGCAAGAACTTGCGAAAGAAGCTGCTCGTCTTATCAATCAAGTTGATAAAATTGACTGTATTACAAGAGAAAGTGGTAAGATTTTGATGTCATAATTTCTGATGGTATACTGCATGGTATATCTTCCATTTTAATGGCCTTAAGTACGTTGCAATAACTTTATTAGATTATTACCAATAAATTGGAATTTGTTATAAATTAAAACAAGGAAGACAACAATTTATGACTTAATAATGTAATAAATGCACTGTTATTAACCTTTTAATCCCAAACTTTAAATTATTTCAAGTTCTTATATCCCATAATTTATTAATAATAATAATCACAGTTTATATAACCTACGATTACATCTACACTTTATTAATACCAACATTTCTTCTTTTCATACCTTCAATAATAATTTAAATTATTCATTTTATAATACAAGACTTAAACCTTTCAATCATTTGTTAAAAACCACTCATTAATTTCCAAAATATTTCTTGCTTATAACGAGCTTTTTTGAGCTTTAAGCACATTTTAAGCCATAACTTGTGAACAAACAAAGATATTAAAATGAATCTTTTTTCTATTTAAAGAAGATTTCCAGGGGTTTAAAATGAGTTATAGCTCATTAAAATTGAAGAAGCACAAATGTGATAAATTCATTACAAAAACTTGCACTTAAATAAAAAAAAAATTTAAGTTTTTGGGGTGTAAAATATTTTTTTGGGGGTGTAGAGGGCAACTAACCCCTCACATTTCATCATTGTTTTATTATCTTTCATTTGCGAGGTCAATTTTGAAAAAATTAAAAAAAAATTTGAGATATTTTTAAGGTTTTTTTTCATAGGAATCGGTTTTTATTTTTTTTTTCCAAAACTGTAAAAGCTAGCGATTTTAAATTTTTACCAATGGTAAACACCGTGGATAGACGAATTTAAAAAATATTTGGTTAAAATCGGTTAAATAGTTTTTTTAGAAAAATTCTAAAGTTTGTCATAATTTTGGTACAAATACGACCCTGGATGGCGCAATTTTTAAACAATTTTTTTATTTTTTGCGGAAATTTGTAGAGGGGATTACTAGGAGAATTTTGAGCCCCTAAACGTCACAGTGGTATTTATAGTTTCGAAGATATTAGTTATTTTTTGAAAAGTGAAAAATTTCAGACAGAAATTTTGGCTCAGAACAGTGATTTTACTTATTTATTTATTTTTTGGGGGGTGTTGAGGGTAACCCCTCACTTTTCATCCATTATTTTTTATCTTTTAGTTGCAGGATCGATCTTGAAAAAAATTAGAAAAAAAATTTTTTGAAATATTTTTTTAGGCTTACAATTTTTCATGGGAATCGGTTTTTATTTTTTTTCTCGAAAACTGTAAAAGTTAGCGATTTCAAAATTTTACCAATAGAAAACACCGTGGATAGACGCATTAAAAAAAATATTTTGTTAAAATCGGTTAAATAGTTTTTTTAGAAAAAATTCATAAAGTTTTTGCAAAATTTTGGTACAAATACGGCCCTGGACGGCGCAATTTTGAACCAATTTTTTTATTTCTTGCGAAAATTTGTATAAGGAATTACGGGGAGAATTTTAAGCCCTTAAACGTTGTGGGGGCATTTATAGTTTCGAAGATATTAATTATTTTATGAAAAGTGAAAAATTTCAGAACGAAATTTTGGGTCATAACAGTGATTTCGCTTATTTTAGCTCTATTTTTAGCCATAACTAGAAAACGAAAAGCGATAGCAAAGTGATTATTTTTTTATCGTAAAGTGGATCTTGAAAGATTTCAGAAAAGGTATATTACGTGGAGGTGAAATAGAATTTGAAGGGTTGATTAAACCGAAACGAGTCAAAAATTGCGACTTTTTTAAATGCAATCTTAAAAAAAATATTTTTTCGTTGATTTTTCGAATGAATTTTTAAAATTTCAAATCGGTTAAAAAATGGCCCGATAGGAGCCACTCACCCCTAAAATTAAAATTTTTAAGTAATTTACTCATAACTTTTCAACCCCTTAGAATTTAAAAATAAAAAATATCCTATACCATGTAGAAATTACTCCTTTTAAGGAAAATGACGTAAAATTTGAAAATTTTTAAAAACTGTGAGCGTCAGTGGTGTAACCGACGGACTGCGTTTAGCGCGATTTTTTTAACATTTTACGTTCTATTTTTTTCTGAAGCTCAGGGTACAAATTTAGAAGTGTTGATTTTTTTGCTCATAAATATTAAAGTACTAAGCAAAATAAAAATATTTGACTATTATAGGTGGTCCCTATCAAAAGATACGATTTTTCAAAGTCGGGGCCGAAAAAATGCTCAAATTGTACACTTTGCGTTTCGGCAACGTGACGCCACACCGTTGCGTCTGAAGACTTAAAAATGGTTATAGTCTATCTCCAAGATGTGAAAATAAAAGGGGCCAAAATTCGTCGCTTTTCTTTAAAACCGGACGGGGCTGCGATTTTTTTAAAGTTGACACCATCGACAACCCGAAAAAGCCATAAAAATCGACCATTTTCGGGAATTTTTTTCAGAGTGTTAGAGTGCTTTGAAAAATAAGAAATTCGAACTCCACTTAAAACTTAAAACCAACATTCCTCTTTATAACGCCGCTCAAATCTTTAAAATCGGACGAAAAAACTACCCTTTTCATAGGTCCGCGCAAAAAGCGCTCTCGAAAAGGTCAATTTATTCGCGTTTTTTTTTCGAGCGTCATCCGCCCCAATTTTGAAAAATCGTAGCTCCCCCGGGTTAGGAATGGAAACGACCAAATCGGGCTCCCCTTTTTCCCACATCCTCATTTACTATATCCAAAATTTCCGACCCTCCTAGGTTAATCCTGTGGCGAGGGCAAATTTTTCTTTGAAAACGTCAAAATGTCGCGTATTTTAGCGAAAAGAAGAAAAAGGTAATATTGTTTAGCTTTTGACTGTAGCCGGGGGGAAAAAATCGCGAATGGAATTTTCGTAAAGAGGAAACAGATTTACGTACCCTTAGCGGAGCACTTTTTCGAAATGTTTGTTTGTATCTCATATTCTGACGTTTGAATATCGGGGTACAATTTTGGACATTTTTTAACGAAATTTAAAAAATCGTACCTACCAAATGACTGAACCGATTTTAACAAAAAGTGGCTTATATTGTGGCTAATAGTACCGTTAATACCCAGAAAAATAATCGGTTATATCCGGCACGTCCAGCGTCGTCAGGATTTTTTTTTGCCGAAAGCGTAGAAAAATATCGATAAAAAATGGCGCGTAGAGAAAATTTGTAGAAGAAATGGGGCCAAAACGGGACAAAAAATGAAAAATCGCTACACGTGATCTGCAAGAGGATTGATCAAACGAGGTCGGTTTTAAGTTTTGAAATCTCTATCTTTTCATTTTACCTCACACCGACCTATTAAAGTCAAAATTGTGTTTTTTCAACCCCCAGCGACCAAAATAATCGCTGTAAGGGAACGACACATCCTATCGTCTAACTAAAATATACGTTGGATTGAAATTTTCAAGTACTACTCCGCGATGCATTGATTTTTTTCAATTTCGAAAAAAAAACTCAAAATTTTAATCGCGCAAAAAATTTTGTAAAAAAATGCGATTTTGACATTTTTTTACCCCCCTGTCCTTTCATCGATTTTAACGAATGATGGCTTATATTAAAGGTTTTTGCATAGGCTTTTACACAAAAAACGATTCGTTTTGATATCTTTATTCCTTTAGAAGTTATGACTGAATAACCGTTGAAAGTTTGAAAATTTCACTTTTGGACGAAGAAATTGCTATGAAATTTTGATTAGTCGGAAAGTAGTTAATTTTGACCAAACCAGTTGGCCGATTAGAACGATTTATGGCTTACATTGACCGATAGAAAAATATTTTGCTTGTATTACAGCTTCAGTGATGTCGTGATGTGTATACGTGGCGTACTACATATTATGAAGATTACAACTTTTTCAACTTTTATAATCGATATATCTCAGAAACGATGGCTCTTAGGAGAAAAAGTATTAAGTTATTTTTTATAGATAATTATATGATCTACAATTTTTGTCTGACCTAGTTTTATGATAAAACTTACCGTTTTGCTGAAAAACGCGATTTTTAAGACCTTTGACCTTGAATAAAATTTAGGAATTGTGATAAATCCGTTTACAAAAATTATTTAAATAAAAAAAAATTGTGGTATTAATTATTTTTTGTGTATAAAAAGTAATCAAGCAACAATAGATGTAATTACCTTTCATGATTATTAAAAATAATCATCACAAAAAGATTTTATTTTTCTTCTTTCTCTGTGAGCAGATTGCAATCTCTGAAAGCGAATTTAATTCCGACAAAGAGTACTTATAAGTGGTACAATTATGTTGTTGGTTAAATTACTGTTAATATCAATGATTTATGGTATATATGGTGCATTGTAATTATCAGGCAATGTGTAGTGATGCCTGTTTGTATATTGCATTTTATACGAAACAGAATTTTATTACCGTCCCTTTTTATTCGCTAATAATTATTAATTTGCAGGTCTGCATCCAGGAAAATTCAATACCCTTCCAGTACGTAAAAAGACCCAAACAAATTCGTTAGAAAGAAAACCTCGTCGTCGGAATAGTAACGAGTCAATTCCTCCAAAAAAACCACCACGAACCTTCGCTTCAAAACCAACAGTATTCAACGTCTTCTCCAATGAATCAAAACCAAAAAAATCTAACCTCCGCCGAAGTATAAGCGACGCCAGTAATCTCAAATCAAAAAATGTAACTCCAGAAAAAAAACAGTTATCACCAATAATTGAAATAACTCAACGTGAAGATTACTTCACTCCATCACAACCAAATTTAAAACCATCGACGAGTTTTAAAGAAAACAACCAAAATTCCGAAAATGTAGAAAAAACCGTCACCCAAAAACTCCAAGAATACATTGATGAAGTGGATAGTGGTTTACAAAAAGAAAATACCCCAAAACAAATTTTTATAATCGACGTTGATAACGCCAAAAAAATCTCTGATGGTAAACCTTCAAAATTAAAAAAATTCAAAGCGATAACCACTAAAATAAAAAAAATCACTGATAAAAATCAGGTAGTACCTGATATGAAAAAAAGCTCAAAACCACCAACAAAAGTAAATACTTTGGTCAAAAAATTGAGCGTGGAAAATACTTCTTCACCACCTAAAACCACGCGAGGTGTTATGGTAACACCAAACATGTCCGTGCAACACAATAATAACCAACCATTTTCTTATACCCGTGGGTTAAGTCCTGAAAAAAATCCACCTAGCCCCATAATTTACGCGCAAGTAGTTTGCGGAAATGGTACTAATGGAAAACAAACAATCCACACGGCTTACTTAAATAAAAAACACCTCCCTCATTCAGATTCGGATGAGGGGTTGGGTTACGAGGAAAACCACCGCGAGAAAAGCATTACCCATTTTGGTGATGAAAAGTATTTTGAGGAAGAAGAATTTCCGATAAAACCAAGTTTTAAAAGCTTCAATGGGTTTTATGATAAAACCTATATCGATTCTTCCTCCCGAGGAAGAGGTGATGGTATGGATGCAAAACGTCGCGAGAGTTTAACTGAACAAATTGAAACCACCCCCAATAAATACACCTCAAATATAAGTGCACGTCGGGATTTATTAGAATCGCGTATTCACCGCCGTTTTGAAGAAAAACACGCTCGAATATCTCCCGAATATTCGCCAGGATTATACGAGAAGTATTACCGTAGTAATAGTCCTGCTATAAAGGATAAATTTAGTGGGAGTAGGAGCAAATACTCTTACGAACACGAGCCTAAAAGTTTTGATTCCCAAGCAAGCGATTACAGGTCGAGTCCTGAAAATCGCCAGTTCGAAACTAGTCATAGATCTTCACAACATTCCTCCCGGTATCAAGTGAAGAAATTAGCTAAAGACCGCAGCTACCATAAATCGAATCCAGAAATTAACGGTGGTGGTTATTCATATGACACCAATCAAGATTTCACATACCACGATTCGTTAAAGAAAAATAAAAACGAGGTTTTTCGTAAAAAAGATTTTTATGAATACGAGAAGAAGGATAAGTTTGGTGATTCTGGGATTGAAAATGATTTCAGGAGGGATTCAGGTGATAGGAGGATTAAACGACGCGAGTTTTCTAACGAGAGTGAAGATGAAGGGTTTGCTAGTTCGCTTTTAATCACCAACGAGCGCCAACACACCGATGATAATTTTAGAAAGTTTCGGCGAGGTTATGAATCGGAAGATGGGGTTAAAAGAAACGAATACATCCCCAGGGAAAGAAGCATCGATGATGGTTCACATTTTGATCCCCACATAGATAAGAATTTCAATAAAAGCAGTACGTTAAAACGGGTTGATAAGAAGCCTCCGAAACCTGAGAAGAAGAGCAGCTTGGAAAAAGTAAGATGAGATATAATTTAGTAGGGGGTTTTATTATGTTTTTTATTTTAGATGAAGCAGCTTTTTACGAGTAAAAAAAAGAAGGATAAACCAGGGATGGTGCGTGAAGAAAGTCTTCGTGCTAGATACGTGGAGTATAAAGGTGGTGATAGTAAGGTGAATAAGAAGGATTCTTCAGATTCAAACGCGGTAAGTGTTTACATTTTTGGTCGTAAAATTTCTCGTCCTTGATTGAAATATGAAGTGGTTTTACGACAGGTATAGCACCATATGGCAGGTTGGTTAAGCAATAAGAACGTCCTTGTCTTAATTCTTAAGTCTTACTTATGTAAATACTGCGAATTATTCCCGGCGTCTTTTTGCTCGCGTATTGTTTGTTCGTTGATCATTAGGCGCGATAATAATTATTTTTAGAGGAGGTAATAATAATGAAACACACAGGTCATCTTTTTACGCCAAAACCCGTTCAATTAAAATTAATTGCGAGCAGTTGGCAGCGCTGCGCAGACCTCACGCAAAGAAAGCCACTGCAATCTCATTCATAAGATCAAACTGCGAAATTTTATGAAGGCGCTAATGTGTTCCTTTGATGAAGATTCCTCTTCGAGACGCGCCGACATTAATAAAGTGGTTGATAATGAAGGAACGCACTAAAATCAACCCCCCAGCACTACTAAATTCATTCACCCAATCAATTTACATATTTTAATCACATAAACGCTTCATCAATCCAAACCCGAATGTGCGTACGCGCCTTTACAAAAACCATAGAGTACAACGCTATCGTAGTGTTGTACTCTATGGTTTTTGTAAAGGCGTGTACGCACAATCGCGTTGCGATTAATGAAGCGTTTATGTAATTAAAATATGTAATTTGATCGGGTGAACGAATTTAGTTGTGCTTAATTGTAGTACGTTTTAATACCTGTAGAAGGCTCAATTCTCAAGTGCGTACCGAATATTTAAGTTCATATTTTTGTCAGTAGAGGGCTAGTGCAGATTTAAACTAGCAATTGTGTTCAATTATTCACCGGATATTATTATTACCACGCATTTTACTCACCTGACATGACAAAACAAGGGTCTTAAAGCCGCAAAGATCAAGAAGAAATTGATAAAAAAATTTTCTTAAGTTATGGCCTGCATTAATACATGACAGACTATGCAATTCGCAACTAGCTGTATTAATCCTCGACTTATTTTTATTCCTAATTACCTGTATCTACTTATCTCAAAACAGATCATTGAAATGTAGACTTTTTACGTGATTATCTACAAGAATAACGTGGCAAATTAAACAAAAAGAATCGTTTTTAATTAGTTACTTGAATTATCGCTTAAATAAGCTCACGTTAATCAAAGTTTTTGTACTTATTTTTTTTATTATAATTATTTTAATAAAAAAAACTCAATTGATTTTTTTCCAAAAAAACGTGGCTTAATTATAAGTATTATACCACTTTAAGTGACACTTAAATTTAAAAATGCTAAATTTTTTTATGAATTTTTTGGAACACCCTATATAATTTTGTTCTTGTTGTTATTTTTTTAATTTTAATTAAGTGTACTCTGGAAAAATCATAAAAATTTTGAACTTTTAAAACGCACAAAAAATGAGTATTTTTAAAGTAAATTTTCAAAAAAGTTTCTATGAGGAAAATATTCCTTGTCTAAATTTTATAATGGAACTGATTTTGTATATTTAGCTTCAGTAGAAATGTCATTTTTTGGCGTTCAAAGTGCATACAAAGGTTTCATCAACAACATCAGCCTAAATAAAAGCTTTAAAAATACAATTATTTTAAAGTTGATTAATCACGATTTTTCTAAAAGTTGCGATTTTAAACGTCCGCCATTTTATAACCACACATGATAAATCAAAATGTAAAAATTCTAATTAAATCCATGTTAATAGAGGTAATTCAGAGTATTTTTCAAAAATTTTAGGATTTTATTTTAGTGGTTTAAAAAATTATTTTTGTAAAGTCCACAATTCTTACATAAAACAAAGTGGTGTTTTTCAACGCTTATTATTTAGTAACCACAAGTGATAATGACAAATTTTGAAAACCGTATTAAAACTAATTTATTGTAGTTTCCAAAAATATTTATCTAAAATTTTTATTCCATAATTTGGGTTTAGAAAAAAATATTTATTAACACGTCAAGTTGATTTTTCTTAAATTTGCGTTTTTAAACGTCCGCCATTTTATAACCGTTCACGATAATTAAAAATTTAAAAATTCTAATTAATACCGCGTAAATTAAGGTAATTAAGATTTTTTTCAGAAAATTTTGGCGTTTATTTTAGTGGTTTAAAAAATTATTTTTCAAAAGTCTACCAATTCTTATATAAAAACCAAGTCGTATTTTTAAACGTCTGTAATTTTGTAACCACTGGAGATAATTAAAAATTTTAAAACGCGTATTAAAGCTAAGTTATTGCAGTTTACAAAAATAATTAGCTCATTTATTTATTACAAAAACTGAGCTTGGAAAAAAATATTTATTAACGCGTTAAATTGATTTGTTTTTAAATTGCGTTTATAAGAGTCCGTTATTTTATAACCGTATACAATAATTCAAAATTGAAAAATCGTAATTAAAGCCACGCGAATCGAGATAATTCTGGATATTTTTAAAAAATTTGGGTTGTTTATTTTAGTGGTTTAAAAAAATATTTTTGAAAAGTCTACCAATTCTTATATAATTTTTTTATATAAAAACGAAGTCGTATATTTAAACATCTGTAATTTTGTAACCACTAGAGGTAATTACAAATTTTAAAAACCATATTAAAGCTAATTTATTGTAGTTTACAAAACTACTTATCTAGTTTTTCTATTTCAAAAATTGAGTTTGTAAAAAAATATTTATTAACACGTCAAGTTGATTTTTCTTAATATTACGATTTTAAACGCGCGCCCTTTTATAACCGTACATGATAACTCAAAATTTAAAAATCCTAGTTAAAGCCACGTGAATTTAGATAATTAAGGGTATTTTCAAAAAATTTAGTCGTTTATTTTAGTAGTTTAAAAAATTATTTTTCAAAAGTCTACCAATTCTTATATGTATAAATACGAAGTCGTATTTTTAAACGTCTGTAATTTTGTAACCACTGGAGACAATTAAAAATTTTAAAAACCATATTAAAGCTAAGTTATTGCAGTTTACAAAAATAATTAGCTCATTTATTTATTACAAAAACTGAGACTGGAAAAAAATATTTATTAACGCGTCAACTTGATTTTTTTTTAAATTGCGTTTATAAGTGTCCGCCATTTTATAACCGTATACAATAATTCAAAATTGAAAAATCGTAATTAAAGCCACGTGAATCGAGATAATTCTGGGTGTTTTTAAAAAATTTAGTTTGTTTATTTAAGTGGTTTAAAAAATATTTTTGAAAAGTCTACCAATTCTTATATAAATTTTTTATATAAAAACGAAGTCGTATTTTTAAACGTCTGTAATTTTGTAACCACTAGAGATAATTACAAATTTTAAAAACCATATTAAATCTAAATCTAATTTTTCTGTTTCAAAAATTGAGTTTGTAAAAAAATGTTTATTAACACGTCAAGTTGATTTTTCTTAATATTACGATTTTAAACGCCCGCCCTTTTATAACCGTACATGGTAACTCAAAATTTAAAAATCCTAGTTAAAGCCACGTGAATTTAGATAATTAAGGGTATTTTCAAAAAATTTAGTCGTTTATTTTAGTGGTTTAAAAAATTATTTTTCAAAAGTCTACCAATTCTTATATGTATAAAAACGAAGTCGTATTTTTAAACGTCTGTAATTTTGTAACCACTAAAGATATTTAAAAATTTTAAAAACCCTATTAAAGCTAAGTTCTTGTAGTTTACAAAAATAATTAGGTCATTTTATTTTTACAAAAACTGAACCTGAAAAAAAATATTTATTATCACGTCAACTTGATTTTTCTTAAAATTGCGTTTATAAGCGTCCGCCATTTTATAACCGTATACAAAAATTCAAAATTTTAAAATCCTAATTAAAGCCACATGAATGGAGATAATACAGGGTGTTTTTAAAAAATTTAAGATGTTTATTTTAGTAGTTAAAATCACCCTTTTTAGGTCATTAAAGTTCGATTAAAAATGTCCCCTAAAATAACTTTAAATTCAATTGGTTATATTAAATTTATTTTTTGGCCCATGATTGATTTTAGACTTTCCTTTTATAGATTATTGCCTAATCTTTAATTTAGACTCAAAAATTTTCTTATAATTTTCTCGAAACTACCAGTTTTTAAGTATTTTATCAAGATTTAAAATTTTTTTACACACCAAAATTGAGTATTTTTTATAATCAATTTTCAAACAATTTCCTATGAGAAAAATATTACTTAAATAAGTCTTATTTGAAGGAGATTGTCTAAATTTGTTAATGAAACTAATTTTGTGCGTCTAACTTCAGTGGAAATATCATTTTTGGGCGTTCAAAATGCTATTAAGTTTTTATCAAAAAAAAAAAAAATTTTCGCTGCCCACTTTTTATAGAAAAAATTAGAAAAAAAGTGTCACTTGGGGGTTTAAGTAGAAGTGGTGCAAATTAATGAAAATTAAGTAAAATTCTTGTACGAAGGTTTATTATTAGAGTGGGTAGAGTGTAAGACATATGGAAGACAGGCAGCTCTTATTATTGTAAGTCATAAATGGTATTTTATTTTATTTTACGACTGTTGGCAATTTGTAAACATAAACTTATCTCATATATAAAGATATTATTTATAACTTCTTCTAGCGGTTGTAAAATTTAGCTGGTATAATAAAGTGGTCGTTTTGAAAAAGTGTGTATTTAAAAGATTTCTGTGGGCTAATAAGGTCGCTTTGTGGGATACCCGACTTAGCATATAATGTAAGGCAGAAAATTATGCAAGGCTATTAAAAATGAAAATAAGCCGAATGCCTGAGAAGGCTGCTTAAAACAAGCAAATGCATAATGGACACGCTGCGCTATATTACTCGCATAATTTAACATAATTGCTACATAATGTACACAATTAGTTGGTATTTATAGCACGTCTTCTTATATCTATTAAAATTAATTTTAATTTAATTTACAAGCGACGTGAATAAATTTTATGTAATCTTGCTAGTTAATTTTATGATCATCGATATCTCTTTGGGATCAACTATTGATTAAATTTTACAGAAATTTACATCAAGTTACTAGTTACTACAAAGCAACACAAACTACAAAAGACCACATACCTTCAAGCCAAACCACACTTCATCAAATCACACCCAAGAGGATCCACACAAAAAAACCGAATTCCTAAAGCCCAAAAGGAACAGAAGACTGACATACACAAAAAACCGATTGGGCAAAAGTTCGACTTCCAGAAAAAGAAGAAATAAATAAAACATAACGATATAAAGCATTTCAATGATGGGTCTTTTGTTCAACTCAGCCAATTATCCTTCTCCGTTTGTCCAATTGATCCATTTTTCCTTCGACCTATTATCCATTTCGACCTTTCGTCCGCATTGGCGTTTTGTAACATTCCTTCAAGCCAAACCACACTTCATGAAAACACACTCAAGGGATCCACACCCAAAGACCAAAAGGAACAGAAGACTGACATACACAAAAGACCGATTGGACAAAAGGTCGACTTCCACAAAAAGAAGAAATATATAAAACAGAACTTCAACGTTCGGTTTTTTGTTCAACTCGGGTAATTATCCTTCTCCATTTGTTCAATTGATCCATTTTTCTTTCAACCACTTCGTCCTTTTGTTCACTTCGGATTTTTATCGTTGCTAGCCTTTTGTCATTGTCCCTATTTTTTTTCGGGCCCTTTGTCCCGTTCCCCACTTCGGCTTTTTTCCACGTCGACCTGCATTCGCCTTTTGTCGACGTAGACCTTTTATCCACGTGGTATTTTTGTTCATGTCGGGGACTTTTGTCGTTCAGTTAGCCTTTTGTGCGGCTCTCCAGCCAAGACTCCGATTCTGAAACCACAGAAACAGAAATTCGCATGTTAAAAAAAGCTGCTTGTAAAGTGGAAACATGAAGACGGAATTTCTACAAAAACTACAGCAATCAATTGACTTGTAGGAGCTTGGATCCATTATTTTTGGCCACATCCACACTCCTCCTAGGAATATGTGAATATCTGTAGAAGATTTCCAGTTCTCGATTCCCCGAAATTTTTGGAAATATCGGTGAAGGTGTTGTAAATTGAATTAATTAGAAGGCAAGAAATAATTGTTTGCAACTACTGAATCCGAAGCGTAGTAACTAACATGTATTGATTACTGTGATGTTCCGCAAGAATTTCCTCGGCGTTGAGCTTAATTGAAATGCAAGTCGGCGTCCGGATCGGTTTTAATAATGTTGTAAACGTTCTTGCTTTACGCCTGGAAGAAAAATGCATCCTTTGTGTTGACGCGTGTGTGTGTGCTTGTATTCTTTATTAATGATTAATATTGAAGCGACGTGCTCAGCGGGACTTCAAAATGAGACATGAGGGGGCATCTAGGAATTATTAGGTTCTCTCTTTATCTTCAAGCGCGAGCTTCTTTGTACTTATAGATTACAGAAAATCAATGAATAAGATATTAGATGGCGGTTTTTATTTTCCATCATCGCTTATTGAATCTGTCTACGCCTTGCCATCCTTTGGCGTCGCATTATAATCGCTTTTATTATTAGAATTTCTCAATTATTATTAAATGATGCAGCCAATTTTCAAACATTCCTTCAAATATTAGGATTACTACTTAACCAATATTCAAACACCGCTAATCTACTTCAAATATTAACAATTCAATACCCAACTAGAATCACCACTGGATAATTAAATGCCTTTGGAACATCTCCAGCTCAAAATCTTCTAGTCATTGTCAATAAAATATCTTCACCGTGGTCTCTCATCTTGATCCCATCATGAACACATTATCGGTTTACCAAAAAGGAAGCAACGGTAGTACCGATTTATCCGGAGACGATTTCTCTGGTGGTGATCCCAATTTAAGGTGGTAATACCCATCCGAGATGAAGGAACAAATGGTTTATGAAGAATAAGACAATTGGTGTTGTTACTACTGAATGATTGAAGGTCTCGGGGTCGAGTTTCCTGGTACCGAGGTCTCCGGTGCAGCGATGTCATGTATCGAGTTGGAATTAAAGGTGGTAATACCCATACGAGTTGAAGGAACATAGGAACAAGTAGTTTGTGGTCAATACAATTGGTGGTATTAGTATTACTAGATGATTGGAGGTCTCGGAGTCGAGTTTTCTGGACCCGAGGTCTCCGGTGGCGAGATGTCATGTGATGAACTGTCATGTACAGGTGGTAATATTCATCCGAGAAGAAGGAACAAGTGCTTCAGTTGTGTTGGGGTGGTTGAAGAATTTAGGTGGTAGTGTCGAAAAATGTGTATGAATGTAGCTGAAGGAAGATGTTGTAGGTATTGAAGTGAGATAAGGTTTTTTTAATTAGTTTTATTTGCGTGGGGAAAGGTAGAATGTAGTTGAGGTTGTGATTCATTGTCCGGTGTTCCGCACGCATAGTTTAAATGCAATCTAAGTGTTATCTTGCAATAAAGCGGCGTTAGTTTGTGTGTAGAGAGACTGCAGTAAATATGATGTCGAGAGTCTGCGGTGAGTGCGGGGCGCCGGCTACTTGCGGGTAGATGAAAAGCGGTGGTATAATGAGCGCACGGGGTGATATTTATGAAGTGGGTATGTACGGCATTCGTGGTATCAGATGCAACCGCGGCGATTGACCGGCCGGCCTTCGGAAGCCAAGAGGACCTTCAGGGACCTTGTGCCCGCTTCTTCGCCAAGAATTCTATTCACCCCGCTTGCGTGCATAATTAATTACCTCCGAAGAAGAAACAATGGCCTAATTATAAAATTCAAGCGAATCTCAAATTGCTACTATGTCACCATTAGGAACAACTCGTTTTACCTCCAACGAGAAAAACAAACGAAAGTGGATGCACGTCCAACTATTGCATCATCGTGTAGTCAGTCCGTTGAATTACCTTTTATGGGCGCGACCAGCTTAAGCTAACTCGGTCAGAAGATGACTCATACAACCAACAAATTAAAAACTTGCACGCAATTTCATTCCAATCCAATCCCACAACTCATCCACTTTTCAAACCACCACAACACATGATATAACACGAAAAGTATAAATTCCTCCTCCATATTGTACTTTCCTGATATTATGTACAATATACTTCAACCCAAACGAGTCTACGGTGGTCTAATCTTGTTCCTGGGCGTGCGTTTCTTATGGCTGTGGTGCCCACGTTTGTGCTGCCGCATATTGTACAATGCGCGTGAAGCCACCATGAAGCCATCATGAAGCGGTATGTACAACATGCGGCAGCTCAAACGAGAACAAAAAGAAAACTCCTGTGTTTCTTCGCGTTTTAAATAAAATCAGAAATAAAAATGTTGAATAGATAGGTAAGAATCCTTTTTGTGCAAAAATGCGCTTAAAGTGCAATGGAGGCGGTTGGGGAATTTAAATAAAATTTTTCGAATTCTTGCGTTGTTTCCCACGATACGCTTGAACGGGTGCTCGCTTCTCTTGCAATAATTTAAAAAACGAAAGTGCTAATCAATAACTGTAAATGGTACTTTAAAATAAATGATCCCTAAAAAAACGTGGTAATGGGTGGTCAATCTATTCGATTGTATACTAAAGAAAAGAGCGATTGTAATTAGTAATTACACCACACGTATTATACTATAATTCGCTTTTGTGCGCGCAAAAGAAATATGATTACATGTAATTTTTTTAAGTACGTTATTAGTCTAGACTGCTTCATAATATCCTAAAATCCTTGAATAGACTTAATACATTACACCTGTAAGCAATTATTATAATAGTTTTGGTCGTGAATTTTATATCACAAACATACTTACCCACTTAAATTACTGCATATAAAAGTAGAATTAGGAGAATTGTAGGAGCTTCAAAAAAGCGTTGTAATTTCTGTAACTAATCGAAGCGTGAAAGGATATTGCCGCAGCGCCACCTTCACGCTATAATCGCAACATTGTGGCAGTTTTTTACTCTCTTAAAGCTCACACCGGTCGTTTATTAAAATAATCCCGAAAGCAATTTTCTGAGGATGAATTATTTTTACCATAACTCTTTTCAGGAATACGATTACAACGGACGAAGGCGTTTGTCAACTCCAAGCCCTTCACCCACTCGTGAAGTAAGAAATGGCAAATCCGAATCATCCCACGGGAGCTGGTTCAAATCCCTCGACAGGCTCGCCCGCAAAAAAACTAAAAAAGTATTATCCAATAAATCACCTTCAATGACACTAATAACCCGATTTTTCAGGATGGAAACTTAACTGAAGATGAGGTGACGAAACCTACGAAAAATTTACGTTTCTTCGGTGATACCGATATCGAATCGAACGACAGCGATAGGAACAAATCTGTTCTTAAAACACGAAACGGCTTTACCAATCGTGGAAGAAGCCAATCCACTCGAGACTTGCATAATATTTCTGAAGAGAGCTACAAAACGAACCACAAGTCTATGCTGAATATATCCCCCGGCTCTGATAGGGACGTTAAAGGATCTCGTTTAAGTCTAAAACCCCCAGCTTCACCTTCTCACAGGAGTCGCGAAATATCGCGCACTAGAGAAGATCGCAACCGGAGGAGGAAGAATGAAGTTAGCTCCATTGAGAGCTCCACTGAAGGTGATAGCAGCCAACAATCACAGAGAAGCATCGTGTATTTACATGCAGCCACAGGTAAATTTTAATCACAATTAATGAAGTTTTTAATACTCTAAAAAATTTTAGTTGGTGATATTCCTGGTCCTGGTTACTTAAGAAATGGTCGCCGGGCCGCTTCTCGTGAAGAATTAGCTTCGAATTGCTCGAGTAGAATCCAGCCTCAGGTGAAGACTTTAAGTCGCTCGTTTTCAGTTTTAGCACCATGGAAGCCTCGGCACCCACGTGAATCGATGGATATTGATTACACCCAATACCCTAAACCAATAAAAAATAACAAGTATGAACAAAATAAAAGTGCATCTAGTCGCAAAGAATCATCAACGCTGAAGAAGAGAGCTCAGGAAACTAGAAAGATTAATCAGAGTACGTCGACGTTGAATAGAAGATCGCGTAGCAAGGAAAATATCAGTACTTTAAAACGAGCGGGTGAATATAAAGGGTCTAGTTTAAGTCTATATAAGAAAAAGGAAAGGCAGCCTAAGGAGAATAATAGATATTCTTCGAATAGGGATGAGAATAAGCGTATGGCTCATAAAAGTATGAGTGTTGAATCTTTGGGGTCGAGTAGAAATGGGAGGAAAGGAGAAGTTTCTCGTTCAATATCAATGCCAAGGGATCCCGAGAAAAGCGCTGGATGGTTTACTATGAATAAGAAAAATAAAAATAAGTCACTTAGCACTCAACGATTGTGAGCAATGCGCAAGACTTAAGCTAGTAGCGTGTGCCATTTTTGTTCTCTCAATAATTTTGCACTGTAAATTTTTCAGAGATGAACTAGCATTAACAAAATAATAAGTGCCTTATAGCTTTAAGGCTAATTTCTCTTCTTTTTCGTTACATTATTATAAGAAAATCTAGTGAAAAGGAACTGAAATTAGGGATAATATACTAATATTCAATAATTTATATGGTGCTATATCAGTTTTTTTTTTGAAGCTTTAATTGTAAAATTGTAAATAACAATTATATTGGTTTAGGTGTTATTTTATACTTACGTTACCAAACTTCATCATCTGAAAAACTGAATTATTTACTACTTTATATTTTGTACTTTCAAATATTTAGTCATGTAATTATTTAGTTTATTAATATAGTTTATAACGTGTATCTGAAGAAACTAAAGAACTGATTTAATAATAATCAATTATGCTTAAAAACATCAAATACACAAAATCTAATTATGTACACGTAATAACCTTGTAGATAAAAATTTAATAAACAGGTCAAGAACTTATTTATTTTTATTTATACCTACTTTTTCCTTTATTTATTTCCCCCAACATGATTTCTATTTATTTCAAGTATTGTGAGTTGCATACAATGTTACTTAAGTCATTATTGTGAAAATTAAGTTGCATAAAAATTCTTAAAAATACACCAAGACGATGCGGAAACAAAAATCATAAAAAATTAAGAAGAAATATAAACTTCATTTTCTTATTAAAAATCGTTACAGTTATTATTAATAAATAAAATGAGCAAAGACATATATTTTTGGTATGTTTTATTTGGTCGTTACAACGCTTCAAACATAAAAATTCTTGAAAATACACCAAAACGATGCGAAAAAAAATCATAAAAAATTAAGAAAAAATACAAACTTCATTTTCTTATTAAAAATCGTTACAGTTATTATTAATAAATAAAATGGACAAAGATATGTATTTTTGGTATGTTTTGTTTGGCCGTTACAACGCTTCAAACATAAAAATTCTTGAAAATACACCAAAACGATGTGGAAAAAAATTATAAAAAATTAAGAAAAACTATAAACTTCATTTACTTATTAAAAATCATTACAGTTATAATTAATAAACAAAATGAGCAAAGACATGTATTTTTGGTATGTTTTGTTAGGCCGTTACAACGCTTCAAACATAAAAATTCTTGAAAATACACTAAAACGATGCGGAAAAAAAATCATAAAAAATTAAGAAAAAATATAAACTTCATCTTCTTATAAAAAATCGTTACAGTTATTATTAATACACAAAATGAGCAAAGACATGTATTTTTGGTATGTTTTGTTTGGCCGTTACAACGCTTCAAACATGAAAATTCTTGAAAATACATCAAAACGATGCGGAAAAAAATCATAAAAAATTAAGAAAAAATATAAACTTCAATTTCTTGTTAAAATTCGTTACAGTTATTATTATTACACAAAATGCACAAAGACATGTATTTTTGGAATGTTTTGTTTGGCCGATACAACGCTTCAAACATGAAAATTCTTGAAAATACACCAAAACGATGCGGAAAAAAATCATAAAAAACTAAGAAAAAATATAAACTTCAATTTCTTGTTAAAAA
The DNA here is from genome assembly GCA_963971135.1 of Stenus bimaculatus. Classification (NCBI taxonomy): domain Eukaryota; kingdom Metazoa; phylum Arthropoda; class Insecta; order Coleoptera; family Staphylinidae; genus Stenus; species Stenus bimaculatus. The sequence continues at coordinate 1,571,363 of OZ020182.1, forward strand.
TCGTTACAGTTATTATTAATACACAAAATGCACAAAGACATGTATTTTTGGTATGTTTTGTTTGGCCGTTACAACGCTTCAAACATAAAAATTCTTGAAAATACACCAAAACGATGCGGAAAAAAATCATAAAAAATTAAGAAAAAATATAAACATCAATTTCTTGTTAAAAATCGTTACAGTTATTATTATTACACAAAATGCACAAAGACATGTATTTTTGGTATGTTTTGTTTGGCCGTTACAACGCTTCAAACATGAAAATTCTTGAAAATACACCAAAACGATGCGCAAAAAAATCATAAAAAATTAAGAAAAAATATAATCTTCAATTTCTTGTTAAAAATCGTTACAGTTATTATTACTACACAAAATGCACAAAGACATGTATTTTTGGTATGTTTTGTTTGGCCGTTACAACGCTTCAAACATAAAAATTCTTGAAAATACACCAAAACGATGCGGAAAAAAATATCATAAAAATTAATAAAAAATAAAAACTTCATTTTCTTATTAAAAATCGTTACAGTTATTATTAATAAATAAAATCAGCAAAGACATGTATTTTTGGTATGTTTTGTTAGGCCGTTACAACGCTTCAAACATAAAAATTCTTGAAAATACACCAAAACGATGCGGAAAAAAAATCATTAAAAATTAAGAAAAAATATAAACTTCATTTTCTTATTAAAAATCGTTACAGTTATTATTAATAAATAAAATGAGCAAAGACATGTATTTTGGAATGTTTTGTTTGGCCGTTATAACGCTTCAAACATAAAAATTCTTAAAAAAAAACACCAAAACCATGCGGGAAAAAAATCATAAAAAATTTAGAAAAAATATAAACTTTATTTTCTTATTAAAAATCCCTACAGTTATTATTAATAAATAAAATGAGCAAAGACATGTATTTTTGGTATGTTTTGTTTGGTCGTTACAACGCTTCAAACATAAAATTTTTTGAAAATACACCAAAAGGATGCGGAAAAAAAATCATAAAAAAATTAAGAAAAAATATAAAGTTCATTTTCATATTAAAAATCATTACAGTTATTATTAATAAATAAAATGAGCAAAGACATGTATTTTTCGTATGTTTTGTTTGGCCGTTATAACGCTTCAAACATAAAAATTCTTGAAAATACTGCGATAGGATGCGGAAAAAAAATCATAAAAAATTAAGAAAAAATATAAACTTCATTTTCCTAATAAAAATCCTTACAGTTATTATTAATAAATAAAATGAGCAAAGACATGTATTTTTGGTATGTTTTGTTTGGCCGTTACAACGCTTCAAACATAAAAATTCTTGAAAATACACCAAGACGATGCGGAAAAAAATCATAAAAAATTAAGAAAAAATATAAATTTCATTTTTTTATTAAAAATCGTTACAATTATTATTAATAAATAAAATGAGCAAAGACATGTATTTTTGGTATGTTTTGTTTGGCCGTTACAACGCTTCAAACATAAAAATTCTTGAAAATACACCAAAACGATGCGGAAAAAAAATCATAAGAAATTATGAAAAAATATAAGCTTCATTTTCTTATTAAAAATCGCTACAGTTATTATTAATAAACAAAAGGAGCAAAGACCTGTATTTTTGGTATGTTTTGTTTGGCCGTTACAACGCTTTAAACATAAAAATTCTTGTAAATATACCCAAACGATGCGGAAAAAAAATCATAAAAAATTAAGAAAAAATATAAACTTCATTTTCCTAATAAAAATCCCTACAGTTATTATTAATAAATAAAATGAGCAAAGACATGTATTTTTGGTATGTTTTGTTAGGCCGTTACAACGCTTCAAACATAAAAATTCTTGAAAATACACCAAAACGATGCGGAAAAAAAATCATAAAAAATTAAGAAAAAATATAAACTTCATTTTCTTATTAAAAATCGTTACAGTTATTATTAATAAATAAAATGAGGAACGACATGTATTTTTGGTATGTTTTGTTAGGCCGTTACAGCGCTTCAAACATAAAAATTCTTAAAAATACACCAAAACGATGCGGAAAAAAAATCATAAAAAATTAAGAAAAAATATAAACTTCAATTTCTTATTAAAAATCCTTACAGCTAATATTAATAAATAAAATGAGCAAAGACATGTATTTTTGGTATGTTTTGTTTGGCCGTTACAACGCTTCAAACATAAAAATTCTTGAAAATACACCAAGACGATGCGGAAAAAAAATCATAAAAAATTAGGAAAAAATATAAATTTCATTTTTTTATTAAAAATCGTTACAATTATTATTAATAAATAAAATGAGCAAAGACATGTATTTTTGGTATGTTTTGTTTGGCCGTTACAACGCTTCAAACATGAAAATTCTTGAAAATACACCAAAACGATGCGGAAAAAAATCATAAAAAATTAGGAAAAAATATAAACGTCATTTTCTTTATAAAAATCGTTACAGTTATTATTAATAAATAAAATGAGCAAAGACATGTATTTTTGGTATGTTTTGTTTGGCCGTTACAACGCTTCAAACATGAAAATTCTTGAAAATACACCAAAACGATGCGGAAAAAAAATCATAAAAAATTAAGAAAAAATATAAACGTCATTTTCTTTATAAAAATCGTTACAGTTATTATTAATAAATAAAATGAGCAAAGACATATATTTTTGGTATGTTTTATTTGGTCGTTACAACGCTTCAAACATAAAAATTCTTAAAAATACACCAAAACGATGCGGAAAAAAAATCATAAAAAATTAAGAAAAAATATAAACTTCGTTTTCTTATTAAAAATCGTTACAGTTATTATGAATAAATAAAATGAGCAAAGACATGTATTTTTGGTATGTTTTGTTTGGCCGTTACAACGCATTAAACATAAAAATTCTTGAAAATACACCAAAACGATGCGAAAAAACAAACATAAAAAATTAAGAAAAAATATAAACTTCATTTTCTTATTAAAAATCGTTACAGTTATTATTAATTAACAAAATGAGCAAAGACATGTATTTTTGGTATGTTTTGTTTGGCAGCTACAACGCTTCAAACATAAAAATTCTTGAAAACACACCAAAACGATGCGGAAAAAAAAATCATAGAAAAAATAAGAAAAAATATAAACTTCATTTTCTTATTAAAAATCGTTACAGTTGATATTAATAAATAAAATGAGCAAAGACATGTATTTCTGGTATGTTTTGTTTGGTCGTTTCAACGCTTCGAATATGAAAATTCTTGAAAATATACCAAAACGATGCGGAAAAAAAAATTAGGAAAAAATCAAATCTTCATTTTTTTGTTAAAAATTGTTACAGTTATTATTAGTAAACAAAATGAGCAAAGACGTGTATTTTTGGTATGTTTTGTTTGGCCGTTACAACGCTTCAAACATAAAAAATTTTGAAAATACACCAAAACGATGCGAAAAAAATATCATAAAAATTAATAAAAACTTCATTTTCTTATTAAAAATCGTTACAGTTATTATTATTAAATAAAATCAGCAAAGATATGTATTTTTGGTATGTTTTGTTAGGCCGTTACAACGATTCAAACATAAAAATTCTTGAAAATACACCAAAACGATGCGGAAAAAAAATCATAAAAAATTAAGAAAAAATATAAACTTCATTTTCTTATTAAAAATCGTTACAGTTATTATTAATAAATAAAATGAGGAACGACATGTATTTTTGGTATGTTTTGTTAGGCCGTTACAGCGCTTCAAACATAAAAATTCTTGAAAATACACCAAAACGATGCGGAAAAAAAATCATAAAAAATATAAACTTCATTTTCTTATTAAAAATCGTTACAGTTATTATTAATAAATAAAATGAGGAACGACATGTATTTTTGGTATGTTTTTTAGCCGTTACAGCACTTCAAACATAAAAATTCTTGAAAATACACCAAAACGATGCGGAAAAAAATCATAAAAAATTAAGAAAAACTATAAACTTCATTTACTTATTAAAAATCGTTACAGTTATAATTAATAAACAAAATGAGCAAAGACATGTATTTTTGGTATGTTTTGTTAGGCCGTTACAACACTTCAAACATAAAAATTCTTGAAAATACACCAAAACGATGCGGAAAAAAAATCATAAAAAATTAAGAAAAAATATAAACTTCAATTTCTTATTAAAAATTGTTACAGTTATTATTAATAAATAAAATGAGCAAAGACATGTATTTTTGGTATGTTTTGTTTGGTCGTTATAACGCTTCAAACATAAAAATTCTTGAAAATACTCCGACACGATGCGGAAAAAAAATCATAAAAAATTAAGAAAAATTATAAACTTCATTTACTTATTAAAAATCGTTACAGTTATTATTAATAAACAAAATGAGCAAAGATTTGTATTTTTTGGTATGTTTTTTTGGCCATTACAACGGTTTAAACATAAAAATTCCTGAAAATACACCAAAAAGATGCGGAAAAAATTATAAAAAAATAGGAAAAAATTTCATTTTTGTATGTAAATTTCTTACAATTATACCTTATAAAAAAATGATTAAAGAAATATATTTTTGGTTTTCTTGCTTTGCCGTTACTTGAAAATTCTTGAAAAAAAACTATAAAAAAATCAGGAAAAATTAAAAAAAAAATAGATTCAGAAAAAAAGTAATTTTTTATAAAATTATTTTCCGAATCAATGTTCAAGTAATAAATGTTATGATAAACACTAATTATTTATAGGATGATGTGCGCCTGCAGTAAAATTTTAATCAGCAATTTAATAACAAATTAATCTTCATGTGAATGTAAAGAATTTTCCGACTCAACGGTTTTCCGTATTCTTCTTCGTTTTTATAAATTTATACTCATCCATAAATCAATTTTATTTGATTACATCACCTTACAAAAATTGAATTGTTTGTCCTCTTCGACACTAAAGGTCAAAAAGTTTATTTCTAAAAAAACAAGATATTTTACATCTCTTTAATACTGATTCTAGGCTAAATTGGTTAAGAACAATTAGGATCATAAAATGCTAATTTGAAATTATTTTATTGTTCTTAAAGTTCATGTACATTCCATTAATTATGTTGTTTATACAAAATTAAAACCTTCACAGTGATTACACACGGTATAATTATTAGAAATTGGAAAATATGTCAATTCATGTAATTAGATCATTACTTACCTTAGATTTCATAATGTTTGTTGTGACTTATCATCAAGGCCGCGTAAACTTGGAAAAATTTAACTAAATTTTGTGCTTTGGGCATTGGAATTAAGAAAGAAGCAACGTGAAGAGCCTTCAGTTATAAGTTCAATGCTAATAAAAACAGGTTTAATCACTAGGATAATAGTCATAATCCTCAACATTTCAAATCAGTTAGAAATGCATCTGCGGGAGAATAAGCTTCACGAATAAAAGTTATAGTAGAAAAAAATGACGTCAACCACCGATTTAGTAACAAATTCTTTACCGGATCTTACTAAAAAAGATGATAAGAAAAAAACGTTTAAAGAGATGAGTATGGGGGAGCGGGTTAAATTTGTGAGGGATGTGATTACGGTTGAACCAGTGATGATTTGTTATTTAGTAGCTGGTTTAATTTGCGTGCCCAGTATAGTGTTTTTGGAATTTGAAAAAGGTTGTAAAGCGGATGGTGGTTTTAATGAAACTGTTTGTAATGCCATTCTTACTAATACCTACGAAAATTTTACAAAAGAGAATAGTCGCGTGCAGGATTTAGTAGCTGATTTACATTCATGGAATTACCCTGTAACAAGTGTTATACCGTGTATTTTAATCCTTTTCCTTGGATCGTATAGTGATCGTCATAAAATTAGGAAACCGTTTTTGTTGCTTCCAATGATAGGGGAGTTATTTGGTGCGATTGGTTGTATTTTATCGGTTGCGTTCATGCATGAATGGCCGTTACCAGTTCTGGGGTTCCTACAAACTGTAGTACCATCACTTTTTGGAGGATTACCGATGTTTATAATGGCTTCATTTGCGTATATCGCTGATGTTAGTACCCTAGAAATGCGTACTTTAAGGGTTGGTGTCGCTCAAATCGCTCTAAATATTTGTACCCCCATAACACAATCTTTTAGTGGGGTACTTCTAGGGGTAATCGGATACTACGGTATTTTTTCCACCGCGTTGGTTATTTATTTAATCGGAATTTTATATGGGTTTTTTTTCGTTAAAGAAGTGCGCGAGCCGGTTTTTTCGGAAAACAAAAAAAGTTTTATAGCAGACGCTTTTGATCCAAAACACGCTATTGAAACTTTTCAACTACTGAGAAAAGGAAATATAGGTAGCAACAGATTGACTATTATTTTATTAATGGTGGTTTTATTTATTTCAAGTGGTATTACGGTAGGTACGTTTTTAATACCCAAAAATACTTGAAACTAATTTTTTTTGTTCCAGCTGAAACCAGTGTATTTTATTCGTTTGTGCAAGAATTTTTAAATTGGGGTCCTGTTGAATTTAGTTTCTTCATAACTTTTAATACCCTCATTCATTTAGCAGGTACTATAATTGCGGTACCATTATTCACAAATTATTTTAAATTCGGTGATTACACCATAATTATTATATGTTTTTGTGATAAAATTATAAGTAATATTTTATACGGATTGGCTGATACGAATACGTACTTGTATGTAGGTAAGTAATTATTAGCTTTGTTCCAACCACGAGTTCTGACCCTCACCAAACTGCTAAATTAAAAATAGAAGTAGTTACTCGCATAAACTCGATTCTAGCAGTTTGGTTACGGTAACTCGTTGTTGGAACAAAGCTATTATATCAGTAATTTATTTAAATAAAATTGTTAATTTTTAGCTGCTGCTGTAAGTATAATAATTGGTGTAGCGATAATCGCTTTAAGATCAGTGGTGACTAAAATTGTTCCCGAAAAAGATTTAGGAAAAGCGCAATCACTTTTTGGAATATGTGAAACGGTGGGACAAGCATTTTTGGCGTATCTTTATAACCACCAAATTTACAAACCGACTAAAGATACTTATCCGAAAGCTTTCTTTTTCGTTGGGTCATGTTTATTCGCATTATGCACCGCAATCGTTTTGTAAATACAACAATTTTATAATTTTTAACGTAGGTAACTAAAATCTAATTTTTTAGATGGATGTTTATTTCGGATAAAAGAAAATCGAAGGTTTCAACCGATGACCAAAAGAATGGAAATGATTTAAAAATCAAAGATAATATACAAATGGATGAAACACGTACTACACATATGTAAATTAATTAATAATTAACCCAAATTTATATTTTTCTAATCAATAAATAAAACCACCTTGATGTTACATTCGAATGCATTCAATTTTACATTCGTTTAAAAAAAAATTAAAAATTTTTTGACAAATTTGTCTTTTAAATTAAATCACAGGGTTCCTACGGGAGTGAGGATAATAAACCAAATATTTTTTAGCGTATTACATCCTTAGTAAGAACATAGTAAAAAATTAAAGACTTACATTTTTTTGTTTTGGAAATATTTTAAAAAAACTTAAAATGTTATAAGCAATTTATCAATTAAATTAAATCACGAGGCTCGTACGGGGGTGGGGATAATAAACCAAATATTTTTTTGCGTATTACATCCTTAATAAGAACGTAGTAAAAAATTAAAGACTTACATTTTTTTGTTTTAAAAAAACTTAAAATTTTATAAGAAATTTATCAATTAAATTTAAATCATGAGGCTCGTACGGGGGTGGGGATAATAAACCAAATATTTTGAAAAAACTTAAAATTTTATGAGAATGTAAAATTGCATGGATTCGAATCTAACTTCAAGGTGGTGTAAAACAACCAATTATTTTTTCCAGATCAATGATTTATTTATATTAAAATTTTTTAAATACAAATAACTTAAAATTAACAACATTAGGAATCTTAAAAAATAATGTGTTTCGATCTTCCTTGATCTCATCAGTACAATTCGTCTACTACATGAACCCGAAATACAATCAATTATTCATATTAATAGAAATCGTAGACACACATGAAAAATTTCAAGTATGCACTCGAAAAATAGCATAACTTCTTGTATCCAACTGAACTTTTTTTTTAATTGGACACAAGAAATTATATCTGCTTTTAATTAACATTAGTCCAAATAATCTTATCAACCCCAATTTACTTTTTAAATAAGTGGCTGTTTATGCAACAAGTGCAATAAGTGGATAATATTTGCACACAACGGAAATATTGTATAGATCGAGTTGGACAATATGTTAAGTGCAAATATGCTTAAGGCATGTGTTGCATACACTATTTTTTCTAGGATTGATAATCAACAAGCATTAAAAATTATGAAATTCCATTTATTGCACTAGTGCAAAAAGCATTACTTAAGTCATGCAAATTTAAATCCAGAACAAATGTTTCTGGGTATATCAATGTCGCTTTTCAAATAATCATTAATAATAAATCAAAAAAAAATAATAATCATAATAAGACAAAAATTTTACATTTATTATAATGAATACATTTATAATTTGTAAAATAGAAGGGTTGTAAAGGTTGTTTTAAATTTGAAAATCAGTTTTTAAAAAACTGGTATCAATTTTTTTTTAGCAGAACGAATGTTTCTGGGTATATCCATGTTATTTTTGAATTAACAAAAAAATAGAGAAATTAAATCAGGAATAAGCTGGTCACTTAAAAAAATTAACCACAACTTTACAGGTTAAACTTCACGTTTAAAGAACCTGTCAATTTTTAAGCTTAACTGCTTTTCAAAAACTGGGAGAAATACAATGGAAAATTTCTCACTCAAAAAATTAAGTTTCACTCCTCAGTCAGGCCACATAGCGGCCACATGGGGTAACTCCTTACCCCACGCTGAAAAAATTAGTTGTACAAGACATAGGGGTGTTTTAAGACTTCTAAGCAATTGTTACATGTTTGTGGAAGAGTTCTGCAACATTTCTTATGATTTTTATCGGTCAATTTATAGATGGCGTTCTAAAAACTGGTCATAAAGGTTTTAAGGTTTTAGACCTGTAATTTCACTTTATCTGAGCCTAAGGGTTAAACTTCAAGTAGCACTTAAACCAAAAAATTGACAGAAATGGAATGAAAAACCTGTCAATTTTTAAGTTTAACAAAATTTGAGAAACAGTTTTAAGTAAAATTTAAATCCAGAACAAATGTTTCTGGGTATATCCATGTCATTTTTGAAATAACAATGATTGATTGATTTTAAGGGAAAATCTATCAATTAAAAAATTAAGTGTCACTTAAGTTCACTAGCATAGAATAACATCTGGAAAAAGATTGATATTTGAAATCAATTTCAAGAAAACAAAATCTTAAATCCCATAAGAGTAGACTTTAATGGAAAATCTATCACTTAAAAAATTAAGTGTCACTTAAGTTCACTAGCATAGAATAACATCTGGAAAAAGATTGATATTTGAAATCAATTTCAAGAAAACAAAAAATTGAGTTCCCATAAGAGTAGATTTTAATGGAAAATCTATCACTTAAAAAATTAAGTGTCACTTAAGTTCACTAGCATAGAATAACATCTGGGAAAAGATTGATATTTGAAATCAATTTCAAGAAAACAAAAACTTAAATCCCATAAGAGTAGACTTTAATGGAAAATCTATCACTTAAAAAATTAAGTGTCACTTAAGTTCACTAGCATAGAATAACATCTGGAAAAAGATTGATATTTGAAATCAATTTCAAGAAAACAAAAACTTAAATCCCATAAGAGTAGACTTTAATGGAAAATCCCATAAGAGTAGACTTTAATGGAAAATCTATCACTTAAAAAATTAAGTGTCACTTAAGTTCAGTAGCATAGAAGATCTGGAAAAAGATTGATATTTGAAATCAATTTCAAGAAAACAAAAAATTGAAATCCCATAAGTGGATTTTAATGGAAAATCTATCACTTAAGTTCACTAGCATAGAATAAGTAGTGGAAGAGTGATATTTGAAATCAATTTCAAGAAAACAAAAACTTAAATCCCATAAGAGTAGACTTTAATGGAAAATCTATCACTTAAAAAATTAAGTGTCACTTAAGTTCACTAGCATAGAATAACATCTGGAAAAAGATTGATATTTGAAATCAATTTCAAGAAAACAAAAACTTAAATCCCATAAGAGTAGACTTTAATGGAAAATCTATCACTTAAAAAATTAAGTGTCACTTAAGTTCACTAGCATAGAATAACATCTGGAAAAAGATTGATATTTGAAATCAATTTCAAGAAAACAAAAACTTAAATCCCATAAGAGTAGACTTTAATGGAAAATCTATCACTTAAAAAATTAAGTGTCACTTAAGTTCACTAGCATAGAATAACATCTGGAAAAAGATTGATATTTGAAATCAATTTCAAGAAAACAAAAACTTAAATCCCATAAGAGTAGACTTTAATGGAAAATCCCATAAGAGTAGACTTTAATGGAAAATCTATCACTTAAAAAATTAAGTGTCACTTCAGTTCAGTAGCATAGAAGATCTGGAAAAAGATTGATATTTGAAATCAATTTCAAGAAAACAAAAAATTGAAATCCCATAAGTGGATTTTAATGGAAAATCTATCACTTAAGTTCACTAGCATAGAATAAGTAGTGGAAGAGTGATATTTGAAATCAATTTCAAGAAAACAAAAACTTAAATCCCATAAGAGTAGACTTTAATGGAAAATCCCATAAGAGTAGACTTTAATGGAAAATCTATCACTTAAAAAATTAAGTGTCACTTAAGTTCAGTAGCATAGAAGATCTGGAAAAAGATTGATATTTGAAATCAATTTCAAGAAAACAAAAAATTGAAATCCCATAAGTGGATTTTAATGGAAAATCTATCACTTAAGTTCACTAGCATAGAATAAGTAGTGGAAGAGTGATATTTGAAATCAATTTCAAGAAAACAAAAACTTAAATCCCATAAGAGTAGACTTTAATGGAAAATCTATCACTTAAAAAATTAAGTGTCACTTAAGTTCACTAGCATAGAATAACATCTGGAAAAAGATTGATATTTGAAATCAATTTCAAGAAAACAAAAACTTAAATCCCATAAGAGTAGACTTTAATGGAAAATCTATCACTTAAAAAATTAAGTGTCACTTAAGTTCACTAGCATAGAATAACATCTGGAAAAAGATTGATATTTGAAATCAATTTCAAGAAAACAAAAACTTAAATCCCATAAGAGTAGACTTTAATGGAAAATCTATCACTTAAAAAATTAAGTGTCACTTAAGTTCACTAGCATAGAATAACATCTGGAAAAAGATTGATATTTGAAATCAATTTCAAGAAAACAAAAACTTAAATCCCATAAGAGTAGACTTTAATGGAAAATCTATCACTTAAAAAATTAAGTGTCACTTAAGTTCAGTAGCATAGAATAAGATCTGGAAAAGGATTGATAATTGAAATCAATTTCAAGAAAACAAAAAATTGAGTTCCCATAAGAGTAGATTTTAATGGAAAATCTATTACTTAAAAAATTAAGTGTCACTTAAGTTCAGTAGCATAGAAGATCTGGAAAAAGATTGATATTTGAAATCAATTTCAAGAAAACAAAAAATTGAAATCCCATAAGTGGATTTTAATGGAAAATCTATCACTTAAGTTCACTAGCATAGAATAAATAGTGGAAGAGTGATATTTGAAATCAATTTCAAGAAAACAAAAACTTAAATCCCATAAGAGTAGATTTTAATGGAAAATCTATCACTTAAAAAATTAAGTGTCACTTAAGATCACTAGCATAGAATAACATCTGGAAAAAGATTGATATTTGAAATCAATTTCAAGAAAACAAAAACTTAAATCCCATAAGAGTAGACTTTAATGGAAAATCCCATAAGAGTAGACTTTAATGGAAAATCTATCACTTAAAAAATTAAGTGTTACTTAAACTTAAAGTGTCACTTAAAAAAAAGTTTAAACAAATCTGTCAATTATTAAGTTTAACTGCTGTTTAAAAAAATTAAGTTTAGTTGCACGGGTTCGATTTAACTTTAAGTAGCACTTAAGAGCATTCTTTCCTAAACCGCGTGTTCAAAATCGTCTTCCTCAAAATAATTTATATCCATTTAGAACTAGTACCCTATAATAATACAAACAATTTTAAAAACAATGCATATCTTGTCGCCCCTTTCTGCCACCCACAAACTGAATAAAATCCCATAAACAAAATTGTATGTGCAAAACAACAAATACTGGACTACATGCAGCACTTTTATTATTTAATCAATTATCATAAAAAAAATACTCAAATGTAGATAAATGTATGTTTTACAAGACGGCGCAACCCGATTTTCAATATCTCAAATAGTTCCGCTACAATATTCCAATAAAAATTGCATAAAAGCGCCATTTTTAAACAAGAACTATAAAAAATGTGCAATTTTTTTTGAAAAAAGCTTTGCGCCGTTTTGTAGATTAATTATCGCATTTTTAAATTCTGAAAGAATTATTTTAAAATATTAATTTATAAGTGCTGTAGAGTTAGTCCAGTAAACCGCAAAATAGGCTTTAAAATGTTAAGGAAGGAATGCTCTTAAACCAAAAAATCGACAAAAATGGAATGAAAAACGTGGCAATTTTTAAGTTTCACTAAAATTTGGGAAACAATTTTTTGTAAAACTGATACCAAATTTAAAACCAGAGCAAATGTTTCTGGGTATATCCATGTAATTTTTGAAAAAACAACAAAAACAACCAAAAAGACGAATAAAATCTGGAAGAAGATTGATACTTGAAATCAAAATCAATAAAACATAAAATTAAGTAACACTTAAATTCAAAAAGTGGGAGCAATACAATCTGGCACTAAAAAAAATTAAATGTCACTTAGGCCCAGTTGCAGTTGAAGCTTAACTTCAAGTCACACTTAAATTTAAAAAAATGATAGAAATGCAATGGGAAATTTGTTGAGTTTAAGTGTCACTCAAAGCTCAACTGTGCAATCGGCCCTTAGAGTTTAAAGAGAAGAGAGGAGGGCTTAATAAAGTGGCTTCAACCCAGTGGCTTAAAAATCTCTAGATTTTTAATATACAGGGTGTTTCTGAGCAAGTGTTGGATAATCTAGAAATGGATTTTTGGCTCAAATTTTGCACAAACTTTACTTTTGGCAGCGAATTCGCAAAATTTCAAAAAAAAAGTGAGGGTGAAGTTTTTCGAGTTCTTTCAGAAACACCCTGTATTATAATATTTAAAAATAAACAATAATAATTATTGATAACGTGGATTACTAATTATTTTAAAGGTGGATTAAAAAGAATTCGTTGATTATTTAAGAAAAAAAAAACTTTGCTGATATTTCTAGATTTTATGGTTTATTTTATGGACAATTGAGACAACGTGGAAACAAATTTTGTATTATACGTTAATTTTTGAATCTAAGTGTCACTTAAATTTTAAGTGGAACTAGTGCAATGACCCCTAAGTGATACTTAAATTTTTTATCTATTGTAATTTCCTCAATTTTTGTTGTTACGTGTTAATAGTGCAATGGGCACTAACTGCAAGTTGCACCGCATTTCCTTAAATCCCAAAGAGTGGGTTGCAGGAAACAGTTTAAGCTCGATTTTAACTAGTACCCCTACTCTGTAACGACACGAATTGAAATGCGCATGAGAAAAAAGAGTGGGAAAATGTCAATAATAAAGTGTTTTTTTTTTATACTTTTAACTTAAACATTTTTGTGCAACCCACTCTAAGTGATACTTTATTTATAATTCCTATAAATATATGAATTAAAATGTCACTTAAATTTTAAGTGTTAGTGGTGCAATGTGCCTTAAGTGACTTTTAAATTTTTTAAGCGCATTTTGCGTCATTTTTAATTTAAGTGTCACTTATATTTTAAGTTTAAGTACAACAATTGGCCCTGATTATTATTAAAACATAAGTTATCGTGTAATTTGTAAAACTTTTACAACTTAACTCGTATTTTTTTTTAATTTGCATTAAAATCCTGTAAATTTCTTCTTTAATATCGACCTATCACAGATTACCTTTATATCGCTTAAACCTAAAACTTAAAATCAAGTTTTGGTGCTTGTGAAGATTTTTTCGAAGGCTTCAGTGGCTTATAAGGCTTTTTAAGCAACAACATTATAAACCTCTCATAAGACGAGCTCGACAAACTAATTTCATTATCCATCGCCCAATGAACTATTTCCGTAGCACTCTGCACGTCCTGCATACGCACTAAAAAAAAAAATAATATAAAAAAAAAAATAAAAAATAAAATTAATAAAAAAAAAAATTAAAATGAAAAAAAAAAAATAAAAAAAAAACTGCTATAATTTTACTTACATTTATATTCGAATAAAGCCGCTACAACTAAAGTATACTCGTGCTTCATGTCATACTTTAATAAAACCTCCAATAATCGATAAACAGCTTCAATACGATGACTCTTTAGTAAAATCATAACAACATATGAAATATTAATGCCGTTTCGTAAACCCTCATGCTTCTCCAATAAATCCAAAGCTACGGTTTGATCAGCATGCCATTCGCTCAAAAAACACACTTGCCATAAATCGACCAACAGAAAAATATCTTGATAATCTTCATAAAGATGTTCGATGAATTTCATGATGTTGACTAAAACTGCTTCACTGCTTCTTGTAACGTCTAATAATAAATAACGAATTGTAAGCCGTATCGTTCTACGAAGAAAAGGGTTATTTTTATAAACGTCTTCGAATAATTTTAAAGCTTGCACGACGTTTCCATTTACCCATAAAGCTGCAGCCAAGTAAGTTTCGAATTTCGAGTAAGCTTGATAAACGTTTTTATTACCATATTTAACCATTGTAGCGATTTCATTAATTACACCTACATTACCGTTGTACGAGAAATTTTGCAGGAGTAATAAAACCGTATTAGTACTAGGGCATATACGAGATTCTTTACACTTGTTTATTAAATATTCAATATCGTCTATCGAATTTTCTTCATTTAAATTAATGAACAGCTTATCTAATTCATCTAAATTAAGGTTATTTACATCAACTGGTTGACTCCGAAGAGCATTTGTATCAACGATTTTAAGCTTAACGCATTGTTTGATTTTTTTAAAAAACCTCGCCCTATTATTTGTTTTATGCAGTAGCTGCGTTGTAAATTCTTCAATTACATCATGTTCTATATTTATAACTTTATCAGTACAATAATGTTTCTTAAATAACACCCAATAACAATGGGTGAGGTTATGTCGATAAATTCTTGGTAAAATTAACGCCATTAATTTATTTTACTATTCACTAGTTTTAAGTAATAATTAAAACTTTTATTAAAGCTTATATTGTAGAAAATTAAATTAAAAAACAAATTATTTCAACCATTATTTTTTTTATAAAAAAAAGTGACAGCTTGAGAGAACCCAAATGGAAACCGGAAGAGATTAAAACTGCGACGTTGTCAAACTTATTTTGTTGTTGTAAATTACAATTTAATATAATAAATTGAATTTAGATTTAATTTTAATAATAATATCTTAATTTAAATCAATAATAATTGTTCTAAAAGCGTTTTAATAAATATTTTTGTTGTTGTAAAGTTTACTGACTTGAAGTTAGTTGCAAAACGAATCGATCATAGAATCATAGAGTCATTTTTATAAATGTAATTTAAGTAAAATTTAAGTTTTATTATTTGTTTTTTACGTTATTTTAAATTTTATTAATATAAATTTAGTTTAATTTAATTAATTATAAAATTAATGATGAAAATTCAAATGGTTGTTCGTGATTGGGGCGTGTGCTGGGGTGCGTAGGTAGCCGAAAAGTTCCGAACGTGTCGCGCATGGTATTGCAGAGCTCTGCTACTGCCTCCATTTCCATTACATTTTCAGTCGAGGTCGAGGAATTCGTGTAATGACTTCGTACTTAAAAATAATTACAAGTGTGTTCCGTTAGTGTGTGCAAAAGGGCCCTAGGGCCTCAAAAAGGATATGGAATTCTACAGCCAATCCAACACGAAGTTCATTGAAGTGTAAGTTTCGTTTCGTTCAAATTGTTTAAACAGGAAAAAATCGTTGAACGACGTTATTCTCAACGATATTCTCGCAGTAACTGCCGCGGGGCGCTGTTTTAAAGGGAAACGTAAAACCGCGTTATTCCGCTGTTTTATCCAACCATATTATTACTTAATGAAACAAAAGAGGGTAGAATGAGTTAAGTTGAGCTTATCGGCGTTACTGGAAGTAATTCACGGTTTCATGGGTCATTTAAGGCGCCCTTGATTTTTTGTAAGGTTAGGGCTATTTTAGATCATCCCGGTGATTACAGCGGGGTAAAGCTTAATTATTCATTGTCGCTTCGATTTGTTTTGTGTTTTGCTTAGATGACGGCCATCGTTATTTCGTTGCGTATTGCGTAAGAGGGACAGCAATTTTTAGATGAAGAAAGGGCAGGCGTGTCCGTGCATAGATAATACAAGTTCTTGAGATTTAAATGTCTATGATTTTTCGGTGTATGATTGGAACGTGTTTTTTCTGATTGATAGGTGAGCAATCACTGAACGGATATGCTTTGAATTAATTTATGCCACCTTGTTTATTCATAATTTGTACGTTAAATAACGGATTTTTTAATATTTATTTAAGCTTGACAAATTACGTTGCAAATTACGAAAATGTCAATGCATTCATGTAAACAAAACATAACCTTAAAAGTGGTAAACACTTTAATTTTTTATGTAACACGTATTTATTACACTTAAAATTATGTAATTTCATAATTTTATCAGTATCTTTTTAGGTTTTTTAGAAAATCCTTCGTTGACGCTGTTATCTGATTTTTTGACATTTTATGATGTTGGCATCAAAAATGTCATTTGTTAAAAAAATCTTAGCCAAAATAGCGTGTTAGGTTTATTTTATGTTTTATGCAATTTTTGACATCGCCAGTAACGTTTTTGACATAAATAAAAAAAATTAAATTTTTTACATTTTAGTTCAGAAAAAAATATGAACATTTCAGGTTATTTATTTGAACTATTTTGAGTTTTAATGTAGTTTTCGGCATTAAAATATGTCTATATCGTTTAATTTCTCAAAATATCACTATTTTATTGAATGTACCAGTGACATTTTATAATGTTGGTATCTAAAATGTCATTTTTTTAAATTAAGTTGGTAATTCTTTCTCAGAAAAGAGTTTTTGATTGATTTTATGTTTTATGCAATTTTTGACATCTCCAGTAACGTTTTTGACATAAATAAAAAAAATAAAATTTTGACATTTTAGTTCAGAAATAAATATGAACATTTAAGGTTATTTATTTAAACTATTTTGAGTTTTAATGTAGTTTTCGGCATTAAAACATTTAATTTCTCAAAATGTCACTATTTTATTGAATGTAACAGTGACATTTGATAATGTTGCCATCAAAAATGTCATTTTTTTAAAATTAAGTTTGTATTTTTTGTCAGAAGAGAGATTTTGATTGATTTTATGTTTTATGCAATTTTTTACATCAGTGACGTTTTTGACATAACAAATTAGACCGCTGACATTTTATAATACTGGCATCAAAAAAGTAATTTTTTAAAATTAAATTGGTAACTTTTAGTCAGAAGACGATTTTTGATTGATTTTAGCAATTTTTGACATCACCACTGACGTTTTTGACATGAAATATTTATGTTTTCTAAAATTTTGACATTTGAGTTCAGAAAAAAATGGTTAAGACTGTTTATTTGAATTATTTTGAGTTTTAATCTAGTTTTCGGCATTAAAAATGTATAAATAGTTTGATTTTTCAAGAATTTTATTGAATAATATATCAGTGACATTTTATAATTTTGACACCAAAATCGTCATTTTTTATTTTTAAAAGAGGATAATATTTTTTAATGAAGAGGGAGTTTTTGATTGAATTTAGATTTTATATAATTTTTGACATCACTAGTGACATTTATGACATATTTTTTTTTAAATTTTGACAATTTTTATTTCAAAAATAAATGTTTAAGGTTGTTTATTTGAATTATTTTGAGTTTTAACGTAGTTTTCGGCATTAAAATTTTTAACACCACCAGTGACGTTTTTGACATAAACGAAAAAATTATATTTTGACTATCTATGATTTTTACATATAAGTTCAGAAAATAAGATTTATGGACATTTAAGATACAGTTTTAGTGTAAGTAGTTTTCGGTATTAAAAAATATCAAAATCGTTAAATTTATCAAAATTTGACTATTTTATTGAACATACCAATAACATTTTATAATGTTGGCATCAAAAATTTCATTTTTTTAAATTAAGTTGCAATTTTTTTGTTAGAAGAGAGTTTTTTATTGGTTTCATGTTTTATGCAATTTTTGACTTCATCAGTGACGTTTTTGACATAACAAAGTATATCAGTGACATTTTATATTTTATAATACTTGCATCAAAAAAGTAATTTTTTAAAATTAAGTTGGTAACTTTTTGTCAGAAGACAATTTTTGATTAAGTTTAGCAATTTATGACATCACCACTGACGTTTTTTGACATAAGAAATATTTATATTTTCTAAAATTTTGACATTTGAGTTCAGAAAAAAATGTATAAATCGTTTAATTTTGCAAGAATTTTATTGAATATATCAGTGACATTTTATAATTTTGACACCAAAACTGTCATTTTTTATTTTTAAAAGAGGATAATAATTTTTAATGAAGAGAGAGTTTTTGATTGAATTTAGATTTTATAAAATTTTTGATATCATCAGTGATGTTTATGACATTTTTTTTAAATTTTGACAGTTTATTTAAAAAAAAAATTAAGGTTGTTTATTTCAATTAGTAGAGTTTGAATGTAGTTTTCGGCATTAAATAATGTCTTGATTTTTTATTTTATGCAATTTTTGACCAGTGACGTTTTTGACATAAACAAAAAAATATATTTTGACTATCTATGATTTTGACATATAAGTTCGAAAAATAAGATTTATGGACATTTAAGGTAGTTTTAGGTATTAAAAAATATCAAAATCATTTAATTTGTCAAAATTTGACAATTTTATTGAATGACATTTTATAATTTTGGCATTTAAAAATGTCATATTTCATGAATTAATTTGGTAATTTTTATGCCCAAGGGAGTTTTTGATTGATTTTATATTTTATGGAATTTTTGACATCACCAGTGATATTTTTGATATAACCATTGACGTTTTTGATAAAAAAAATACAATTATTTATTGAATTATTTTGAGATTAAATGCGCAATTTTCGGCATTACAATAAAAAACCTTTAATTTCTTCGAAAATGATCCACAATTCCTGGAATCGAAAAAAGGTACCTTAAGCCATCTACCTACTTCACACCTTCCTCAAAAGGATTTAAATTGAGCCGTTTATTGCGTATATTAATTTGGAAATACAGTTTCAGCAACCTGCAAAAAAGGGATGGGGATTTTGTTACAATAAAAAATTTTGTACTTCAAATTTTTTGGTATTCTCCAAACTTATTTTGAACACTTGATCATCTCCAAACTATTCTGAACTCTTCCTGAACACTTCTACACTTTTGAATACTTCTGAACACTTCTTGATATCATTAATACCAACATAAAGGTTTTAATTAAAAAAATCCAAAAATCACCTGAAATTTTTTGGAGGAAACTCCTACACCAAATTTGGCTAATGAAAAACTAAGTAGTTTTAATTTATGAGAAAAGTTTTGGAATGATTAATTTTTGGTTGTTTCTAAATCAAACCCAAATATTTGAGCTAAATTTGATATGCTGTAATGATAAAAGTATTTATTTTTAAGGTACCGAAATTTTTGAGTGATAAATTGTGAAACCTTTGAACTTCAGAAGCTTCCAAATTCCTCCAAAGATAGAAATTTTGATACCACCAACTGATCAAGTGCGTTTATGGGTAAAATTTGAACTAAAAGCTGTAAAAACCATTGAAATTGATTGCTGGTACTTCAAAATTGATACCAAAATTACTTGAGGTTTTCGACCTTTTAAGTTTCTAAATAAAGCCAAACATTTTGACAAAACTATGAAAATGAGAGTTTTAAGGTACCATGAAATTTTTGATTGGTAAATTATTAAACTTTTGGATTTCAGAAGCTTCCGAATGACATCAAATTCTTCTAAAGATAGAAATTTTGATCAAGTGCTTTTATGGGTAAAAGCTGATCTAAAAAGTGATTGTTGGTACTTCAAAATTGATACTAAAAAAACTTATGGTTTTTGGCCTTTTAACTTAGTTGTTTCTTCAGAAGTATCCAAATTTCCTCACACTCGTCCAAAGATAATAATTTTGGCTCAAGTGCATTTTTGGGTAAAAGTTGAAGAAAAAATGGTATTTCAAAATTGATACCAAAAAACTTGGTTTTGGCGCTTTAAACTGTAGATCTTCTAAATAAGCTTCTTCCTTGTTGGATCTCTTTTAATTTGAATTAATTTCGAAATATAGCGTGTGGAAAAAAGAGGAAAGTGCGTTGGTCTCTGTTAGGAACATGCGGGCAAGCACCGGCTAGGCAGGTGGGCCCCATGTTACTCACCCAAGCAGATGGTACAGCTTGATCGATAATACAAATAGCATTTTGCGTACCCTACACTCATATCAACTAGGAAGCGACTATTGTCTTCTCCATTATAAACTGAACCCCCTTTCTTTTCACTTATCGCGTATCAAGTTTTATTGAACTCTTGTACCATCACGAATTACACCCATTATAGCTCCAATGACCACCAATACATATAAAAGTTTTCCAAAAACTTACTAACTCTAATCAAATGATGGACCATGTACCTTTCAAGCATTTTCAGAAATGTCTTTAGAAAACAGCATCAATGACTACCAATGGATCTAAAATGTTTAATAAGTTTTCCAAAGATTTACTAAATTAAATGATAGATCATGTACTATTCAAGCCTTTTCAGGAATGTCTAGAAGATTTATTACCTCCATTATAGCTTCAATGACCATCAATATATCTAAAAGGTCTAATAAGTTTTCCAAAAATTTACTAACTCTAATCAAATGATAGACCATGTATCTTTTAAGCATTTTCAGAAATGTCTTTAGAAAACAGCATCAATGACCGCCATTGGATTTAAAATGTCTAATAAGTTTTCCAAAGATTTCTCTACAAGCCTTTTCAGGAAAGTCTCTAAAAGATTTATTACATCCATTATAGCTTCAATTACCACAAATACATCTAAAAGGTCTTATCCAAAAATGTACTAACTCTAATCAAATGATTGACCATGTACCATTGAATTTTTTCAGAAATGTATTTAGAAGATTTACAGTTATTATAGCTTCAATAACCATCATTGGATGTATAATAAGTTTCCAAAGATTTACTAACTTAAATGATAGAGTATGTCGATACAAGCCTTTTCTAGAATGTCTTTAGAAGATATCTTCAATGACCACCAATAAATCTAAAAAAAAGTTAAATAAGTTTTCCAAAGAACTCTAATCATATGAAAGATTTTTTTTGTGAGTTGTATTGGTTTTCAAATTAGATGTGGTTGTGTTCTTCGAAAAGGGACTTTAAAAATTTAAAAACCTGGTTCGTCCTTAAATTGTTGGTTGTAGCATTTTATGAATCGTTCCAATTTATGTTGCGGAAGGCCAGCTGATGGTTGGACAAATAAAGAAGGGAATAAAGCACCTTAACATTAACAGGACCATTGTATGTGATAAGGAAGCAAGGCATCAGGCATCGATTTATGTATTTTCCCCTCTTAAGAAAACAAGGCACTTTTACTCTCGTCTGAGGTTCTTTCTTTACGGATCGCAAAATTATCCCCCTTGGCTTTTTGAAATTTGAACAGCTGTCGGGAAGAAAGACGCGACCACGTGCCCGAAGGTGTCTGCTCCGAGTTTCAAGACATCTTGCGAGGAGGGTGTCACCCTTGGCCGAACAATCGACCTAGTTTTGCCCGCCAAAAAGTTAAAATCCCAAGAAACTGGATACTTTACACAAATTTTACCGGCTTCCCCAACATTCTCAATTTCAAATCTCAATCTGTAAACTCTAGGTACCTTAAAGGAATGTCGTAAATTAGTAGACTCCCACGTAATAAGATACAGTGCACACAAAAAACTGCAGGTATAAAGCTTCTTTTTAAAAATAGTAAAGTCAAACCACAGTTTTTTCTAAAAAAATTCGATACCACCTTCTTGGCCAAAAATTTTTAGATCTTCAAATTGTTCTTTTTTTTGTAAGTACTAATGATGGGAATTATTCGATACCACCTTCTTGGCCAAAATTTTTTAGATCTTCAAATTGTTCATTTTTTTTTTTTTTGTAAGTACTAATGATGGGCATTATGTACAATTTGGTAGGAATAGTATTTAATAACAGGGAATGAGTTTGGAGTATGAAAAAATAATAATTACAAATCTAGCATCACACATGTGAAATGATTATCGAGGAACCCCACGCGTTGGTCTTTCTCTCTCATGGAGTCATGTGATTATTTGGCTCGGTGGGGTTGCAGCTGTCGCGCAAGCCAGGGCCTTTTCTACCCTCTCACGATAAATGGGGTGGCGCGTTTTTTCCAACTCACACACAAATACTTTACATCACCATTGTTCCTCAAAGCGTCACGTCAACCATCAACTTTATTTTTTTTGTATCTATTGTGACGTGGAGGAAATTTATTCCCGCGAGGAAGAAAAACTCTCACACTGGTCAATTTAACACGATCTTATCAATACTTGAATTTTTGGAGGAACTCATGAGTTGTCTCTGAAAATCGACCAGGATATTTATAGACCTTCGCATGTGATTGTTTGAATTATTTTTAGAATCCTTCCAAATTTAGGAAGTGTCTTTAGAAAGATTTCTTTACTTGATGTAATAATTTTTTGAAATTGGAGCATATGTAGGTAAATTATGTGGTGTTTTAAAAAGTATCTAATTAGAATATAAAGGGGTCTTTTGAGACCATATGCTGTCTTGAAGATTTTCTTGAGGAAGCGTGCCGGTAATAAAAAATAAATAAGAGGACGCGTGCTTTCGACATATGTTCCATCTTTTAGCACCTGCATCCATGCGAGGGCGAAAGCCTAACAAAACTTTGGACGTTGAACTAGAGTTAGATAACTGTATTCTAAGGGTGTATTGAACTTGTGCCGTTTATGCGGGATCACTCTTGCACCTGACTGACTATTTTGGGAATTTAACCTGTTTTGACCTGAAACAGCAAATTGCAAATCTTCCAGGTGTTTACTCAATTCAGTGTATTCCATCTTGTTATATCAATTTTTTTTTTTTTAATGGAAAGTTTCCTCATCAAAATTTTCCCACCAAATTAGTTATTGACATTTGTGAGAAACAATAAATTTGTTTTTAATACCCATCCTTTTATGAATTGTTGTAAGCTTCTTGAGCGGAAATGTAAACGAAAGGGCTAAACCGGAAAAAGGTTCTTACCTTTGTACGTCAAGCATAATTCCTGCTTCCCCTTGATTATGTAAAATATAACTTCGATCGAGTAAGATATAAAAGCATGCAAGGCGCTAATAGACACTTTCTTGTAAATTCTAAAACACAAAGGGCTATTACCTACGTCCTGTCCTTGAACACATAATTCTACCGCAAATGACCAACATTAATTTTAGAAAATTACTTGGTGATACTTTCACATACCTTTTTTTTTTTTTTTTTTTTTTTTTTCAACAAAGATTTTTGATTAACCTCAAAATGCATTGTAAAGTTAATTTCTTATTATAGTGACCGTGTCAAATGTCATTTTTTGAGTCTCAGGTAAGCTCAGGAAGAATTCCCACGCGTTTACATAAATTGGTGTAAATTGATGAAACGTGGAGGGAAACTCCAGGTGCGTTCTTTTTCCGAAAGAAAACGCAATTTTGGATAACAAAAGAGGGCGTGATCATAGGACCCCTTTGCAATGCAAAGCAATAATTACGACCTGTAAATAATTCGCATGTATGGGAGTCTGTGAAGGAAATAATGGCCAATCAATGTTAGGTGATGATCCGATCACGGGACGAAAGACGAAACTCCCCTAGCGCGGGATTTTTTCCCAGGATCAAGTCCGATCTTCATGGGAATGTCCTATTTTTTCCTATTATGCAATGCATCTAGGGCGAACGATGCGCGCTTACAATGCAAATATCTCATATCCTTACCTGCATTTGCACCTTCCCCTTGTATTAATTTATCCCTAAGGAAAGGGTTGGGGTTGAGAGAAGAATTTTAGGAGCTTGACCTCAATGCAAGAACCTGATACATTACGTTTTGTGAGAATTAATGGCCTACCCTTCATACTAGAATATTTATCAATTATAAAACTAGTTTCCAACTTTAATGGCGTGGAAATTTTTCATTACACAAACCCTACCTGTTCTAGAAGACAAGTTACTCATATCAATGTATTTTTTAGGCCAGTCAATCCTCAAATGAAGGAGGAATTTTACAGCGACACCAGTGGAAATGAAGAATCGGATGATTCTGGATTGAACGATGAACCCCAGGGTGGTAATACCAAAAAAACAATCAACAAGGGCAGATGGAGCAAGGAAGAAGATAACAGGCTGAAGCAGCTGGTGGACGAGCACTCCGAAAGGTGGTTCGAAATTGCTAGACACTTTCCCGATAGATCCGATGTCCAATGTCAGCAGCGATGGGCTAAGGTCGTCAATCCTAGCCTAGTTAAAGGCCCATGGACCAAAGAGGTATGCAAATCCAGATTTCAATAATTTACCAATTTTTCTAAAATTTGAGTTCAGGCAAAAATCTTCGAATCTTTCAGAAATTTAAAATTAAGACCTTGGTGCAAGTGCAATTTTAAAAGTCCTGGAAAATTATAAAAAAATTCCAGATCACCAAGGTCTTCAATTGAAAGTTCGAAATTCGAGTAATGAAAACAAATAACCAAAACTCAATAATTTTGATTTAAGCTTTTTTTACATAACTTCAGAAATATATTCTAGCTCCTTTCACTGGAATATCAAAATTGTAATCTAAGCAAGTTGCTGAATTTCTTGTCTTTTGCGAAATTATTACATTTGCTAAGTTGCAATCAGTGATGTACCAACTTGAAATATTTCTAAGTTCGCATTTTTCATTCAAAAGTTCCAACTTCAAAATCGTTCGAATATTAAGCACAAGTTCGAAGGAAGTTCAAATTCAAAAATCGGGATCGACAAGTCGAATTGAAAGAAAGTTGGAACTTTGACTTTTGTTTTATTTTTTGTAAATTAAAGTCGCTTTTGGAAAATAACAATTGAGAAAACTTTAAATTAGCAATTTACTATCTTTATTTCTTCAAGTTTGAACCTTTTTAGTTTCAACCTTTCTCAAGTTCGAATTTCGTCACTTATGAATTTCCACAAGTTCGAACTTTGTCCCTGTATATGTATAACGTCCTCAAATTTGAAATTTTTCAAATAAGAACATTCCCACTTTAGAACTTTCTCAAACTTCGTCACTGTAAAACATCCTGAAGTTTAACTTTTTTGTAGTATTTTAGTTTACTTCAGAACTTCCCCAAATTTGAACTTCGTCCGCTTAGAACTTTCTCAACTTCGAACTTCGTCTCTGTAAAACATCCTCATGTAGTTTTGTAGATTAAAGTCGCCTTTGGAAAATAACAATAGATAAATCTTCAAAGAGGCCATTTTCTATCTTTATTAAAATTTGAACTTTTTTAGATTCCATCTTTCTCACATTCGTATTTCGTCACTTATGAACTTTCTCAAGTTCAAACTTTGTCACTGTATATGTATAACGTCCTCAAATTTGTTTTTTCTCAAATTCGAAGTTTCCCACTTTAGAGGTTTCTCAAACTTTGTCACTGTAAAACGTCCCGAAGTTTAACTTTCTTGTAGTATTTTAGTTTACTTTAGAACTTCCTCAAATTTGAACTTAGTCAGCTTAAAACTTTCTCAACTTCAAACTTCGCCACTGTAAAACATTCTCATGTAGTTTTGTAGATTAAAGTCGCCTTTGGAAAATAACAATAGAAAAAACTTCAAAGTAGCCATTTACTATCTTTATTAAAATTTGTACTTTTTTAGGTTCCACCTTTCTCAAGTTCGAATTTCGTCCCTTATGAATTTCCACAAGTTCAAACTTTGTCACTGTATATGTATAACGTCCTCAAATTTGCCCTTTCTCAAATTCGAACTTTCCCACTTTAGAGCTTTCTCAAACTTCGTAACTGTAAAACGTCCTGAAGTTTGACTTTCTTTTAGTATTCTAGTTTACTTCAGAACTTCCTCAAATTTGAAATTCGTCAGCTTAGAACTTTCTCAACTTCGAACATCATCACTGTAAAACGTCCTCATGTAGTTTTGTAGAACTTTGTCATTCGAACTTTTGAGTTTCCTCAAGTTTTCGTTCAAGTTCAAAATTCGTCACTTTAGAACCTTCTCAAATTCAAACTTCGCTATTAAAAAACGTTCTAAAATTTTACCTTCTTCAAATTCAAACTTCGTCACTTTTGAACTACCTTATGTTCGAATTTTCTCTACTTCTCTACTTTATCAAGTTTTAAAATTAAGTAAATTCAAACTTACAAAAATTTGAACTTTCATTATAAAAAATGGGTTCAAACAGTTTGAACTTTTAATGTTCGTAAACCAAAAAGTTTGGGTTCGGTGAACAGCAGCAGAATCAATATTTATATCTCGAAAAATTGCATAATATTAATTTTTTAAATTTACTAAAGTTATCAATTATAAATATTTGATGAATATTTTTCAAATCTGCATTTTCGTTTCCCCTTATTTACTGCCAATATTTTTCATAAACGTAATCTACCTTTTTTTGATAAAAATGAAAATTGTTCGTTATATTTTAAAGGTCATTGATAAATAAGCTCCCAGGTGCCATTTTAAGTCACGTGCAAAGTTTGATTTGATTAAAATTTGCATGCACCTTTTGCATAAGCAAAAATAAATTGAAATTAAACATTAATTTTACGAGAAATATTTCTCGTTTAAAAAAATTAATAACTGTTTTATTTGTTGTATTTTCTTGAAATCTAAACAAATATTTTTTTTGAAATTTTTTTATGCAGTTTTACCGAAGTTATTTGAAAAAAACAACGTTGATTTTTATGAAAAAAAAAATAACACAAAATTTGATGTAACTTTTTTATTTCTCGTTTAAAAAAATTAAAAACTTTTTTATTTCTTGTATTTTCATGAAATATAAACAAATATTTTTTTGATAATTTTTATGGAGTTTTACCGAAGTTATTTGAAAAAAAAACAACGTTGATTTTTACTGAAAAAATAAGATAACACAAGAGCTGCTGTAACTTTTTTATTTCTGGTTTTAAAAAATTAAAAACTATTTTATTTGTTGTATTTTCGTGAAATCTAAACAAATGAGGTCTTTCGAAAATTTTTGATGCAGTTTTACTGAAGTTATTTGAAAAAAAAACAACATTGATTTTTACTGAAAAAAAAAGATAACACGAAAGTTGCTGTAAGTTTTTTATTTCTTGTTTTAAAAAATTAAAAACTTTTATTTGTTATATTTTCATGAAATCTAAAAAAATGAAGTCTCGAAAATTTTTGATGCAGTTTTACTGAAGTTATTTGAAAAAAAACAACGTTGATTTTTACTGAAAAAATAAGATAACACAAAAGTTGCTGTAACTTTTTTATTTCTCGTTTAAAAAAAATTAAAAACTGGTTTATTTGTTGTATTTTCATGAAATCTAAACAAATATTTTTTTTGAAAATTTTTTATGGAGTTTTACCGAAGTTATTTGAAAAAAACAACGTTGATTTTTATGAAAAATAATAACACAAAATTTGCTGTAACTTTTTAATTTCTCGTTTAAAAAAATTAAAAACTGTTTTATTTCTTGTATTTTCATGAAATCTAAACAAATATTTTTTTTTTAAATTTTTTATGCAGTTTTACCGAAGTTATTTGAAAAAACAACGTTAATTTTTATGAAAAAAAAATAACACAAAATTTGCTGTAACTTTTTTATTTCTCGTTTAAAAAAATTAA
The DNA here is from genome assembly GCA_963971135.1 of Stenus bimaculatus. Classification (NCBI taxonomy): domain Eukaryota; kingdom Metazoa; phylum Arthropoda; class Insecta; order Coleoptera; family Staphylinidae; genus Stenus; species Stenus bimaculatus. The sequence continues at coordinate 1,599,322 of OZ020182.1, forward strand.
AAACTGTTTTATTTCTTGTATTTTCATGAAATCTAAACAAATAATTTTTTTGAAAATTTTTTATGCAGATAATACAAAAAATGCTGTAACTTTTTTATTTCTTGTTTTAAAAAATTAAAAACTGTTTTATTTGTTGTATTTTCATGAAATCTAAACAAATGAAGTTTTTGAAAAATTTTTGATGCAGTTTTACTGAAGTTATTTGAAAAAAAAACGTTGATTTTTATGAAAAAAAAAACTTCAGATTTTGGATTTAATTGTAGTAAGTAAACACGTTTATATTTTAATTAAATTAAATGGTTATTTTATCAAGTTGTTATCAATTTGATTGTTATGAATAAAGTCACGTATCTTGGAAATTTAAGACTGATTTAAAAAGAATGTTATAAATAAAGTTGGATCGTTAAATCGATAATTTCGTTATTTATAGTTACCGGTTGCTATTTTAATTTATAATGCGGTTTATAAAATTATTTTTTTTTGCAAATTTCTTCTTCAAGTTGAAAGTAGCGTTATCATATTTTATAACTGCAAAGATTTTGGGTTTATTTTTGTTGATAAAATATTGCAATTCGGGTCAAATTATGATAAAATATGAATGTAAATCCATTTGCAAAACTATGTATGTTTGAATTTTACGAATAACTGATAAAATTTAAACATTTTGTGTACATAACAAAGCTAATAAATTTATCTCATTTTATTTAAAGTAAATACCTAATGTCTATGCATTATCACGTTTCATTATTAATTGTGGTTTAAATTAAATTGAACCACGTATTAATATTCATTCATCAATTAAAATGTACGGAACTGATGACGTCATCAGGAAACTTATATTAATTACAATTTCACCAGGGGTCTTTTTAAAGAAAATAAAATTAATTTTAATTAAACAAGTTTTATTAATTTCGTCAGAAACGCATAGTGAATCCAATTTTAAAAAAGCAAGGTTTCCGGTGTTAAAAGTGCAAGCGCTCTTATTAAAATTTGATTATGCTTATTGAAAATCAACCTGCAAAAAAAATGTTAATTATCATTTTCGTCTAAATTATCAACTACATAAAAAAACCATTAAATGCAATTATGGTTTAAAATTTGCATAACTGTCAATAACCAGCATAATGTTTTTTTTCTTGTTGCTAATGTTAAACTAATGAATGGGAATTTTTGTACCACCATCATAATAGTTGGTAATTCTCCCCATTGCAGGAGCAATGCCCTTTTCTTTTACCACTTGTATTACAACATAACTGAGAGATCCAAACAACCGGGTTGAAGAATGGCCGAGAAGCCAAGCTATCAAACCGGTCCACGTCCAAGTTTATGGTGGTGAACAACTTGGGGTTTCTTACGTCCCTTCAAGGGAATCGTCGTTCTCTAACACAAATTTCTTAATCTTTCACAATTTCAAGCAACACCAAATAATTACGTTCAATATTAAAAAAAAAAAACGGAAATACTAACTGAAAATTTTAATTATAATCGTCTTAATTCACGCAAATAAACATGCGACATCATTTTAAAACCATATGTCCCAAAAATTGGTTCAAATATTAATTCATTACCTGGAGTAGCCATAAGGCACATGATCCTTCACAGAAGGGTGATTCTTCTGTAAATGCACGTCAAAAAGTTAGTTCCGGTGAATAATTATTGTGAGAAAAAGGGAACTTTACTATTCAAATAATTACACAATTTTAGATTAAACTAAAAAATGTTTGAATGCAAATAAGATAACGAATTATATTGACTTATTTACTGTTACCAAAATTCTGCATCAATTAAATTTAATGATACACTAAAATCTGAAAAAGTGACTCATTTTTTTCATTCTTTTGTAATTTTTTGACTCCTGGTCTGATTTTGAAAAGGACTTTTTATGCAATTTTACTAAGGACTGTATGTGTAACAAAATATAAAAAAATTGAGCCCTTACATTTTTTTGTTTTCGATTAAAAAAATAAAATCTAAAAAAGTGACTGATTTTTTAAATTTTTTTTTAATGTTTTGACTCCTAGTCTGATTTTCAAAAAAAAATTATGCAATTTTACTAAGGACTATGTGTAACCAAATATAAAAAAATTGAGCCCTTACATTTTTTTGTTTTCGATTAAAAAAGTAAAATCTGATAAAGTGACTAATTTTTTTCATTCTTTTTAAAAAAATTTGACTCCTGGTGTGATTTAAAAAAAAACTTTTTGTGCAGTTTTACTAAGGACTGTATGTGCAACAAAATATAAAAAAATTGAGCCTTTAAATTTTTGTGTTTTCTATTAAAAAATTGTAGCCTACAAATTTGTTTACATATTTTTTTTTGCAGGAGGATGAAAAAGTAATAGAGTTAGTAAAAAAATACGGACCAAAGAAATGGACGCTGATTGCAAGACACTTGCGAGGTCGAATTGGGAAGCAGTGCAGGGAGCGATGGCACAACCACCTCAACCCGAACATCAAGAAAACCGCCTGGACCGAACAGGAAGATGATATAATTTATAGAGCCCATCAGGAATGGGGAAACCAATGGGCAAAAATTGCTAAACTTCTCCCTGGACGGTAAATTTTGTTTAAATAATACCATCCCTACAAAAAAATTTTTACGGTTGAATTTTTAGAACGGATAACGCAATAAAAAACCATTGGAACTCGACGATGCGAAGAAAATATGAAGATGATGGTGATGGAAAAAGAAGAATAAAGCGAAACAAACAAAACTATCAGGTTAATTTGAGAATGTTTGAAACGCAAATTGAAAATCAATGCTTAAAACAAGAACCGGTGAATTATAACGAGGTAAAAATTAAATATTAAACCATAAAATTAATAAATTTATGAGACCACAAGTTTTGATTTTTAAATTTGCGACGATATTTGTGAGTATTAACAGCTTTATGTGTTTACCGCAAGTTATTTTTTTTTTTCGTTTAACGTTTTGTGGGTTTTTTTTTGGTGTTTTTATTTTAATTTTGCTGGATTTTGTATGTAAATTAATTGGTTTGTTTTTATAGGATTGGAATGGTGATTTTTATGATCAAGCGAGTAACCACTCATCGAATATGACCGGAGCGACATCCAGCCCTTCTCCAATGACTCCTGTGATGTACCCATATGACAAAACACATTCCCCACCTGATTCAATCGGCGACTCACACTTCCGTTATCAAAGTTTAAATATGCGAATGGATTCGATTGCGGATAGTTATGCCTCACCTGGAGTAAGTCCATTAAAAGGTTCCGAATACAACAGGCAGTTTATTAAATCCCGCTATACGCATAATATTCCCGAACATGTAAATCCAGTACAAAGAGCGCCAACACCATCTATTCTAAGGCGTTCTCGAGTGAGAAAGAGAATTGATAGTGACAGTGGAATTCACGACTCCTCAAGTATCGTCACTGATCTTTCAACAACAATGGATGATGTTTTCCAAACCCATAAAATCGAATCTCCCATGCGACTTTTTGGCGCATCTCCCGCTAAAGAACTTCCATTTTCCCCATCACAGTTTCTTAATAGTCCGAATTTGCATTTCGACATCAACTTAGCTTCTTCCACACCAGTTACAAACAGAAACATGGTGGTCACCACTCCTGTGAAAAATAGAATTAAACCAGTAAGTTTAATTCATTAAACTTAAATTAAAAAAGAAAATGTTATTTAATAACAATAATTTCGTTGCAGGACCGCGATTATAGTCCACTAACTACACCCAATGGGCCCGTAAAACCTGACACCCGAGACCTTTCTTCAAGTGAAGCAGGAACACCTCACAAGAGAACTATCGATGGAGAAACTCCACGAACACCAACACCTTTCAAAAAAGCCCTTGCTGATTTGGAAAAGAAATCGGGACCTATCAAAAATTTACCTGATACTCCAACACGTTTGGAAGATATTACGGAAATCATGCATCAGGATAATTACGAAACGGATGAAGGCAGCACCAGCTTAATTTTGGTAATTTTTTTTATCTAAAAAACTCGAATAAAAATGCGACTTTCTTAAATGCGATCTTAAAAAATTTAAGATTTCGTTGTTTTATCAAAATTCAAAAAACCCTATGCGTGAGGGGTTTTGGTTCCAAGAGTAGATTCAGCACAGTTTTTAAAAATTAAAATCGGTTAAAGAATAGGCCGACGGGAGCCGTCCACCCTTAAATTCAAAATTTCGACTTTGCTACGCGATAACTTTTTAACCCCGCAAAATTTAAAAATTTCCTAGGCGCTAAGCACTAAAGAAATTATTCTTATTTGATAATCTGATGTAAAATTGAGAAAATTTTAAAAACTTTGAAGCCGCAGAGGTACAAAACACAGCGCGCGTTTGTGCTATTTTTTTGAAAATTTCACACGGAATTTTTTTTCAAGTCCAGGGGTAAAATTTAATCATGCTGATTTTTTCTTGCATAAATTATAAAGCAAGAAGGCAAATAAAAAATATTGGACGATAATACATGGTCGGGATCATAAGTTACAAATTTTCAAAGTCGGCATCGAAAAAACGCGTAAATCGAAGCGTAATTTTGAGGCCGCCAAAAGTGCAGAATAAAATTGAGATATTAAAAAAAGCACTCGTTTCAAGGGAATTACGGGTATGCAGATTGGGAATCAAGAAAACGCGATTTTTTTTCGTTTTCCAAATTTGAGAATAATGTTACTTTTGTCGGCCAAAAAAACGTTAAAACTATACACTTCACGTCGCAGCGCCCTGACGCCACACCGTTGCGCCTGGAGACTTAAAAATTGTACAGAATAATTCTCAAGATGTGAGAATAAAAGGGGCAAAATTTCGTTGCTTCCTTTTAAAACCCGACGTACCTACAATTTTTCAAAGTCGGTGCCTTCGACGATAGAAAAAATGCGAAAAAAATCGACCATTTTCGGGAATTTTTTTCAAAGTGTTCAATCAATCCAAAAAATTTAAAATTCCTACCCCGCTTAGAATAAACATTCCCCTTAACGATTCAACCGGAATTTTTAAAATCGGACTAAAAAAACTACCCTTTTCGTCCAATTATGAGGCAAATATTTTAGTAATATAGATTAAATTATTTTTGTTTTTTAGAGCGAACATGGGTACGTTAGTAATAAAAGAAAACCAGTCGCAGCTGATAAAGAAAATATACTTCCGAGTAAAAAGGTTAGAAAAGTCCTCGCTTGGTCTACATCATCTACAACCCAACTCGTGGGCGATGACGGATTTAACTTGGAAACTCCCGTAAGTACATTCAATTTGATTTAAAAAAATAGGTTTAATTATTATTATATTTTAGAGTAAGTCATTGGGTGAAGATACTTCCATATTGTTCTCACCACCGAACTCAATAACAAAAGATTTATTGGGCGTTGGAATGATGGATTTCAGTCAATCATCAAAGGTACAAGACTGGTTTAATTTTGGAAATCATTTTTTACCACACAACTAAACCAAATTATACATATCCTAACATTATTAACACCTTTTGTTACCCTATTTTCTTTTGCTTACTAAAACACTCTATTATTTATTGTTTGGATATTTGAATTAACATTTGCTGATATCCACCTGAATTTAAAAGGCGGTGTTTATCAATAATGGATCGTTTATCCATTTTTTTATAGCATCGTTTAACACACCACCTTTTAATTTCGGTGAATTTAAGCAATTTTATTTATTTCTTGCACTAATAAGTACTAACAATTCATGCTATTATTCTTAGAAAATTTCAACGAAAAATTGTTTACACAATTTTTAGTTTTTGCTTGTAAATATTCCATTTATTGGAGCATGTTTCCTTTATTGTTTTACCCCTTACCCGGTGGTTTTATTTATTAATAATTTAAGAAATTGCAACTAAAAGTTAAAAAAATGCAATCTAGTCTATGGGTAATCCTTCACCTTCATGTAAAATCCTAACACAAGTCACAAAAAACACTCACACAAACACATATTTTCTTCAACCGCAAGTATAACTTAATTTCTTTTAGTCTAAGACCAAACTGTATATTTTATTTATAAGTTGCATGTTTTTTTTTGTTTTGTTATTTGTGTTGTTAAAAAAATGCCAAGCATACGCATCGAAGAATGCGTTACCAAAAATTAGGTTTAACTGTTATGAATTTTATAAGTTTAATGTTTCGCGTAGGTTCTCGCACAAATCTGTGTAGTATCTTATTTATTACATTGTGTAAAAAATGCACATACATACTAAATAGCACTTGAAATATTTTTAGTTTGGTGCTCTTAAATATTTAAATATAAAAAAATAGTAAAACAACATAAGATAATGGTGGAAATTATTTTATAAAGCACAGGGTGATACAAACTGCTGTGTTTCATCTGCCTTTATTTTGTGTTGAGGGGCTAGGCTAGGGGTGTGTGGTTTTTGTGTGCTGGGTGTATTGTAGCTTTCTGTCCTTATCCTGGCAGTTCGTGCCCTCAACCAGTGCCCCATCCCGAGTCAATGGTCTACGCAGTGCTGCCGTCAAACGCATTACATTCACGGAAGCAGATTCCAAACCTACACCTAAGGTGAGCAGCCCTCCTGTGCCTTACAATTTTTAAGTAACTAACAAAACAAAGGTTTTGGTTGTTAAATAATAAATTTAAACCACCTGTTTTTTTGTAAATAAATGTCTTGTTTTGTTTAAGCACGCGCATTTTTCTTGTATGGCTTTTTAAATAATATTTTGTTTTTGATTTTACAGCTGGATGTAATGTGGACGATGGTTGCTTGTGGTCAAACTAAAGACCAAATCGAATTAACAGAAAAAGCTCATGATTTTCTCAATAGTCGAACTTCTTCAGGGCTCAAACCGAGGTCGCTTAATTTTTAATTAAGCCAAACACCAGAGCACCCTGTATGTGTATATAAGCATCGTTTATTAAACGAATTCACAAAAATAATTTGCAGCATCGTGCAGATTTAAAAAATATTTTTAATAAATGCATAAGTAAAGATATATTTAAATTAAAAGAAGTAATTCTATGTGTTTGTCATTATTAATTTATCTTCATTTTTATTAGAATTGTACTCAATTGATAAGTTTGATTTTTGTTTAGATAATTATATTTAATGTAAACGTTTTTTTACCGTTTCAATGTACAAATTATAGAAATTTAAGTTTCATTTTCAATACTAGTCTGTAAAACAAATAATTGAATTAAACAGAATTATTAATTAAACAATTGCAAATATATTTAAATAATAAGTATTGTTACAAGCAAACAAAATAGTTGTTTTATATTTTTAGTACCAAAATTTTATACTTTGTATCACCCTGCTGCTTAAAATAAGACACTTTTAATGCAGTTTTGTATTTTGTAAGAGTATCTATGTACTTATATTCTTATACTAAATAAAGATTTCTACCATTTTTTTGACTTTTTATTTTTTTCTCGAAAACTATGAAAGTTAGCGATTTTAAATTTTTACCAATGGTAAACACCGTGAATAGACGCTTTATAAAAAATATTTGGTGAAAATCAGTTAAATAGTTTTTTTGTAAAAAATTCGTAACGTTTTGGTACATATATGCCTCTGGGCTGCGCAATTTTGATACAATTTTTTATCCATTTATGACTTTAGATAACAAAAAAATGTATTCTTTGCATAGAAATAATAAAGAATATTATAGATAATCTCTTTTTCTCTCTTTCCAAACCCCGCATTTTTTAAAACAATTTGCATAACGTAAATGAGACCCGAACGATATTTGTATACAAAATATTATAGGCAACCAAACATACAGCATCTAAAGTGGCCTATATCTTAAGTTCTTTACCATGTCTTTACAGAGCGCTACCAGCCTAACCACTGCCGTCCTCTGGCCCCTTACTGCTAGATGGCGCCGCAACAGCAATAACAAAAAGAGAAGAATCCTAGCTTTTTAGAAACAAAAAGAAAATTATAAAAACACAAGATGAAAAATCAAAAACTTGTAAAGAAAATTAACAGGTTTTTATTTATTTTATTAGAATAAAAATAAGAACACATTTACTATTAGTTGCCAATTCATTCCAATTCTTAATAAATAAAAAAATATTTAATATTAAATTCAAATCAGAAAAGAATCCTTATATCTTATCAATAGGAGTACTATTTATATGATAGATTTAAAAAATAAATTTAATTTAATAATATATAGGCAACCAAACATACAGCACAAGAAGTTGCGTAAACATTTTAAAATGACCACCTGCTACCAAAATTTAAAAAATTGCGAGAAAAACGAAATTTTAAGATTTGGTACCAGGAGGTTATGATGTGCGAAGAGGTATTTTTTTCTATTAAAATTTTTCAAATACCTCCTCGATTATTATAACCTCCTGGTATGAAACTCAAAATTTACAAAATTGCGAACAAAACATAATTTTTAGATTTGGTACCAGGAGTTATGATGTGGGAAGAGGTATTTTATGTAACCAAAATTTTTCAAATCTTAAAATTATATTTTCCTCGCAATTTTGTAAATTTTGAGTTTTGTACGAGGAGGTTATAATATTCGAGGAGGTATTTGAAAAATTTCAGTTTATTGAAATACCTCTTCGCACATCATAACCTCCTGGTACCAAATCTTAAAATTACGTTTTGCTCGCAATTTTGTATATTTTGAATTTCGTACCAGGAGATAATAATATTCGAGGAGGTATTTGATAAATTTTAGTTTTTTAAAATACCTCTTCGCACATCATAACCTCCTGGTACCAAATCTTAAAATTACGTTTTGCTCGCAATTTTGTAAATTTTGAGTTTCGTACCAGGAGGTTATAATAGTCGAGGAGGTATTTGAGAAATTTCAGTTTATTAAAATACCTCCTCGCACATCATTAACTCCTGGTACCAAATCTTAAAATTACGTTTTGCTCGCAATTTTGTAAATTTTGAGTTTCGTACCAGGAGGTTATAATACTCGAGGAGGTATTTGAAAAAAATTAGTTCCATAAAATACCTCCTCGCACATCATAACCTCCTGGTACCAAATCTTAAAATTACGTTTTGCTCGCAATTTTGTAAATTTTGAATTTCGTACCAGGAGATAATAATATTCGAGGAGGTATTTGATAAATTTTAGTTTAGTAAAATACCTCTTCGCACATCATAACATCCTGGTACAAAATCTTAAAATTACGTTTTGCTCGCAATTTTGTATATTTTGAATTTCGTACCAGGAGATAATAATATTTGAGGAGGTATTTGATAAATTTTAGTTTATTAAAATACCTCTTCGCACATCATAACCTCCTGGTACCAAATCTTAAAATTACGTTTTGCTCGCAATTTTGTAAATTTTGAGTTTCGTACCAGGAGGTTATAATACTCGAGGAGGTATTTGAAAAAAATTAGTTCCATAAAATACCTCCTCGCACATCATAACCTCCTGGTACCAAATCTTAAAATTACGTTTTGCTCGCAATTTTGTAAATTTTGAATTTCGTACCAGGAGATAATAATATTCGAGGAGGTATTTGAAAAAATTTCAGTTTATTAAAATACCTCTTCGCACATCATAACCTCCTGGTACCAAATCTTAAAATTACGTTTTGCTCGCAATTTTGTAAATTTTGAGTTTCGTACCAGGAGGTTATAATATTCGAGGAGGTATTTGAACAAATTTCAGTTTATTAATATACCTCTTCGCACATCATAACCTCCTGGTACCAAATCTTAAAATTACGTTTTGCTCGCAATTTTGTAAATTTTGAGTTTCGTATCAGGAGGTTATAATATTCGAGGAGGTATTTGAAAAAAATTTCAGTTTATTAAAATACCTCTTCGCACATCATAACCTCCTGGTACCAAATCTTAAAATTACGTTTTGCTCGCAATTTTGTAAATTTGGAATTTCGTACCAGGAGATAATAATATTCGAGGAGGTATTTGATAAATTTTAGTTTAGTAAAATACGTCTTCGCAAATCATGACCTCCTGGTACCAAATCTTAAAATTACGATTTGCTCGCAATTTTGTAAATTTTGAGTTTCGTACCAGGAGGTTATAATATTCGAGGAGGTATTTGAACAAATTTCAGTTTATTAAAATACCTCTTCGCACATCATAACCTCCTGGTACCAAATCTTAAAATTACGTTTTGCTCGCAATTTTTTAAATTTTGGTAGCAGGTGGTCATTTTAAAATGTTTATGCAACTTCTTGTGCTGTATGTTTGGTTGCCTATATATTATTAAATTAAATTTATTTTTTAAATCTATCATATAAATAGTACTCCTATTGATAAGACATAAGGATTCTTTTCTGATTTGAATTTAATATTAAATATTTTTTTATTTATTAAGAATTGGAATGAATTGGCAACTAATAGTAAATGTGTTTTTATTTTTATTTTAATAAAATAAATAAAAACCTGTTAATTTTCTTTACAAGTTTTTGATTTTTCATCTTGTGTTTTTATAATTTTCTTTTTGTTTGTATCACTTTTTAGTTTCTAAAAAGCTAGGATTCTTCTCTTTTCGTTAATGCTGTTGCGGCGCCATCTAGCAGTAAGAGGCCAGAGGACGACAGTGAATAGGCTGGTAGCGCTCTGTAAAGACAAGGTAAACAACTTAAGATATACGCCACTTTAGATGGTGTATGTTTAGTTGCCTATAATATTTTGTAAACAAATATCGCATGGGTCTCATTTAGGTTATGCAATTATTTTTAAAAATGCGGGGTCTTTGTTTGGAAAGAGAGAAAAAGAGATTATCTATAATATTCTTTATTATTTTTTTTCAAAGAATACATTACAAGATTAAATGTTATACTCTCCAAGTTATAAGATTGTTTACGCGCAAATTATTTTTGCTTCTGTGAAGTATTTTTTAAATGATTCATTTTGTGTGTTAATTTTATATACTACTTCTCATCTTCTAGGCAAACTGTATAATCCATTTATGACTTTAGATAACAAAAAAATGTATTCTTTCCATAGAAATAATAAAGAATATTATAGATAATCTCTTTTTCTCTCTTTCTAAACCCCGCATTTTTAAAAAAAAATTGCATAACGTAAATGAGACCCGTACGATATTTGAATACAAAATATTATAGGCAACCAAACATACAGCATCTAAAGTGGCCTATATCTTAAGTTCTTTATAATGTCTTTACAGAGCGCTACCAGACTATCCACTGCCGTCCTCTGGCCTCTTACTGCTAGATGGCGCTGCAACAGCAATAACAAAAAGAGAAGAATCGTAGCTTTTTAGAAACTAAAAAGCGATCCGAACAAAAAAACACAAGATGAAAAATCAAAAGCTTGTAAAGAAAATTAACAGGTTTTTATTTATTTTATTAGAATAAAAATAAGAACACATCTACTATTAGTTGCCAATTCATTCCAATTCTTAATAAATAAAAAAATATTTAATATTAAATTCAAATCTGAAAAGAATCCTCGTCTTATCAATAGGAGTACTATTTATATGATAGATTTAAAAAATAAATTTAATTTAATAATATATAGGCAACCAAACATACAGCACAAGAAGTTGCATAAACATTTTAAATGACCACCAAAATTTAAAAAATTGCGAGAATAACGAAATTTTAAGATTTGGTACCAGGAGGTTATGATGTGGGAAGAGGTATTTTTTTCTATTAAAATTTTTCAAATACCTCCTCGATTATTATAACCTCCTGGTACGAAACTCAAAATTTACAAAATTGCGAGCAAAACGTAATTTTAAGATTTGGTACCAGGAGGTTATGATGTGTGAGGAGGTATTTTATGGAATTCATTTTTTCAAATACCTCCTCGAATATTATAACCTCCTGGTACGAAACTCAAAATTTACAAAATTGCGAGCAAAACGTAATTTTAAGATATGGTACCAGGAGGTTATAATGTGCGAAGAGGTATTTTAATAAACTGAAATTTTTCAAATACCTCCTCGATTATTATAACCTCCTGGTACGAAACTCAAAATTTACAAAATTGCGAGCAAAACGTAATTTTAAGATTTGGTACCAGGAGGTTATGATGTGCGAGGAGGTATTTTATGGAATTCATTTTTTCAAATACCTCCTCGAATATTATAACCTCCTGGTACGAAACTCAAAATTGCGAGCAAAACGTAATTTTAAGATATGGTACCAGGAGGTTATAATGTGCGAGGAGGTATTTTATATAACTCATTTTTTTCAAATACCTCCTCGAATATTATAAGCTCCTGGTACGAAACTCAAAATTTACAAAATTGCGAACAAAACATAATTTTTAGATTTGGTACCAGGAGTTATGATGTGGGAAGAGGTATTTTATGTAACCAAAATTTTTCAAATCTTAAAATTATATTTTCCTCGCAATTTTGTAAATTTTGAGTTTTGAACGAGGAGGTTATAATATTCGAGGAGGTATTTGAAAAATTTCAGTTTATTGAAATACCTCTTCGCACATCATAACCTCCTGGTACCAAATCTTAAAATTACGTTTTGCTCGCAATTTTGTAAATTTAGAGTTTTGTACGAGGAGGTTATAATATTCGAGGAGGTATTTGAGAAATTTCAGTTTATTAAAATACCTCTTCACACATCATAACCTCCTGGTACCAAATCTTAAAATTACGTTTTGCTCGCAATTTTGTAAATTTAGAGTTTTGTACGAGGAGGTTATAATATTCGAGGAGGTATTTGAGAAATTTCAGTTTATTGAAATACCTCTTCGCACATCATAACCTCCTGGTACCAAATCTTAAAATTACGTTTTGCTCGCAATTTTGTAAATTTTGAGTTTCGTACCAGGAGGTTATAATATTCGAGGAGGTATTTGAAAAAAATGAGTTATATAAAATACCTCCTCGCACATCATAACCTCCTGGTACCAAATCTTAAAATTACGTTTTGCTCGCAATTTTGTAAATTTAGAGTTTTGTACGAGGAGGTTATAATATTCGAGGAGGTATTTGAGAAATTTCAGTTTATTAAAATACCTCTTCACACATCATAACCTCCTGGTACCAAATCTTAAAATTACGTTTTGCTCGCAATTTTGTAAATTTAGAGTTTTGTACGAGGAGGTTATAATATTCGAGGAGGTATTTGAGAAATTTCAGTTTATTAAAATACCTCTTCACACATCATAACCTCCTGGTACCAAATCTTAAAATTACGTTTTGCTCGCAATTTTGTAAATTTAGAGTTTTGTACGAGGAGGTTATAATATTCGAGGAGGTATTTGAGAAATTTCAGTTTATTAAAATACCTCTTCACACATCATAACCTCCTGGTACCAAATCTTAAAATTACGTTTTGCTCGCAATTTTGTAAATTTTGAGTTTCGTACCAGGAGGTTATAATATTCGAGGAGGTATTTGAAAAAAATGAGTTATATAAAATACCTCCTCGCACATCATAACCTCCTGGTACCAAATCTTAAAATTACGTTTTGCTCGCAATTTTGTAAATTTAGAGTTTTGTACGAGGAGGTTATAATATTCGAGGAGGTATTTGAGAAATTTCAGTTTATTAAAATACCTCTTCACACATCATAACCTCCTGGTACCAAATCTTAAAATTACGTTTTGCTCGCAATTTTGTAAATTTAGAGTTTTGTACGAGGAGGTTATAATATTCGAGGAGGTATTTGAGAAATTTCAGTTTATTAAAATACCTCTTCACACATCATAACCTCCTGGTACCAAATCTTAAAATTACGTTTTGCTCGCAATTTTGTAAATTTAGAGTTTTGTACGAGGAGGTTATAATATTCGAGGAGGTATTTGAGAAATTTCAGTTTATTAAAATACCTCTTCACACATCATAACCTCCTGGTACCAAATCTTAAAATTACGTTTTGCTCGCAATTTTGTAAATTTTGAGTTTCGTACCAGGAGGTTATAATATTCGAGGAGGTATTTGAAAAAAATGAGTTATATAAAATACCTCCTCGCACATCATAACCTCCTGGTACCAAATCTTAAAATTACGTTTTGCTCGCAATTTTGTAAATTTAGAGTTTTGTACGAGGAGGTTATAATATTCGAGGAGGTATTTGAGAAATTTCAGTTTATTAAAATACCTCTTCACACATCATAACCTCCTGGTACCAAATCTTAAAATTACGTTTTGCTCGCAATTTTGTAAATTTTGAGTTTCGTACCAGGAGGTTATAATATTCGAGGAGGTATTTGAAAAAAATGAGTTATATAAAATACCTCCTCGCACATCATAACCTCCTGGTACCAAATCTTAAAATTACGTTTTGCTCGCAATTTTGTAAATTTAGAGTTTTGTACGAGGAGGTTATAATATTCGAGGAGGTATTTGAGAAATTTCAGTTTATTAAAATACCTCTTCACACATCATAACCTCCTGGTACCAAATCTTAAAATTACGTTTTGCTCGCAATTTTGTAAATTTTGAGTTTCGTACCAGGAGGTTATAATATTCGAGGAGGTATTTGAAAAAAATGAGTTATATAAAATACCTCCTCGCACAACATAACCTCCTGGTACCAAATCTTAAAATTACGTTTTGCTCGCAATTTTGTAAATTTTCAGTTTCGTACCAGGAGGTTATAATATTAGCAATCCAATCTCAATCCAATCTCAATCCAATATCAATCCAATCTCAATCGAATCTCAATCCAATCTCAATCCAATCTCAATCGAATCTCAAACCAATCTCAATCCAATCTCAATCCAATCTCAATCCAATCTCAATCCAATCTCAATCCAATCTCAATCCAATCTCAATCCAATCTCAATCCAATCTCAATCCAATCTCAATCCAATCTCAATCCAATCTCAATCCAATCTCAATCCAATCTCAATCCAATCTCAATCCAATCTCAATCCAATCTCAATCCAATCTCAATCCAATCTCAATCCAATCTCAATCCAATCTCAATCCAATCTCAATCCAATCTCAATCCAATCTCAATCCAATCTCAATCCAATCTCAATCCAATCTCAATCCAATCTCAATCCAATCTCAATCCAATCTCAATCCAATCTCAATCCAATCCCAATCCAATCTCAATCCAATCTCAATCCAATCTCAATCCAATCTCAATCCAATCTCAATCCAATCTCAATCCAATCTCAATCCAATCTCAATCCAATCTCAATCCAATCTCAATCCAATCTCAATCCAATCTCAATCCAATCTCAATCCAATCTCAATCCAATCTCAATCCAATCTCAATCCAATCTCAATCCAATCTCAATCCAAGCTCAATCCAATCTCAATCCAATCTCAATCCAATCTCAATCCAATCTCAATCCAATCTCAATCCAATCCCAATCCAATCGCAATCCAATCTCAATCCAATCTCAATCCAATATCAATCCAATATCAATCTAATCTCAATCCAATCTCAATCCAATATCAATCCAATCTCAATCCTCTCTCAATCCAATCTCAATCCAATCTCAATCCAATCTCAATCCAATCTCAATCCAATCTCAACTAATCTCAATCCAATCTCAACCCAATCTCAATCCAATCTCAATCCAATCCCAATCCAATCCCAATCCAATCCCAATCCAATCCCAATCCAATCCCAATCCAATCCCAATCCAATCCCAATCCAATCCCAATCCAATCCCAATCCAATCCAATCCCAATCCAATCCCAATCCAATCCCAATCCAATCCCAATCCAATCCCAATCCAATCCCAATCCAATCCCAATCCAATCCCAATCCAATCCCAATCCAATCCCAATCCAATCCCAATCCAATCCCAATCCAATCCCAATCCAATCCCAATCCAATCCCAATCCAATCCCAATCCAATCCCAATCCAATCCCAATCCAATCCCATCCCAATCCAATCCCAATCCCAATCCAATCCAATCCCAATCCAATCCCAATCCAATCCCAATCCAATCCCAATCCCAATCCAATCCCAATCCAATCCCAATCCAATCCCAATCCAATCCCAATCCCAATCCCAATCCCAATCCCAATCCAATCCCAATCCAATCCCAATCCAATCCCAATCCAATCCCAATCCAATCCAATCCCAATCCCAATCCAATCCCAATCCCAATCCAATCCAATCCAATCCAATCCAATCCCAATCCAATCCCAATCCAATCCCAATCCAATCCCAATCGATTCCCAATCCATTCCCAATCCAATCCCAATCCCAATCCCAATCCAATCCCAATCCCAATCCCAATCCCAATCCCAATCCAATCCAATCCAATCCCAATCCAATCCCAATCCAATCCCAATCCAATCCCAATCCAATCCCAATCCAATCCCAATCCAATCCCAATCCAATCCCAATCCAATCCCAATCCAATCCCAATCCAATCCCAATCCCAATCCCAATCCCAATCCAATCCCAATCCAATCCCAATCCAATCCCAATCCAATCCCAATCAAATCCCAATCCAATCCCAATCCAATCCCAATCCAATCCCAATCCAATCCCAATCCCAATCCAATCCCAATCGCAATCCAATCTCAATCCAATCCCAATCCAATCCCAATCCAATCCCAATCCAATCCCAATCCAATCCCAATCCAATCCCAATCCCAATCCAATCCCAATCCCAATCCAATCCAATCCAATCCCAATCCAATCCAATCCCAATCCCAATCCAATCCAATCCAATCCAATCCAATCCCAATCCAATCCCAATCCAATCCCAATCTAATCCCAATCCAATCCAATCCCAATCCAATCCCAATCCCAATCAATTCCAATCCAATCCCAATCCAATCCAATCCCAATCCAATCCCAATCCAATCCCAATCCCAATCCCAATCCCAATCCCAATCCAATCCAATCCCAATCCCAATCCCAATCCAATCCAATCCCAATCCAATCCCAATCCAATCCCAATCCAATCCCAATCCAATCCCAATCCAATCCAATCCAATCCCAATCCAATCCCAATCCAATCCAATCCCAATCCAATCCAATCCAATCCCAATCCCAATCCAATCCCAATCCCAATCCAATCCCAATCCAATCCCAATCCAATCCAATCCAATCCCAATCCAATCCCAATCCAATCCCAATCCAATCTTAATCCAAAATCAATCCAATCTTAATCCAAAATCAATCCAATCTCAATCCATTCTCAATCCAATCCAATCCCAATCCAACCCCAATCCAATCCCTATCCAATCCCAATCCAATCCCAATCCAATCCCAATCCCAATTCAATCCCAATCCAATCCCAATCCAATCCCAGTCCAATCCCAATCCAATCCCAATCGGAATGGTCCGACATGTTTCTCTTTCACTCTAACAGTGCTACCAACAATCAAACCTAACGAGGCAAAAATAACTAAATTATAGAGTTTTATTTATTGCATTTTTTTCAATTTTAAACATTTCAAATATTATTTTAAAAAATATGGATTAAAAATATAATATACTACAATTTTTAATTATACAAACAAATGTCATAGAAATCAAATTCATTTGACCATATTAAACTTCTTATACTTTTAAATAATATTTAAAATTTTTAAAATTGAAAAAATGCAATAAATAAAAATCTATAATTTAGTTATTTTTGCCCCGTTAGGTTTGTTGGTTGGTAGCACTGTTAGAGTGAAAGATAAACATGTCGGAGCATTTCGACCCGCTCGTTTCAAGGCCTGAACGACCCAATTAAAATCAATCAACAAAAACTACCCTTTTCATCAACCTCCAAATAAAATTCTATATAATAAACAAGGAAAAACCAATTTATTCAATAAAATTATAAAACATAAACTAGCAGGAAGACGACGAATTGTTCACAATGTTCTTATTAACTGTTTAACCTAGAATACATCTTACTAACCTTATTGAAGTGTTAATAAAAACATTACAAATTCATAAAAAATAAAAAATGTACCATAAATTTTTCCAATGATTTAAGTAGATTCACTAAAAAACACTTCACAGCTTTGTCCTTAAATTAATTAGTACAAAATATTGTCACGGAGGTTTAATAAAATTTCTTCGCTTGATTTTCTTTGTTGTCCCTGGAAGAAAAAAATTAAATTAAACAGGAAGACGAAAAATATCCAATGGTTTACCTATAAATACTGTATCCCAATAAAATGGCAAGGTGGATAACTATTGTGGTAAGGAATAGAGTAACAGAGATTCCTCCACTGTTCGGACATGATTGGTTTTCATTTAATTTTTGTATTACTTGCCCGTAATGTTGCTTCACATGATTTAAACCATCCCGCATTTCAGATATTAACGATTGTGTATCATACCCTACAGATTGTACTTGTGCTGTAGGAGCTCTAGCTTGATTATTTATTATGGTGTCAGTACGCGTTTTAAGCTCTATAATAAACTGCCTGGAAATTATAAAAAATAAAAATAAAACAACATTTTTTGTATCACCAGAATCTAATTACCTAATTTCCCTAGTTGATGCAACTATTTGATTTTGATTATTAAACAACGAATCAACCTCGTGCCTCCTGATGGTATCAGGAAATCCTCCTTGCGGTGGTGGAGCACCAGCTTGACCTGTTTGCTGTATTTGACCACCAGCTTGCGAAACCAAACTTAGAGTCCTTTCTTGTCGCCCAACAACCTCATCTAATTTTTTATGCAAATCTCTTAAAGTCTCGAACATTTGAGATTGCCCTTGGAAAATTTGACGAAGCTCTCTTTGATTATCCGACTCGAACCAGTCTTCCATATCAGGATCTTTCATTTCTGGATGTTCTTTTCTGTACTCTTCTTTTTGTTCTTCCAGTTTCTTTTGATACTCCTGGTATTCTTGATTTAATTTTTGAGAATCTTCCCCTTGTTGAGTGGTTGGTTGTTGTCCAGGTGCATGGAGGCTACTGGTCAAGAAATGTAAAACATCATGATCATCAGCTAAACCTCCAGTTGCAGCAGAAACACCAAAATACCCGGATTTAGGTAGCATAACGTTTTCTGCTCTAAAACACATTTCGTAATCTTGTTCGTTATTGGTCATTCCATTATGGAATAATAATGTCAATACATTATTGTAATACTCGATTCTTGCTTTAGTAGGGAAAGGTTTGTTACGGAAATCTCTTAAACAACCTGCTAACTGTTGAGTTGTTCCATCACTAAAATAATACAATTAATATTTGTAATTTTACAAGGCGTTTAGTGCGTACTTTTGGTGATCAAACGATTTTGTACCATCATTAACAACCGCCATGATATAAGGATTGTTGTGTTTGTTATCATTGTCAAAGGAATCGAAGAAAATACCTAAACCAACCCATCTATCCGACGAACCAAAAACATCACCATCATAAGCTCCTTTATTTTGAGTATACCAAAACGCCTAAAATTATATTTCATTAACTCACGTTTATTTAAAATATTAAATACTTACAAGACCATCAGCTCCGACTCTTCCTCGCCCAGTTATTCTAAACGAAATATCTACATCCCAATTCTCGAAATTAGTTGGATTTTTCGTCCAAATTGCTCCTTTCTGGCTTCTAAGCGATGGGGCAATACGAACATTCTCCGAGCTTGCAATTGCATCTTAAAATCGCAAAATTTTAATTAAAATAAACCCACACGATTTATTTTTACTTAAAATTTGACCTCGCATTTAAACAATAAATTTAAAACAAGTTTTACGCTCGAGTAGAGTCGTTACGTTAATATAAATTGATTTAGTTTAGAAGAAATTGTGGAAATTTTCATGATTTTTTTTAGCAAATTATGGTGGTGTAAAATTTCTGTAATATGAAAGAGGTGACGTTTAATATTAATTCCCAATAAAAACTAGGTGGTTAATACAAAAATATTAGATAATTTTAAATTATTCCATCTGTTTTTATGGTTAGACGTGTCAGTAATCCCATCTTAAAAATTAATTCACAACATACGTCACGCGAATTTTCCGGTTTATTACGTGTAAACAAAAAGCAAACGCTATAGCGGTTTGTCGTAACTTAGTTCTTAAAATTGGATACGTGTACTTAAAATTATATACTTACTACCGCCGTATTCCCAAAACGGCACCGAACCATCTTTTTGGGCCAAATAAGGGGGTTTAAACGAATACCTATATTCAAACCTTTTATGCACTAAATTAGCGTTAGCTAAATTAAAAAGACAAACTAATAAATACACTAATGTCCTATTTAAATTACAGTCTTTGCGCACCATCTTTGCCAACTTCACGGCACAACACAAATAATAACACGGAACCACCAACCGCTTAAAAATCAAGCTCAATAATTGCAAATACCAACACAAAAAATATCGAATTAAAACCAAGCATTTTAAAATTATTATTATAATTACTTATAATTTTACCTTATTTAATTCGTAAAATAATTCAACTTTTAATAAATTAGAACGTTTTTGGTGATTTTGTAGGTTTGGTTGCATATCTATCTACATAGGCAACCAAATCTACAAATATATACCCTATCCATATTACGAGTCCAATTTTTTGAATTTTCAACTTATTTAAATAAATTGACAGTAACGTAATGCGTAGTAAATTTGCAAATAATTAATGCCTGATTCATTAGAATGTATTATTTTTACATTCTCAATTTGTGGATTAGTGCACCTCTTATACTACACGATGTCGTGTGAAATAGAAGCAAATAACATAGATTATAACAACTTGATGAAGAATTTAAGCAAGCAACGATTTGAACAAGAATTTGCAATACTAAAAAAACAAAGAAATTTTTACCATTAATTTATTTACAAGTATGAAACAATAAAATTAAATTTTACAAATCGTATCATAAATATCTGTTCGTCTTTGTACCCCTACAGGTATTTGCTGTCGTACTTTATCACATTCAGAAAAATCAATATCGCTGTAAACAATTTCTTGACCCTCCCCTGCTTCAGCAAGTATTTTTCCCCAAGGATCAGTTACTTGGGAATGTCCCCAAGCTAAATATCCCTTCTCACCACGTGCAGGACTTATTGCAACTACAAATAATTGATTATCGACAGCTCGGGCTCTTTGGAGAATCTGCCAATGTAAAGGTCCTGTGGTTGTATTAAAAGCAGCAGGATAAACGAGCATCTTACATCCACGTAACCGGTATAATTTTGCAAGCTCTTCAAATCGCATATCGTAACAAATACCCAAACCCACATCAGCTCCATTAAATTTAAACGTAGCTAACTCATTACCAGCAGCCAAAATATCAGACTCCATAAAAGTAATCCCGCCAGGAATATCAATATCAAATAAATGCATTTTCCTAAACTTCGCGATCATTTCACCTGAAGGATTCCACACGGTGCAAGTATTAAAATATTTCCCGCCATCTAATTCCGGGAATGTACCACCAATTAAATATACACCATTTTCTTTAGCCGCTTTTGAAAGCATGTCGCATGTAGGACCATTGGGAATACTTTCAGCATACTCGTTGAAAAATTGTGTCCCATATGGTGAGTTAAAACACTCAGGTAAAGATATAAGCGATGCGCCAGCTTCTTTCGCCTGCTTTATACACTTTTCAGCATTTTCCAAATTTTTTGTACGATCCTTTCCAACACTTAATTGTAATAAAGCTGTTTTAAAAGTAGGCATTGTGGAAAAATTATTGATGCTATGATTAATTGAACTTAATCTACGACCTACTTTAAAGATAAAATTCATTTTATCGCAATAACATTTTTATAACCTAAAAATTTGTCAGCTGATTTCTATCAAATTTTTTTGACGTGTGTAAAAGTGGAAGTTTGGCAACGCTGCGCGCTGCGCTTGTCTTTGTTTTAACTCTATGGTTTTAGGTTAGTTTAAATGTCAGTCAAGTCATAAAAATAATTTTAAAGTATTAATAAAATGGTATTATAATAATTTTTAAATAATTTAATTTATTGTGACAATAATGTGCGAAAATGGTGCTGAATCTGAGTATGTAGATACAGTGGATCCTCGGGTTCATATTGAATTGGAGCGATTAAACAATGCAACGGATGAAATTAATCGTTTAGAGGTAGATTTAGATGAATCTAGGACGTCTTTTAGGAATTTATTATGCGAAAGCACAGCGAAAATCGATGCCTTACGATTGAAACTTGGGTTGTGCATTGAGCGAGCTAAACCGTATTATGAAGCGAGATATTATGCTAATGAAGCGCTTAAACAAACGCAGGTTGCTGCTATGAAGTATGAGAAGGCTAATAGCGCTCATAGTGCTGCAAGAGAAATGGTTTATTTAGCAGAGCAAGGATTGGGAGGTCGCACTTTAGATCCGGCTTGGCAGGAAATGTTAAATCATGCAACTCAACGGGTTAATGAATCAGAGCGGGATAGGGGACTCGCTGGTTCTGAGCATAGAGTCGCGTGCGTTAAATTGGAAGCTGCTAACGCGAAAGTTAAGGCACTTCAAAAGGATTTAAAAAGAGCAATTGCTAAGAGTAGGTTAGTCTTTAAATTTAATTAATAAACGCACCATTTTATTTCGTTTTAATATTGATTTCCTTTAGTTTATCAATTCGTCGAAGTTTTATGACCATAAGTAGTCTAGCTTATCAGCATGAATTAATGTTATTGTAAGTAATTATTATTTCTTAGTCGTTTTTCCTTTTTATAAAAATTTTGAAATTTAAATTTGGAATAATTTTAGGCCATATTACGAGTTGAGGGCTCATTATAATCATTTACTTGAGCAACAAAAATCTCGGGTGCAATCTTTGGAGTCGAATGTATCGTCGTCAAAGCTTACTTACGCGGAGGCGCTACGTAATTTGGAGCAAATTTCTGATGAAATTCATCGCACTAGAAGTACCACGAATAAAGCAATAAAAACTCTTGAAATCAGCACGAAACAAATCAGTATTGAAAGCAATGAATCCTCGTTTGTAGAGGATTTCTCGGATGAATTTAAGAGTCTTCCAGCGAAAATTGGAGTTCTTCCCATAACATTACCACAAAATCTTGAAGATGTTGATGGGTATAAAAGTTTGGATAGTAATGCATCACCTGCGAGTGAAAGATCTGAAAAAGTTCTACCAATTGTGGGGCAAAGCCAGTCGAGCGAGTGGACTGAAATAAATTTAGACGTTTCAAGTCCTGAAGAAGACAGAAACTCCGAGGAAGGAAAACCGAAATTATTACGCCAGAAGACTTTACCTAATCCTAACACAGAAAACGAATTCACCGCGCTTAAAAATAAAATAAAACTTGAAACTAATATAACTAATTGGATATCAAGATCTTCAGCGAAAAACGAGGATTTGGGGCGAAGGCAGAGTTTGGATAATCTTTTAGGAGGCCCTGGTGAAAAAATGAAGGAAATTTGGTCTCACGGGATGATGATGTTGAATATAGGTGCATTAACAGAGCGGCGGAATAGTGAACCTAAACCAGGATTAACCGAAAGTGGTAGAGGATCGAAAAAATTACCGAGTCCTTTAGAAAAAACGTTAACATATCTTAATATCGAGGATGATACTTCGGATACCGAAAGTTTAGCAAGGTATTAAAAGTAATAAATGAAAAAATTTAGTTTTGATGATTTTTTTTTTAGTGTGGATATGCTTAATGAGGAGCAAATTAATTTGTTAATGCTCGATGCGGGGTTGGTTTGCGAGCAGGTTTTAGGTACTCCAATTAATGAAGTCGTCGCATTTTCACCACAGGATAATATTTTATCCGTTCCTAGTCATAGTTCTAAATAAGAAGCTGGTTTATTCCAATATTTACGTTTAATGAAATGTGTGCCCAAAGATAATTTAATGTTACCAAAAATTGTTAAGTTTTTTAGTTTATTAGTTAATTGTTTTTGTGTGATTTATTTTATTATTTTTGTTGTTTTTTTTTATTAAAGAGTATAGGAGGCAATTTGAGCTCGATATTTGCGTTTTTTTAAGATATTTTTAAGACTTGATTTTTTTTCATTGGATTTGGTTTTTATTTTTATTCTCGAAAACTATAAAAGTCACTGGTGTCAAATTTTTACTAAAGATAAACGCATTTTAAAAAATATTTGATTAAAATCGGTTAAATAGTTTTTTTGAAAAAAATTCAAAAAGTTTTGGCAAAATTTTGATACAAATACGGCCCTGGACGGCGCAATTTTAAACCGAAAATTAAAACTTCCACGGATTTTTGTGGGGGAGGTGAGGGTGTGAATTTTAAGCTATTAATCGTCCCGGTGGTGGTAATAGTTTCGAAATTATTAATTATTTTGTAAAAAGTAAAAAATATCTAATCACAGATTTTGTTTTTTTTTTGCTACATTTTCAGTCATAACTCGATAACGAAAAAAGATAACGAAGTGATTCTTTTTTTTGTAGTAAAGTGGATATTTAAAGCTTTCAGAAAATGTACATTATGGGGGGGCAAAATAAAATTTGCGGGGTTGATTAGACCGAAACTCGAATAAAAATGCGACTTTTTTAAATGCGATCTTAAAAAATTTAAGATTTCGATGTTTATTCCAAATTTAAAAAACCCTATGCGTGGGCGGTTTTGGTTCCAAGAGTAGATTCAGCAGAGTTTTTAAAAATGAAAATCCGTTAAAAAATAGGCTGACGGGAGCCGTCCACCACTAAATTCAAAATTTCGACTTTGCTACGCGATAACTAATTAACCCCGCAAAATTTAAAAATTCTCTATGCGCTAAGCACTAAAGAAATTATTCTTATTTGATAATCTGATGTAAAGTTGAGAAAATTTTAAAAACTTGGAAGCCGCAGACGTACAAAACTCAGCGCGCGTTTGTGCTATCTTTTTGAAAATTTCACTCGGGATTTTTTTTTTCAAGGTCAGAAGTAAAATTTAATCATGCTGATTTTTTTTGCATAAATAATAAGGCAAGAAGGCAAATAAAGAATATTGGACGATAATACATGGTCGGGATCATATGATACAAATTTTCAAAGTCGGCGTCGAAAAAGCACGAAAATCGAACCGTAATTTTGAGGGCGCTAAAAGTACAGAAAAAATTGAGATATCAAAAAAAGCGACCGTTTCAAGGGAATTACGGGTATGTAGATTAGGAATCAAGAAAATGCGATTTATTTCCGTTGCCCGAATTTCAGAAAAAAGTGGTGCAGTTGTGGTACTTTTGTCGGCCAAAAAAATGTTAAAACGGCTGGAGATTTAAAAATTGTACCGATTAATCCTGAGGATGTGAGAATAAAAGGGGCCAACTTTTGTTGCTTCCCTTTAAAACCCGACGGAGCTACAATTTTTCAAAATTGGCGCTGTCGACGATGGGAAAAAAGCGAGAAAAATCGACCACTTTCGGGATTTTTTTTCAAAGTGTTCTATCAATCCAAAAAATTTAAAACTTTTACCCCGCTTAGAATAAACATTGCCCTTAACGATTCAACCGAAATTTTTAAAATCGGACGAAAAAACTACCCTTTTCGTTTCAAAACGCTACTTTTTTTAAAAGAGCCGGTTTTACTGTTGCGGTATGACTATTTGGTTTGACTTACAAAAATAAAAAAATAAAAAATTGGTAGCTTCTTCTGTGTACCAAAAAAAGAAATTTTAAAAAATCTCCACTGGAAAAGAAATTATGACAAAAACCGCAAATATCAAGCGAATTTCAAAATTTAGCGCTCAAATTTGTCTTAAAAAATAAAACTATATACCCGGTGTCCCGATACACTGGGTAAAAAATTGACCACCAAACATAAAGAATATTATAGTGTAATTTTATTAAAGCAATGTAATTACAGGTGGTTTGGGACACCTTGTATATTTTTATTTACTTTATAAAGAAATTATTTTAGGTTTCGTTACAAAAAAGCTTGAATTTATTTATTACTGTATCAGTACATAAATACTAGCTTCAAATTCTACATAAATATAATATAGAAAAAATATTTTTACTAGCACAATAACCAAATTGTAATTTTAGTCCAGTCAAATTTTGTTTTTACCAGGAAAGTTGTGGGATAGTTTTGATTTCTTCCACTCAATAGGTTTTTTGGGGTGCTGAATTCGAATCTATGATTTACTAACACAATTTCGTGACGCAAAATGCAAAAAAAAGTTAAGAAAAACCTAATTTTTTGGCTTTTTTGCTTGTTGAAACTCAATATTTTTTGCATTTTTTTCAATGTTGCGTCTCAAAGTTTTGTTAGTAAATCTCCGCTTCAAAGAAAATCAAAATACAGAAAAGAAGAAATTAACACTGCCCTTATTTTGAAAACAATTTGAGTGGACTATTTGGTAATATGAAGCATGCGATTTAATAATTATTAAGTAACTACAAATTACAAAATCTCAATTCTGTGTATCTGTGAATAATGCCAAATGCTTAGTACAATAGAATAAAATTTTATTTAAAAAAAATTTAATTAGAGTAAGTAGTTTTGAAACTCCATAGATTAGATTTTTTTATTTAATTTTCTGGAATTACTAAAATTGGAATAAATTTAAAACATATCAATTTTAAATAAATAATAACTATCGTTTTATCATCAAAATTATTTTATAAATTTTGATACAAAATTTTAATGATTAAATTTCATGGCAGGTTTTTTTAGTATTATTTATATGTATAAGCTTTTGCTATAATATATAAATCGTAGAGACTATAAAATGGAAAGCAATATTATACAAAATTTGTTGAAAAACGGCTGTTAACTAAATTACTCAATAAATATTTAAGAGTGTACAGTTTTTTTTTATGGTGATCCTTGAGAAGTAAAGATAAAAGCGAATGAAAATTTCACAATTTTTGAATGGTATAAAAGTATCAAAAATTGTAATCAAATAGGTCGACAAAACTATCATACAAAAACCATTGTTTTTAGTTGTTAATTTATATTTTAATCAAAAAGTTTCTAATTTCTCACACTGGGTATTTCCTTCAAATTTATTTCATGAAAAAAAACAAGGATATTTACTTAAATAATAATTATAAACACCATTAGATAAATTTAAACAATTAATTTTCATAAAAGTACTTTTAATTGCTTGATACTTCACTAAATTTGCTCAAATGTAAATTCCTATAGTGGGTGGAATTAATTATTATTTCTTTTGCAGTTTGGTAGACACGTATTAATTTTTGGAAATGTCACGTTTCGCTACTCTGTCCCGCGCAAGTTTCGAAATAAGAAAGCTTGTTTGCTTATTTTTACTATCACTTTATCAAGTAGAGAGTGTGCGGTATTTGTTGTCGAACTTTTCCTTTCATCGATTATAATTTTTAACGCGCTCTCACGTGTCCAGCCATCGCCGAAAGAATAATTCGGCGCCATTCTTCCCACTTCCGTCTCAAAATCTCTATCTTTCCATACCATTTTTTAAGTGCTAAAGAAGAAGGAAGGAAATATGACACTTAGAGTCCGGTCAATACAGACATGCAAGGGTGCAAAAATTACGGTAGAGCAAAAAAATTGGTATGAATGTTCCAAAAAATTTTTATTCAAGGTGTTGAAAATGGGTTTTTCGCGTTTTTCAGCAAAACTGTAAGATTTATCATAAAATTAGATCAGACAAAAATTGTAGATCATATAATTATCTATAAAAAATCTCTTAATACTTTTTTTCCTAAGAGCCACCGTTTCTGAGATATAACGATTATAAAAGTTGTAATCTTCATAATATGCACATTATTCGTCAGATTCGTAATCGTCCAATATTCACGATAACGGGTACATTTTTTAACCAAATTTCAAAAACACGGTCTCGAATTGAAGAGGAATGTTTGTATTATAATCCTATCTGAATGGATTTTTCTTTAAGCGACGGGAAAGCTTTCAAAAGCGCTCCAGAGAAAGGAAATTTTTTAGCGGTTTTTTTCGAGCGTCCTCCGCGCCGATTTTGAAAAATCGTAGCTCCGCCGGGTTCGGAATCGAAACGACTAAATCGGGCCCCCTTTTTTCCCACATCCTTATTTACTATATCCAAAATTTCTGACCCTCCTAGGTTAATCCTGTGGCGAGGGCGAATTTTTCTTTGAAAACGTCAAAATGTCGCGTTTTTTAGCGAAAAAAACAAAAAGGTAATACTGCTTAGCTTTTGACTCTAGCCGGAGGAAAAAAATCGCGAATGGCATTTTCGTAAAGAGGAAACAGACTTACGTACCCATAGCGGAGCAATTTTTCAAAATATTTGTTTGTATCTCATATTCTGACGTTTGAAAATCGGGGTACAATTTTGGACATTTTTTAACGAAATTTAAAAAATCGTACCTACCAAATGACTGGACCAATTTTAACGAAACGCGGATTATATTGTGGCTAAAAGTACCCTTAATACCCAGAAAAATAATCGGTTTTACCCGGTGCGTCCAGCGACGTGGGGATTTTTTTTTCCTAAAGCGTAGAAAAATATCGATAAAAAAACGTCGCGTAAAGAAAATTGGTAGAGGAAACTGGGCCAAAATGGGACAAAAACTGAAAAATCCCTACACGTGACCTATAAGAGGATTGTTTGAACGAGCTCGGTTTGAAGTTTTGAAATCTCTATCTTTTCATTTCATCTCACACCGACCTATTAAAATCAAAATTGCGTTTTTTCAACCCCCAGCGACCAAAATAATCGCTGTAAAGTAACAACACATCCTATCGTCTAACTAAAATATGCGTTGGAATGAGACTACTAAGCGATTTTTTCAATTTCGACAAAAAGTCAAAATTTTAATCGCACAAAAATTTTTGTAAAAAAATGCAATTTTGACAATTTTTTTACCCCCTTGCCCCTTCATCGATTTTAACGAATGATGGCTTATCTTAAACGTTTTTGCGTAGGCTTTCACACAAAAAAAGATTCGTTTTGATATCTTTATTCGTTTAGAAGTTATGACCGAATAACCGTTGAAAATTTGAAAATTTCACTTTTGGGCGTAGAAATTGTTATGAAATTTTTGATTAATCGGAAAATAATTAATTTTGACTGAACCAGTTGACTGATTAGAACGATTTATGGCTTACATTGACCGATAGAAAAATATTATTACTTGTATTACAGCTTCAGTGAAGTGTATACGTGGCGTACTTATGCATATTATGAAGATTACAACTTTTTCAACTATATATAATTAAACAACTATTATAATCGGTATATCTCAGAAACGGTGGCTCTTAGGAGAAAAAGTATTAAGTCATTTTTTATAGATAATTATATGATCTACAATTTTTGTATGACCCAATTTTTTGATAAAACTTAGCGTTTTGCTGAAAAACGCGAAAAATCCATTTTAAGACCTTTGATGAAAAATTCCTGAATGTAAGTTTCGAAGGGAGTAGGTATCTAAAAATCTTAGGAGAGGCAAACAAAAGTGCACCTGAACTAGATTTATAAGATAGTATCCTCCTCGGTGATCATATCACACCCAGTCAGCAAAGTTACCTCCCACAGACATCTTTGCGAGCTCCTATTTACTTCAAATTAGACCTCCCCTTAAACTCTCCAGAACGTCTCTGGGACTGCGAAATGTCCGCTACACAGGAAATTTCTTAGAAGTCCTGGGGAAGTCGCAAGTGAAGTCACAAACACTTCGCTATACGATTCAAGTGTAATATTGTAACTCACTTTGCGACTTACTTTTAACGCACTACATAACTATTATGAGATTCTATAAAAAAATATAGAATTTAAAAAATGCTATTGTATGGAATTGTAAGGATTTTGTTTTCAAAATTACACATTGACGCATTTTAGACAAAAATGCGTAACTTTTGACCCTAGTTTCATGGACACCAGGTATATAATTTATAAGTTTGGTAGTTTGGTTGTATTAACCTCGCATTATGAAATTTCAGAGATGTTACAATTACGTCAAGATCTGGCAGGAAGTTCCTGGGAGATCTATGCGTAAACTTTTTGTAATCTCACAATAAAGTAAGATTAGGAATTCTTAGGGATGTTCCATTGAGGTCGAGATCTATTGGGAAATCACTGGGAGATCGATGCGATTTTTTTTGTAACCTCTCAATAAGGTAACATTAGGAATTGTCAAAGATGTTCCATTGAGGTCGCGACCTGGGAGATCTATGCGAATTTTTTTGTAACGTCTCAATAAAGTAAGAAAGAAAGATCTTCTATGTTTAGTGGGCAGTTCTACAAACTGAATTGGCTGGTCTATTATCAATCAGAAGATCCATACTTGGGGACTGTTGGCCAAGTATGGACGACATCAGTGAGGTTCTGCCTGGAAATTTGTTCAGGCTATAGCCGAAACAATTGTATGGCTAGGGTGGATAGGGAAGGAGCCTCGACCTTCACCTAAATCCAGATCTCATGAAACTGAAGTTATTTAGGGTAGATCCTTTTCAAATGATCACCTTGTATGTTTTTAGGGTTACAAAAACTTTCAAACTATTGGTTTTTTTGTAGTTAATGCTTCTCCTCAAACCTTAACATTTAACATTAGAAAGCGAACGTGACCCTCGTCTTTCAAATTATTATTTCCTTATAAAACAGTAGTTATTGGTTATTACAAGTTCAGGGTCTTTAATTAGTTTGAACTTTACCAGATAAATCACTTATTAAATCTATGGTAAAAGTACCATGATAGTACCAATTTCATACATGACTCATCTTTAACGTTATGTAAAATTGAAATTATGGATGATGAAGAAGAGAAGATTTTTGGAAAATATTTGTATTTTTTTGAATTTTGAGTAAATTGATTTTTGATATTGAAAAGACAAAATGTTGAGTACAAAGCGAGATGAAAGTGTAGCCGTGAAAGTGTGACCTAGAACCGAGTGCTTCTGGTCTTGACGCAGCCAGAATCTCGCTCAGTTTCCTCAAGGTCGTGTATGTGCAATGAACGCGCTTTGGTCACTTCCAATTTATTTCTTTTTATCTCTTTCCGCGTCTCAGCACGAAACTTTTTTAATTACAAGCCCACGGAAACGCTATTAAAACCACACAGCGGGCTACCCGACTTTGGTTTCACCGAGAAGACGTAATAAAAACATTAAAAACACCTTTCGAAAATTCACATAATCACGTCTGACCTTCCACCACCAAAAATATTGTAATTTCCTCAAATGGCTTTTCAGTTTTTTTTTTCCAATCTCGATCAATCACACTTTCTTTCCCAGAAATAACAATTCCAAGAATTTTGATATACTCCAATAATTTGGAATTTTCATACCAAAAGAGAGTACCATTAAATTTTTTTCTGGAAGTACCATTGGTTGATACAAATAATTTGTAGAGTGAATTATTAAAATTAGGAAATTTAAAGTAAACAATCAAATAATTTAATTTGCAGTACTTTCTTTTTGTCGTTCCAGGTGGAAAGTATAAAAAATGGAGGATGGTCCAAAGAGTTTATAAAAAGAAAGCGACCAATTTCGCAATGTTTGCTAAGATTTTTTTATACAATCAACTTTAAAAGTAAAAGTACCATCGATTACAAGATATTGCAAAAATCAAGTTAGCGATTTTAATTAGTTACAGGCGCTAAGCGTTAATAGGCGCTAAAGATTGAAGGTAAAAGCTGCTTTCATTGGTTATAGGATTATGCGATTTAACTATGTCAAAATTTCAATTTTAAGTAATTTTAGAAAATACTGTGTATTTTAGTTTATAACATAAATTAAATTTTTGAGTAACTAAACGTTTTATGGCTTGGTCACTTTCTTCGACAATTTCAAGCTCGATGACTCAACGTACCATGACCGATATTTATTTAAATTAAGCGTGACCCCCGCTTGGAGAATATGAAATTCAAGTGGGCTTACGAGGATAATTTCTCCAATAATTTGGGCATTCGCTCGTGCCACTTATGCAATTAAAACAAAAACGGCCTTGACGATCGGGTATCCCCCAAGGTACAACTTTTGACTCTCGTGCATATCCGCACTTTTTACACCTTGCCAGAGAAATTGAGGTCGTTATGTAACAAAATCTTCAACGCATCCGCTTTAAATTACCTAAAAATCACTGCAATTCATAAAAATCTGTAATCATGGAGGAAGAATGGTAGGTACAAAAAATTGGGGTACCTCTAATTTTATTCATGTATTTTTTTTTGTAGCGAATAACAATTAATATTAAGAAATGAAGATCTTAAAACTTGAGAAGTAAAAGCTGGGTACCATGCGAAAAAGTTGGTGATTAAAATAATTTATGTTCTTTCTCGAATGCTCATTTCCATGGTTTTAATTAACACGCACGTTTTATTATAAATTATGCAGGTGCTTGTGGTGATTCTGAAAATACTGCAATTTGCTAAATTTTTTTTTCATTTGCAAATACAAATGAAAGTGTTGTGGTTTTCGCGTCCGTCACGTCCGAAACTCCATGTCGAATGATGGATCGCGAAAGTGTAACACCAAGATCGTTATTTGTTAACACTAACACTACAAATTTAAATTAAATTAACGCTTTTCACGCCGACAGTTTTAATCAACATTCTAGGACAAAATTGCTGCATGTCTCTTCAAGCGAAATTAATTAAAACTCTTCATTCGCAGATTTTTACTTTAACAACCAACCAATTTTTTTAAATTTAATTATTTTTTAAGATACATTATACCTAAAAAAATTTGATTTTTTTGAGATTTTTTTGGGGTAGAGAATCCCTACATTTCATCCATTTTTTATTATCTTTCATTTGAAAAAAATCGTAAAAAAAAATTTTGAGTTATTTTTAAGGTTTGAAATTTTTAATGGAAATCGGTTTTTAATTTTTTTCTCGAAAACTATAAAAGATACCGGTTTCAAATTTTTACCAAAAGTAAATAACGTAGATAGACGCGTTTTAAAAAATATTTGGTTAAAATCGGTTAAATAGTTTTTTTGGAAAAAATTCGCAAAATTTTGGCAAAATTTTGGTACAAATACGGTTCTGGACGCCGCAATTTTAAACCGATAATTAAAACTTTCACGGAATTTGGTAGAGGAGGTGACTGGGCGAATTTTAAACTATAAAACGTTTCGGTGGTGCTAATAGTTTCGAAGATATTAATTATTTTGTGAAAAGTGAAATATTTCAGACCGAAATTTTGGCTCCAAATGGAGATTTTGTTTATTTAAGCTACATTTTCGGTGATGACTCGAAAACGGAAAGAGATAGCGAAGTGATTCTTTTTTTGACGTAAAGTGAACTTAAAGAGCTTTTAGGAAAGGTGCATAAAATAGGGTTGAAATATAATTTGAAGGGTGAATTTCACCCATAAATACAAAATGCGATATAAAAAAAAAAATTTTCGTTACTTTTTTGAAATTTAAAATACCCTATGCGTGGGAGCTTTCGGTTCAAAGAGTAGATTCTATAGTGTTTTTAAAATTGAAAATCCGTTAAAAAGTGACCCGGCGGGAGCCACTCACCCCAAAAATCAAAATTTCGAGTTTATTTGTACCTAATTTCCCAACCCTACCAAATATAAAAAATTTGAGTAGCGTATACACTGTAAAAAATATTCCTTTTTAAAGTTGCCAAAGAAAATTGCAAAAATTTTTAAAACTGTGGGAGCCAGATGTGTCCAAGTTGGACTGCGTTTTACCCGATTTTTTTAACATTTAACGTTCGATTTTTTTCCAAGGTACAGGGTAAAAATTTCAAGATGCTGATTTTTTCTCTCATAAATAAATACCAAATAAGTAAAATAAAAAATATTCGAGTATTACAGGTTCTTCCGATGAAAAGTTACGAATTTTCAAAGTTCGCGTCGAAATAGCGCGAAAAATATAGCGTCAATTTGGGGGCACCAAAATGGCATAAAGAGTAAACGCATCCAAAAAAAAACTCCCGTTTTAAGGTAAAATCTGGAATTTAGATGAGGAATAAAGCAATCGCGATTTTTTTCCTCCTTCTAATCGAAGCCAAAAAGTTTTGGCACTTTTTCCGTCCGAAAAAAACGGTAGAATTGTACAGTTTGCGTCTCGGGGCCGTGACGTCACACCTTTGCGCTGTGGGGCTTAAAAATCGGTCAGGGTAATCCCAAGGATGTTAGAATAAAAGGGGCCAAATTTCGTCGCTTTCCTTTAGAATCCGACAGAGTTACGATTTTTCAAAGTTAACGCCGCCGCAAACCCGAAAAAAAGCGATAAAAATCGACCATTTTCAGGATTTTTTTTCAAAGTGTTGGGGAGGTCCAAAAAATTTAAAATTCGAACCATACTTGCAATCGACATCCCTCTTTACATTGGAACCGGAATTCTTAAAATCGGACGAAAAAAAACCACCATTTCGGCCGCTCCTCGCAAAAACTAAAATGCCCGAATTGGAGAAAACTCCGAAGGAAAAAAGGCGAACGATAAATTGCAAAAATGTAAAAAAAACCAAACGATAAAATAGATTTTAATTCGTATTTTTCTTCTATCTGCATATATTTTATGTTGGCCTTTTGCCGTTCTGACGTTTTTTTTGCGTTGCTCTTTTGTCTAATTCGACCTAGGTTTTTTATACATGTCGGCTTTTAGATATTCAGCCTTTTAAGGTAGACCTTTCAGGGAAAATGAAAAAGAAAATACAAAAACCAAAACGATTTTTTTCTAGCATTTTATCTCAAGGAAAAAAAAATGCGGTTTTTTTATTTCTAATTTTATACATGTACCTAAATACCCTTTCTTTTTGATATTTTAATTTTTTTGTAATTTTGGTGCAAAAAAATCAGCATATCTCAATTTTATTCCTGGACGAAAAAACGCAAGTAAAATGTTAAAAAAAATTTAAATGGTACGCAAGTTTGTTTTGTAAAATTAATTCTTTAAATTTGTTTTAACCCCCAGGAGTTGCACGTTTTTAAAGAGGCCATAACGGTTTCTTCACGTCATAAAAAGAATCATTTTAATATCTATTTTAGTTTTCGAATTATGACTGAAAATGTTGCTCGAATAAACCAAAATTTTCCACCATTCACAAAATATTTTTTTCTGAAAAATCTAATTAACCGATTTTAACCAAATATTTTTTAAAATACGTCTATTTATAATATTTATATTCAGTAAAAATTTCAAATCGGTAACTATTACAGTTTACGCGAAAATAATTATAGGGCGATTCGAAATAAAAAATTTCAAAAATTTTTTTTCGATTTTTTTTTTAAATTGATCCGGCAAATGAACGATAATAAAAAAAAATGATTAAATATGAATGGTTAGTTACCTCTTTCACCTACACAACTGTTTTGACAAAAAAATTATTGAACGAAAAGTCGAAAGTGGTTTGGAAATAAAGAATAAATGTTGATTTTAAATTGTCGCGATTCCTGTTTAATTATTTATGAACGAATTTTCAATTTTAAAAATGAAATCGAAATAACTTTTTGGACCCCAAGACTCCACGTGTAGGGTTTTTTGAATTTCGCCCAAATAACGCAAATAAATTCATTTTATTTCACTTTTTAGAAAAGCTGATTTTTTGAAGCTTTATGACAAAATAAAAAATTTAAATTTATTTCACGCTCACGGGTTGTATTTTTCCAAAAAGGCCTTAAAAGCGTCTTTACGATAAAAAAATACTTTAATACCTTTTTTCGTTTTTGAGTTATGACTGAAAAGATTGCTCGAATCAACAAAAATTTTGCTCTGAAATTTTCGACATTTCACAAAATAATTAATATTTTTAAAACTACTTTATCCAGCAAGAAGTTTGATAACTCAAAATTCGTAACTTAATCTCTTCTACTTAAATTTGCTAAAAAAATAATTTTGGGTTTAAAATTGTACTAAAATTATTCCAAAATTTTCACGGTAATCTCCAGGATGTTAGAATAAAAGGGGCCAAATTTCGTCGCGTTCCTTTTGAATCCGACGGAATTGAGATTTTTCAAATTTAACGCCGCCGAAACCCCGAAAAAACCGATAAAAATTTTCAAGAATTTTTTTCAAAGTGTTGTGGAGGTCCAAAAAAATTAAAATTCGAACCACACTTGAAATCAATATCCTTTTTTACATAGGAACCGGAATTCTTAAAATCGGACGAAAAAAACCACTCCTCGCAAAAAACGTCCAAATTCGGTGTAAAAATACAAAAGGGGTTGTATCTTCACACCCTTAATAGATAGATCTGGGTGGGTCAAAACCGCCGTCTTCAAAATCTGATCCCCCATAACA
This sequence comes from Stenus bimaculatus, assembly GCA_963971135.1. NCBI lineage: Eukaryota > Metazoa > Arthropoda > Insecta > Coleoptera > Staphylinidae > Stenus > Stenus bimaculatus. The sequence goes on from OZ020182.1 coordinate 1,635,191, forward strand.
TACTAAAATTTAGTGCGATTGAATTTCGGACACTTAGGGGATGAACTGGATTTTTCGTTTGGGGCGGAATAACTTTTTTTGGGGTGGTCCGTTCGAAAAGGGGCATCGAAATTTTTTCTTAGAATTTTCTTCTCCTTACACCTACAAAATTTCAACTCTCCATGAAAAAAAAACACCTTCCCTGTTTCGGTTTTAGTATTAGTAATTAAAACCACTTTTGTAATGTTCACCCTTATGGTATGGGTAATAGGGGTGATTTTGGCGGATTATAAAAAGGGTAAAGGTAATGTGTTGTAGTAAAAGTATTTAAAATCCAATTATAGTAATAAAATACATAAAAAAGTAATCTTGCATAAATTTTCTGCTTTTTAGAAACGTTTTAACGACGTCTTTTGTGAGCGGATTGAATCACTATTAAATACAACATGTCATAACTAGACATTCCGCGAAAGAAAGCAAAATCTTCTATTAAATATAATTAAGCGCCCGTTTTATTTATTGTGCGTGATTATCAAACTTGACTATAGATTGAGTGAAACTTTTAAAATTTGCTCGACTCAGTTATTTTTGCATTGAACTACAGACAAACGAAGAGAAATTTATTTCTTCAACGAGCATCGCCCATTGTTTAAACGAAAATTTAACTTTACTAAAAAATTATACCCATCCTATTGTTTTCCACAACTTTTTCCCAGCAGTTAAAATTTTACGACTCCTAAATACTTTAAATTAATTACAAGCATACCATTAAAACCACAATGATTTCATCATGAATATAATCATAATACACTTGAATCTTCTAAATTTTTTGATTTCTTCAAAGTTTTTTTTTTTTTTTTTTTTTTTTTTTTTTTTTTTTTTTTTAATGAAAAGGTTTCTGGTGTAATAGTGACTCACATAGGGGGTACCCCAGGTCATTTAATCAATGTTTAAAATTCCCCAAAAAAGAGGTTAATTGAGGTAACTTGTAGGATAGAATAGTGGAAATACCAAAATAAAGTGGTACCATAGGAAAACAAAGAGGCTGGTAAACCCAGTAGTAACAAAAGCTTTAGTAAGGAGTAAATCCAAACACTGGATAAATTTTCAGTGAAAGTGGTGAAAGTTAACTCTCTAGCTCGTCAGGCGCGTATTCACCAGTCGGCCTCTGGCGTCCAAGGCTGTGAGGTGGTGCACCCAACAAATTCAAATCCAAGAAAATCGGGCGCGCGTGCGGTTCAAGTGTTGCCAACTTAACGCGTTATGTGTAAATAAAGGAATAAAACCACGAAGAACTAAATGGAACACCATGAACATCTTACATTCGGGAATACTAGCCGCCTTTATGTCAATTTTTCTAATAAGAGCAACAGATCCTCCTGCAGAAATAACTGGATCTTTGCTCTCCCAACAAGAGCGAATTAAAGAACTAGCATTCCGAACTTTAAATGGCCGAAAACTAACCCAAGAAGATTACTTAAAGCAAAACCTACAAAAGACTGATTACGAGAAATTACTGGAAAAAGACATAGTCCAACCGTTACTTAGGTTATACGAAAAACAAAACGAGAGTATCAAAATAAGTCGTAGGGATGATAATTTCGAGCAAAACCGTAATGTAGCCGAACACATCGGGGAGATTTTACCTCCAAATTTTGAAAGGCGTTTGTTGTATAATCGACGTAAATCCAGTGAGTTTACTGATGATAATTTTCGGCAAACAATGGTGTTCCCGCAGGAATTTAGGAAACCGATTAGGTTCCAAGGTGATCGTTTTAGGCCTGAGTACGAGCCTGGTGATTTCGAGGTTTCTGATGAAAGGCAGGCTGAAACAATTCCGAGATTCGGGCCGCCTCCAAGCGAAATTCCTGGATTTCGGGTTCCAAGACGATTACCTTATAGGGACGTGGTTTTTCATAATCGCGAACCGTTTTATGATCAAACCCCAGCCCATGCTTGGGAGGTGGGTAATTGGGCTGCGGGCATAGCTGGAAGTAGAAGACCGCGTGTGATTTTTCCCTCTGATCTGGTCGCGTTTCGGGATACCAACGCCAACGCTCAAGAGCAAGAACCAGACTTTTTAGCAGGGGATTCTAACCTGCAGGATTTACAGCAGCAGGATAATAGGGATAGAGGTGCGTTTTATTAGATGCACTCAATGCTACTAACACTATGCCTTTTAATCTTCAAAAGCACGTAGGTTTAAACAAAAATCTTCAATTATAACCACTTCAATCTATTTTTTTTTTCTAAAGGGAAAATGGTCGCTTTAAAAACATACACCAATAACATCCAACAACAAAAATAAACACTTTTATTTTAGTACCATTTTTATTGGGTGGTCTTGAATATTTAATTTTTTATTTTAGAAACTGTAATTTTTAGATTAAAAAAAAAAAATGATATTTTGATCTTGGTTCCTCTATTTTGGAGTTGTATTTGTAACAAACTTTTGTGCTAGTGTTTTTCTTTGATATCTTAAAATTAGATGGTTCTAAATGTAGTAAATTCTGGTATTAGGGTAAAAATTTTAAAAAGTAGTAATTTTCCAGTTGATTGATATAATCGAAAAATTGATATTAATAGAAACGTTTATGAAAAGTGAAACTGTAAAAGCCAAACAAACAAAAGTGAAACCTAAGAAAGCGCAATGATGAAAATTAAGAGGCATAAGGTTGGGCTTGACCAGGTGTATAAATTTTTTTTTTTATAAAAATTTTTACGACGTGCGTGCAGGAATTGCTGGAATGGAGGAACTTTGCAGTTCTGGCGCTACGTGCGTGTTCTTTTTGACGTGTTGGATGTCAGGAGGATTGTTGGAGGACCCCTGCGATGGGTTTTTGAGAGGGTGCTGTCACAGGGGTTCCTCCAAAACAGGAGAAAGCTACGGCCAGGCGGTCGGTACCCTTGAAGCCCCACGGGAAACCCCCAAGGCACAAGCCAACCTTTTGGATACAGAGTCTCGTAAGTGAATAGTTTATACAGTGGGTACCGATTCGCTTCAAAGACACCAATATTCCTGCACGCACCTTGCATGAGTTTTTAACTTTTTCATTTTTTTTTACTAACTGCTTGGCTTATAACATCATCAAAACCTTATGGTACCATCACATCATAAAAATGGGTACAACCCCAATTTTTGAAGTCATGAAAAAAAAATTACTATGTTTCAGGTTCTCCACCTTATAATATGTCATAATTACATTTTTTTTTGTATTTTCAAAATGCGCGTTTTCAAATAAAAAATCGGTTCGAGCTCTAAAAACCAAAAATTTTCTAAGTATTTTTAAAATGTCTACAAAAGAGGTCTTGTGTTTTAAGTAAAAAAAAGGAGTTGCATATTTTTTTGTATTTTAAAAACGTTATTAAATATGACGTTCATTTTCATGAAAAAAAAAACAAGTTCGAAATAAAATATCCACAATTTCTTATTAAAAATTGAGTTTTTATATTTTAGATTCTCTAAATTAATAAATGTAAAAACCAAAAATTTTCTAAATATTTTTTAAGTATTTTTAAAATGTCCTCAAAAGAGGTCTTGTGCTTTTAAGTAAAAAAAAGTAGTTGTAAGCTCTAAAAATGAACGTTAGTATTAAAAATAGGCACATATTTTTATGAACAAAAAATTTGTTTGCTTCAGATTCTCCAATTTATAAAATGGAGTAATCAAAATAATTTTATTTATTTTTTATTAGAAATTGAGTTTTTATGTTTTAGATTCTTTAAATTAACAAATGTAAAAACCAAAAATTTTCTAAATATTTTTTAACTATTTTTAAAATGTCTTCAAAAAATGTCTTGCGTTTTTAAGTAAAAAAAAGTAGTTGTAAGCTCTAAAAATGGGCGTTAGTAATAAAAATAGGCACATATTTTTATGAACAAAAAATTTTTTGCTTCAGATTCTCCAATTTATAAAATGCAGTAATGAAAATAATTTTATTTATTTTTTTTGTATTTTTAAAACGTTATTAAATATGACGTTCATTTTCATGAAAAAAAAAACAAGTTCGAGCTCCAAAAACGCCTATTATAAATAAAATATCCACAATTTTTTATCAAAAATTGAGTTTTTATGTTTTAGATTCTCTAAATTAACAAATGTAAAAACCAAAAATTTTCTAAATATTTTTTAACTATTTTTAAAATGTCTTCAAAAAATGTCTTGCGTTTTTAAGTAAAAAAAAGTAGTTGTAAGCTCTAAAAATGGGCGTTAGTAATAAAAATAGGCACATATTTTTATGAACAAAAAATTTTTTGCTTCAGATTCTCCAATTTATAAAATGCAGTAATGAAAATAATTTTATTTATTTTTTTTGTATTTTTAAAACGTTATTAAATATGACGTTCATTTTCATGAAAAAAAAAAACAAGTTCGAGCTCCAAAAACGCCTATTATAAATAAAATATCCACAATTTTTTATCAAAAATTGAGTTTTTATGTTTTAGATTCTTTAAATTAACAAATGTAAAAACCAAAAATTTTCTAAATATTTTTTAACTATTTTTAAAATGTCTTCAAAAAATGTTTGCGTTTTTTAAGTAAAAAAAAGTAGTTGTAAGCTCTAAAAATGAACGTTAGTAATAAAAATAGGCACATATTTTTATAAACAAAAAATTTTTTTGCTTCAGATTCTCCAATTTATAAAATACAGTAATGAAAATAATTTTATTTATTTTTTTTGTATTTTAAAAACGTTATTAAATATGACGTTCATTTTCATGAAAAAAAAAACAAGTTCGAGCTCTAAAAACGCCTATTATAAATAAAATATCCACGATTTTTCATCAAAAATTGAGTTTTTATGTTTTAGATTCTCTAAATTAACAAATGTAAAAACCAAAAATTTTCTAAATATTTTCTAACTATTTTTAAAATGTCTTCAAAAAATGTCTTGCTTTTTTAAGTAAAAAAAAATAGTTGTAAGCTCTAAAAATGGGCGTTAGTAATACAAATAGGCACATATTTGTATGAACAAAAATTTTTTTTGCTTCAGATTCTCCAATTTATAAAATGGAGTAATCAAAATAATTTTATTTATTTTTTTTGTATTTTTAAAACGTTATTAAATATGACGTTCATTTTCATGAAAAAAAATCAAGTTCGAACTCTAAAAATGCACATTATAAATAAAATATCCACAATTTTTTATTAAAAATTGAGTTTTCATGTTTTAGATTCTCTAAATTAACAAATGTAAAAACCAAAAATTTTCTAAATATTTTCTAACTATTTTTAAAATGTCTTCAAAAAATATCTTGCGTTTTTAAGTAAAAAAAATTAGTTGTAAGCTCTAAAAATGGGCGTTAGTAATAAAAATAGGCACATATTTTTGTGAAAAAAATAAATTTATGCTTCAGATTCTCCAACTTATAAAATGCAGTAATCAAAATAATTTTATATATTTTTTTGTATTTTTAAAACGTTATTAAATATGACGTTCATTTTCATGAAAAAAAAAACAATTTTGAACTCTAAAAACGCCTATTATAAATAAAATATCCACAATTTTTTTATTAGAAATTGTGTTTTTATGTTTTAAATTCTCTAAATTAACAAATATAAAAACAAAAAATTTTCTAAATATTTTCTAAGTATTTTTAAAATGTCTTCATAAGAGGTCTTGCGTTTTTTAGTAAAAGAAAGTAACTACTGCATGCTTGAAAAATGGCCTATATTGATAAAAATAGGCACATATTTTTGTGAAAGAAATAAATTTATGCTTCAGATTCTCCAATTTATAAAATACAATAATCAAAATAATTTTAGATATTTTTTTTTGTATTTTTAAAACGTTATAAAATATGATGTTCATTTTCCTGAAATAAAATAAAGTTCGAACTCTAAAAACGTCTATTATAAATAAAATATGCACAATTTTTTATTAAAAATTGAGTTTTTATGTTTTAGATTCTCTAAATTAACAAATGTAAAATCCAAAAATTTTCTAAATATTTTTTAACTATTTTTAAAATATCTTCAAAAGAGGTCTTGCGTTTTTAAGTAAAATAGAAGTAGTTGCAAGCTTGAAAAACGGCCTTTATTGATAAAAATAGGCAAATATTTTTGTGAAAAAAATAAATTAATGCTTCAGATTCTCCAATTTATAAAATGCAATAATCAAAATAATTTTATATATTTTTTTGTATTTTTAAAACGTTATTAAATATGACCTTCATTTTCATGAAAAAAAAAACTCTAAAAACGCCTATTATAAATAAAATATTCACAATTTTTTATTAAAAATTAGGTTTTCATGTTTTTGATTCACTAAATTAACAAATTTAAAAATCAAAAATTTTCTTAATATTTTTTAAGTATTTTTAAAATGTATTCAAAAGAGGTCTTGCGTTTTTAAGTAAAAAAAAAGTAGTTGCAAGCTCGAAAAATGGCCATTATTGATAAGAACGGGCACATATTTTTATGAATTATGCTTCAGATTCTCCAGTTTATATAATTTTTTTTTGGATTATTAAAACATTGTTAGAAATGGTTTTTTATTTAAAAATTTCTCGTGTTTTGAAGAAAACGATTCATGAAGATTTTCTGTGATTAGGATGATTAAAATCGAATTTAAGTTTGATTGAAAATAAAATTGCTCAAGATTTTTTACTGAAATTAAAACCAAATTCACTACGGTAATTTTGATATTAAATGCCAAACTTGAAAACATGTAATTTTGTTGAAATAAAGGTAGAATTAAATTGTAATGTTAATTCCTGATAAATTACCCAATTTCCTATTTTTTGGTTTAGAAAAAAAAAACCTGAAACGCAATAGCTGCATTAAAATTAAAACCACTAATTTGTTGCAAGGAAAAAACAAGAAATGATATAATTGGTTAAAAAAATAATTTCTGCTAATTAAATTTATTAGAAATTATATAAAATTACCATGGCGAATTCAAAAACCCATGTAAAATATACGCTTCATCCGTAATGTGAAAGTGAAAGGATTTATTAAGTGAAATATTACTAAATAAGAAAAAAATGTAGAAATTGGTTATCGCACAAGGTCATCACACGCAACGATGCTTTTTTGTTGTTATTTGAAGATTAATATGATACTTATATTTATTACAAAGTAAATAATAAGCCTATTCAATTGATTGCTTTAAGAAAATGGAAAGTACTTGTATAATTATTTTTTTAAATTAGAAAATTTAAATGATTTAATATTAATACTGATTGATGTAATGATGCTAAAATTAAGATTGATTAATTTAATTGGAAATATTAATCAAGTTCAAAGTCGTTTCATGTCTTTTATTCCGTCAAGTAGCTAAAAACAATAAAAGTTCGCAATTAGTGTAAAGATGTCAGTCAGAATTTGCAAATAATGCTATCATTAAAAGCGGAACAATATAAAAAACTCAGTTTTATGGAGTGCATTGTTTGAATATAGAAAGTGTCAACACCTCAAGAATCAGGTCATTATTTTTCTTTTGTTTGCCATTTTTAAAATTTGACTTATTTTTTCTTAAATATTCTGTTATTTTAGTAGTTTTAATAATGAAAATATGAGTTGAAATTTTGTTTTGAGTTGGAAGCAACAAGCGTGGAGAGAATGAATATGGATTATTCAAACTCGAGGTCCATTTACATTTCCTTTTTGGATAAAGGAAACTATATTTGTACTACATTACTAATGCACGTTTATCATAAAACTTTATTTATTATTATTATTATTAGAAAGCTTCATAAATTTTGCATTGAATTTAATTAAAATTAAACTCGAGCTTATACGATATATTTTATTATTTATGGTATAATTATTCCTAAAATCAACAATTTTAATGTAAAAAATTTTTATTTAATCATAAATTTAAAAAATTAATTAAAGCACATAAAATAAGCCTTTCCTGCTTATTCCTTTTTTATTATTTTTTTTAATACCAGTATAATTCTGTTGTTAAACAATACATAATTAGTAAACGAATAAATTATATAAAATAATTTAACATGAAACTAATAAATAATACAATATCTCTACATTATTAACCTTATTCCTGATAATTTATTATTATTATCTCGTTATTTTTACATATTGTTATTGCAAAGATTAACATCTTTATGCATAACTGAGCACAGTTAAAAATTATATGAACGTAATTAATGTTTTATTTAATTTTTATTATAGATTTATGCTTTATTTTACATAAATATATATTTTTATTATTTTATTTTATTATTAGTTTTTTTTTAATCAGAAATTTTAAAGTACAAATCCGGGCCTGTGCCACGTATTTTTTAAGAAATCGCAACATTTTTTTGTTATTTAATAGAGAAAAGAATTCTGCAAATTTTAAGCCATCAAACATCTAAATCGGTTAAGTAGTTCTCACAAAATTAATTATTTTCCAATTTACCCTAAAATATTTTTATACAAAATTGGGTTTTTTGTACTTTTCGAATCATAACTCCGGAATAAAAAAAGATATCGTAACGAATCTTTTTTTGAATTAAAGAGCATTCAATAAACTTTAAACCAAATTATCACTTGTTAAAATCGGTGAAGTGGAAGCGCAGTAATAAATTTATCGGATTCGCATTTTTTTTCAAAAGTTTTGGTTAAAATAAATTTTAAGTACAAATCCGGGCCTTGTACGGCGTATTTTTTTAGAAATCGCAACAATTTTTTTGTTATTTAATGGAGAAAAGATTCCTGTAAATTTTAAACCATCAAACACCTCAATTGGTTAAGTAGTTCTCACAAAATTAATTATTTTCCAATTTACCCTAAAATATTTTTATACAAAATTGGGTTTTTTGTACTTTTCGAATCATAAATCCGGAATAAAAAAAGATATCGTTACGAATCTTTTTTTGAATTAAAGAGCATTCAAAAAACTTTAAACCAAATTATCACTTGTTAAAATCGGTGAAGTGGAAGCGCAGTAATAAATTTATCGGATTCGCATTTTTTTTCAAAAGTTTTGGTTAAAATAAATTTTAAGTACAAATCCGGGCCTGTACGGCGTATTTTTTAAGAAATCGCAACATTTTTTTTCTTATTTAATGGAGAAAAGATTCCTGTAAATTTTAAACCATCAAACACCTCAATCGGTTAAGTAGTTCTCACAAAATTAATTATTTTCCAATTTACCTTAAAATATTTTCATACAAAATTGGGTTTTTTGTACTTTTCGAATCATAACTCCGGAATAAAAAATGATATCGAAACGAATATTTTTTTGAATTAAAGAGCATTCAATAAACTTTAAATCAAATTATCACTTGTTAAAATCGGTGAAGTGGAAGCGCAGTAATAAATTTATCAGATTCGCATTTTTTTTCAAAAGTTTTGGTTAAAATAAATTTTAAGTACAAATCCGGGTCTGTACGGCGTATTTTTTTAGAAATCGCAACAATTTTTTTGTTATTTAATGGAGAAAAGATTCCTGTAAATTTTAAACCATCAAACACCTCAATCGGTTAAATAGTTCTCACAAAATTAATTATTTTTCAATTTACCCTAAAATTTTTTTATACAAAATTGTGTTTTTTGTACTTTTTGAATCATAACTCCAGAACGAAAAAACATATCGAAATGAATCTTTTTTTTGAATTAAAGAACATTCGAACAGTTACCAAGTTATCACTTGTTAAAATCGGTGGAGTGGAAGCTCAGTAATAAATTTATAGGATTCGTATATTTTTTTCAAAAGTTTTGGGTTAAATAAATTTTAAGTACAAATCCGGGCCTGTGCACCGTATTTTTTTGAAATCGCAACATTTTTTTTGTTATTTAATAGAGAAAAGAATCCTGCAAGTTTTAAACCATCAAACATCTCAATCGGTTAAGTGGTTCTCACAAAATTAATTATTTTCCAATTTATCCTATTTTTATACAAAATTGTGTTTCTTGTACTTTTTGAACCATAACTCCGGACCGAAAAAAGATATCGAAACGAACCTTTTTTTGAATTAAAAATCATTCAAAAAACTTTAAACCAAGTTATCACTTGTTAAAATCGGCGAAGTGGAAGCGCAGTAATAAATTTATCGGATTCGCATATTTTTTTAAAAAATTTTGAGTTAAATAAATTTTTAGTACAAATCCGGGTCTGTACGGCGTATTTTTTAAGAAATCGCAATATTTTTTTTGTTATTTAATGGAAAAAAGAATCCTGCAAATTTTAAGCCATCAAACATTTCAACCGGTTAAGTAGTTCTCACAAAATTAATTATTTTCCAATTTACCCTAAAAATTTTTTATCCAAAATTGTGTTTTTTGTACTTTTTGAACCATAACTCCGGACCGAAAAAATATATCGAAACGAATCTTTTTTTGAATTAAAGAGCATCCGAAAAGCTTTAAATCAAGTTATCACTTATTAAAATCGGTGAAGTGGAAGCGCAGGAAGAAATTTATAGGATTCGTATATTTTTTTCAAAAGTTTTGGGTAAAATAAATTTTAAGTACAAATCCGGGCCTGTACGGAAATCGCAACAATTTGTTATTTAATGGAGAAAGGAATCCTTCAAATTTTAAATCATCAAGTATCTCAATCGGTTAAGTGGTTCTCACAAAATTAATTATTTTCCAATTTACCCTAATTTTTTTTTATACTAAATTGTGTTTTTTGTACGTTTCGAATCATAACTCTGGAACGAAAAAAGATATCTAATCGAATCTTTTTTTGAATTAAAGAGTATACGAAAAGCTTTAAACCAAGTTATCACTTGTTAAAATCGGTAGAGTGAAAACGCAGTAATAAATTTATAGGGTTCGTATTTTTTAGAAATCGCAACATGTTTTTTGTTATTTAATGAAAATATTTGGCACTTATAAATAACTAACTTGTTTCTTCTTTCAGGTTGTGGAATTTCGACAAGACAACAAGCTCAAAGAAGAATCGTTGGAGGAGATGAGGCTGGATTTGGTAGTTTTCCTTGGCAAGCTTATATCCGCATAGGATCTTCCAGGTATAAGTTGCAGTAACAGCTAGTTATAAAAATGATTAAAGCTTCTTCTTCCTTCTTCCTTCTTTTTCCTTCTTCTTCCTTCTTCTTCCTTCTTCTTCTTTCTTCTTCATTCTTCTTCCTTCTTTTTCCTATTTCTTCCTTCTTCTTCCTCCTTCTTCCTCCTTCTTCCTTCTTCTTCCTTCTTCTTCCTTCTTCTTCCTTCTTCTTCCTTCTTCTTCCTTCTTCTTCCTTCTTCTTCCTTCTTCTTCCTTCTTCTTCCTTCTTTTCCTTCTTCTTCCTTTTTCGCCCGTCTTTGTGCTTCTTCGTTCTTCATCCTTCTTCATTTTTCTTAAGTCCTCTTCCTCCTTCTTTTTTCTTCATATTATATCTTCTTTTTTCTAATGCGCTGTTATCTTGGTTCTTGGTGCTATTGACCAGTAAGGAACGAAATGATAAAAATGCTAATTTTAGCGCTTTAGGTGAAGGTATTAAAATAAAAAAGAGAGTATAATTAAAGTTGGTTACGCAAAACCTTTCGTATCGTATAATTATCGTTTTTTAATCTTAATTTCACTTTAATGAAGCACGCGGTAATAAGTTACAACAATTATTTCATCGTGTTCCTTGATGAAGAGCGGGTTGTCTTGGCAAGGACAATACGTGACCACAAAAACAACTTTCTTCGCCATGTCAACGATCTTAAAATGACCACTTTCTTTTTCATTGGCGATGTTCTAATATAAGAATTTAAAGAAGACGCTAAATTTATTGCTAAACTAATTAATAATTCAGCAGGTGTGATATTATCTTTTTATGAGATTTCATTACCATATAACCACCTATAATTTATTAAACAAAATATATAATTATCCATTATGAAAGCTAAGCATTCGATTATTGAAAGTTACTTTTATTACACTACAAAAAGTTACTAAACGAGTAATCAATTAAAATTTAAATTAATTTGCATGTATGAATTATTTTTTAAATTACTCAAGAATTTATGAGAACAAAAAAGCGAGGCGCCTGAATTTCTTATAAGGTTAAAATTTATTCATCAGAAGAGAGAGTGTTAATAGAGAAAATAAATTACAAATACTTTTATCATTACTTTAATAAATTTATACAATGATTTGTTATTAATTTAACGTGGATCATTAAATTTTTTGGTAATCAAATTTTTTTTTCAGATGTGGTGGTTCTTTAGTAAGTAGAAGGCATGTGGTCACTGCAGGTCATTGTGTAGCACGTGCAGTTCCAAGACAAGTTCATGTAACTCTGGGAGATTATGTTATAAATTCTGCTGTGGAACCTTTACCAGCTTATACATTTGGTGTATCACAAATACAGGTTAGTTTATGTTTAAAAAAAATTTATACTAAAAAATTAAAAAAAAAAAATGATTGATCAAAATTTAGTTTTTTTAGATGTTGCAGTTTTAAGGTAAGGTTATTTATTAAATTTTTTTTAATACTGTAATTATTGCACTTCATAATTTTACAGTAAAATCATTTCATACAACAGTTAACAGTTAAATTATTTAAAATGTACAGTGTAAGATTTAAAGTAACGGAAAATTAATCAAGCAAATATTTTTAATTGCAAAATTGTTTGAGTTCTGCTATTAACACTACTTAAAAAGTTATTAACATCATAAATTATTTTAAAAAAACTAGCAAATTTAAGCACAAACTGTGTCCAAGACAAATTAGCTAATTAAACCGGTATAAATAATTAATAAATATTTTTCCTTTAAAATCCTTCAATTTCATAATATTTTTATAATTTAAACCTGTATAAAAAAATTTAAAAAAATAATTTTTAAATTTTTTTTTCAAAATTCCTTGATTTAATTATATTTTTATATCTAGAAAAAAATTTAGTTAGCTTGCTCATTTATTAAAAGTTCTGTGGTTAAAAAGCTCTCATCAATGCAAATTAATTAATGAAGTATATGAAAAATCCCAATTTAAACCTGCATAAAAAATTAACCAAAAATTATTTTTAGAAAATTCCTTTAAAATCCTTAAATTTAATCATATTTTTATAATTGGCAGGAATTTAAGTTAGTTTACACATTTATTAATACTTCTCTTATTAAAAAGCTCTACAAAGTACAAATTTACTAATGAAAAACACGAAAATTGCACTTTAAACCTGTATAAAAAATTAACGGAAAATAATTTTCACAAATTTTCTTCAAAATTCTTTGATTTAATTATATTTTTATATGTAGAAAAAATTTAGTTAGCTTGCTCGTTTATTAAAAGTTCTGTGGTTAAAAAGCTGTCATCAATGCAAATTAATTAATGAAGTATATGAAAAATCCCAATTTAAACCTGCATAAAAAATTAACGAAAAATTATTTTTACAAAATTCCTTTAAAATCCTTAAATTTCATCATATTTTTATAATTGGCAGGAATTTAAGTTAGTTTACTCATTTATTAATACTTCTCTTATTAAAAAGTTTTACCAAGTACAAATGTACTAATGAAAAACACGAAAATTGCACTTTAAACCTGTATAAAAAATTAACGGAAAATAATTTTAACAAATTTTCTTCAAAATTCTTTGATTTAATTATATTTTTATATGTAGAAAAAATTTTAGTTGGCTTAGGCGTTTATTAAGAGTTCTATGGTTAAAAAGCTCTCATCAATGCAAATTAATTAATGAAGTATATGAAAAATCCCAATTTAAACCTGCATAAAAAATTAACGAAAAATTATTTTTACAAAATTCCTTTCAAATCCTTAAATTTCATCATATTTTTATAACTGGCAGGAATTTAATTTAGTTTACTCGTTTATTAATACTTCTCTTATTAAAAAACTCTACCAAGTACAAATTTAGTAATGAAAAACACGAAAATGGCACTTTAAAGCTGTATAAAAAATTAACGGAAAATAATTTTTACAAATTTTCTTCAAAATTCATTGATTTAATTATATTTTTATATGTAAAAAAAATTTTAGTTGGCTTGCTAGTTTATTAAAAGTTCTGTAGCTAAAAAGCTCTCATCAATGCAAATTAATTAATGAAGTATATGAAAAATCCCAATTTAAACCTGCATAAAAAAATAACGAAAAATTATTTTTACAAAATTCCTTTCAAATCCTTAAATTTCATCATATTTTTATAACTGGTAGGAATTTAATTTAGTTTTCTCGTTTATTAATACTTCTCTTATTAAAAAGTTCTACCAAAAGTACAAATTTACTAATGAAAAACACGAAAATGGCACTTTAAAGCTGTATAAAAAATTAACGGAAAATAATTTTTACAAATTTTCTTCAAAATTCTTTGATCTAATTATATTTTTATATGCAAAAAAAATTTTAGTTAGCTTGCTCGTTTATTAAAAGTTCTGTGGTTAAAAAGCTCTCATCAATGCAAATTAATTAATGAAGTATATGAAAACTCCCAATTTAAACCTGCATAAAAAAATAACGAAAAATTATTTTTACAAAATTCCTTTCAAATCCTTAAATTTCATCATATTTTTATAACTGGCAGGAATTTAAGTAAGTTTTACTCATGATTTAATACTTCTCTTATTAAAAAGCTGTACCAGTACAAATTTACTAACGAAAAACACGAAAATGGCACTTTAAACCTGTATAAAAAATTAACGGAAAATAATTTTCACAAATTTTCTTCAAAATTCTTTGATTTAATTATATTTTTATATGTAGAAAAAATTTTAGTTGGCTTAGTCGTTTATTAAGAGTTCTGTGATTAAAAAGCTCTCATCAATGCAAATTAATTAATGAAGTATATGAAAAATCCCACTTTAAACCTGCATAAAAAATTACCGAAAAATTATTTTTATAAAATTCCTTTAAAATTCTTAAATTTCATCATATTTTTATAACTGGCAGGAATTTAATTTAGTTTAGTCGTTTATTAATACTTCTCTTATTAAAAAACTCTACCAAGTACAAATTTAGTAATGAAAAACACGAAAATGGCACTTTAAACCTGTATAAAAAATTAAAGGAAAATAATTTTTACAAATTTTCTTCAAAATTCATTGATTTAATTATATTTTTATATGTAAAAAAAATTTTAGTTGGCTTGCTAGTTTATTAAAAGTTCTGTAGCTAAAAAGCTCTCATCAATGCAAATTAATTAATGAAGTATATGAAAAATCCCAATTTAAACCTGCATAAAAAATTAACGAAAAATTATTTTTACAAAATTCCTTTAAAATCCTTAAATTTCATCATATTTTTATAACTGCCAGGAATTTAATTTAGTTTACTCGTTTATTAATACTTCTCTTATTAAAAAGTTTTACCAAGTACAAATTTACTAATGAAAAACACGAAAATGACACTTTAAACCTGTATAAAAAACTAACGGAAAATAATTTTCACAAATTTTCTTCAAAATTCTTTGATTTAATTATATTTTCATGTGAAAAAAATTTTAGTTGGCTTGCTCGTTTATTAAAAGTTTTGTGGCTAAAAAGCTCACATCAGTACAACTTAATTAATGAAGTATATGAAAAATCTCAATTTAAACCTGCATAAAAAATTAACGAAAAATTGTTTTTACAAAATTCCTTTAAAATTCTTAAATTTCATCATAATTTTATAACTGGCAGGAATTTAAGTTAGTTTACTCATTTATTAATACTTCTCTTATTTTTTTTTACTAAAATACTAAAACCGTAAGCGGCCGAAAGTGTGGTTTTTTTCGTCCGATTTTAAAAATTCCGGTTTCGATGGTAAGAGGGATGTTGATTCCAAGTGTGGTTTAAATTTAAATTCTTTTGGACCTCCCCGACACTTTAAAAAAAATTCCCGAAAATGGTCGATTTTTCTGGCTTTTTTCGGGTTTTCAGCGGCGTTAACTTTAAAAAATCGCAATTCCGTCAGATTTTAAAGGGATGCGAGGAAATTTGACCCTTTTTATTCTAACATCCTGGGGTTTACCATGACCGATTTTTAAGCCTCCCGGCGCAAAGGTGTGACGTCACGGCCCCGAGACGCAAACTGTACAATTCTACCGTTTTTTCGGAGGGCAAAAGTACCAAAACTTTTTGGCTTCGACTAGAAGTTCGGCAGGAAGAAAAAAATCGCGGTTGCTTTATTCCTCATGTAAATTCCACGTTTTACCTTAAAGTTTTTTGATGCGTTTACTCTTTATGTCGTTTTGGTGCCCCCAAAATTACGCTTTATTTTTCGCGCTATTTTGACGCCGACTTTGAAAATTCGTAACTTTTCATCGGAACAACCTGTAATACTCGAATATTTTTTATTTTACTTATTTGGTATTTACTTATGAGAGAAAAAATCGGCACCTTGAGATTTTTACCCTGGACCTTGGAAAAAAATCGGATAAAACGCGGTTCAACCTCTTCCCATCTGGCTCCCGCAGTTTTAAAAATTTTTTCAATTTTTTATAGCAACTTTAAAAAGGAATATTTTTTACAGTGAATAGGCTACTCAGATTTTTTATATTTAGTAGGGTTGGTAAATTACGTACAAATAAACTCGAAATCTTGATTTTAGGGGTGAGTGGCTCCCGCCGGGTCACTTTTTAACGCATTTTCAATTTTAAAAACATTTTAGAATCTACTCTTTAAACCGAAAGCTGCCACGGATAGGATATTTTAAAATTTCGAAAAAATAACGAAAAAAAAATTTTTTTTATATCGCATTTTTAAAAGTTGTATTTATGGGTCAGCTTCACCCTTCAAATTATATTTCAACCCTACTTTATGCAGTTTCCCTAAAAGCTCTTTAGGTTCACTTTACGTCAAAAAAAGAATCACTTCGCTATCTCTTCCCGTTTTCGAGTTATCATCGAAAATGCAGCTAAAATAAACAAAATCTCCGTTTGGAGCCAAAATTTCGGTCTGAAATTTTTCACTTTTCACAAAATAATTAATATCTTCGAAACTATTAGCACCACCGAGACGTTTAATAGCTTAAAATTCGCACAGTCACCTCTTCCACCAAATTCCGTAAAAGTTTTAATTTTCGGTTTAAAATTGCGTCATCCAGAACCATATTTGTACCAAAATTTTGCGAAAACTTTGCGAATTTTTTCCAAAAAAACTATTTAACCAATTTTAACCCAGTATTTTTTAAAACGCGTGTATCCACGGTATTTACTTTTGGTAAAATTTTGAAACCGGTAACTTTTATAGTTTTCGAAAAAAAAAATAAAAACCGATTTCTATTAAAAAATTCAATATCTCAAAAAATTTTTTTTCGAATTTCTTCAAAATCGACTCCACAAATGAAATATAATAAAAAATGGATGAAATGTAGGGGTTCACCTGCCCTCTACACCCTCCCCCCCCTCAAAAATTTTACTCCCCAAAACTAAAAAAAATCAAAAAATTTTTAGGTTATGTATCTTAAAAACGTCGTATTTCACAATTTTTTCAAAATCGAACTTTTTTCGAACTAGACTTATTTGGAGCATACTGTGAACCAGAATTTTTGTTTAGTGTTCGAACTGTTTTTATAATATTTCAAAATATAAATACCTAAATTAGGTACAGTGTTGTACCTAAAAAATCGTGCAGTTACTTTTTATTAATTTTTTTTATTTTTAGGTACATCCTTTCTTCAAGTTCACCCCTCAAGCGGACAGATTTGATGTAGCTGTTCTTCGCTTGGATCGTACAGCTCATCAATTACCACATATAGCCCCAATCTGTCTTCCGCCAAAAGGCGAAACTTTCCTAGGTGAAGTTGGGGTTGCTGCAGGATGGGGAGCTTTAAGTCCTGGATCAAGATTGCGCCCACAAACCCTGCAGTCAGTCCAAGTTCCCGTTCTCGATAGTAGAGTTTGTGAAAGATGGCACCGATCAAAAGGAATAGGTGTTGTAATTTACGACGAAATGTTATGTGCCGGGTATAAAAATGGCGGAAGAGACAGTTGTCAAGGAGATTCGGGAGGACCACTAATGCTGCAACGGCAAGCAAGGTGGTACCTAATTGGAATTGTCTCAGCTGGGTACTCTTGTGCCCAACCTGGACAACCAGGTATTTATCACAGGGTAGCTCAAACTGTTGATTGGATAACGCGAACGATTAGTGCGTAGCAAAACGAGAGCTAGGGTATTTTAAATTAAAAGCTCAAAAATTATTTATTTTCAAAAAAAAAAAAAAATTAAATGCTTTTGCAGTAGATCATTTAAGTGCAAAGACTTTAATACCAGTTGTTTTAGCTTTATTTATTTCTAAGCTTAAGGCCAAATACACAAAAATCAACAACAAAATAATTAAATTATTGTAAATTTAGGAAATTGGCTGATGTTATTATTATTATTTAAGTTTAATTTGTACATATATTTTTACATTTTATTAATAAATTTTTGATTTGTATTTTTCTTAAAATTTTTTTGGCATAATTTTACACCGTTATATATGATGAAAATCAAATATTGACCAAAAATTATTTGGATAACTGTTTTTTTTTTTTCAAATTAAAAAATCGTGTTTGACATTTAAATCGTTGGAGATTATGGTAAACGTGATGCATCTTCAACTAATCCACTTTTAAGTAAAGTGGAACAATTTCTAAAACAATTTGAAACGATTAAGTTCAATTTAGGAGACAAAACTTTGCATCACGAATATTACACGCGCTGTGGCTTGCGGCAGAGGATCAAGGATCCATTTCAAAATTGCGTTTTGTGTCCCGGACGAATTGATGCGTTTTGGTTGAGATGTGGGTCGTTTTGAGGTGTCGGGTATTCCGTTAGCTACTGTCGTACTTTTTACTGTTACCTACACCTTTCGCGGCAGAATCCAACGCAGACAGTTTGTGCTCTTCAACCGTGCAAGACTTACCAGAACCACCTGATAGTGCAACAATAGTGTTATGGATACTTCGATTACAACAACAAATGGTGCGTTTTTTAAATTTTTATCCCACAATCAAGGATTTTAATTTTTTCGAAAAAAATTTCAAATTTTAGTTTAAACTATTCGTTACTAGGAATCTAAAAAATTCGCCTGGAACCACGTTTTTTTGTTTAAATTAGAAGTAATAAAACCAGTTTTAAATAACCGTATTTCATTACTACTGCATTTTTTTTAGTTTCGCTACATGATTTTGGATTAATCTAGTGGTTATAATCTTGTGAAGAAGTTAATGAACTTTCGGCGAAATCATCGAATTATGGTGATCATGGTTGCGAGATGAAAGAGTTTATTGTTATTTTGGCAGCTGTTTTATGTACCACTGATGCGCGATTTTTTGAAGCATGGCGTTACGCGAGGATGTCCGAATTTCGGGCTGGTTACCAAAAAATTGCTTCCACAGGTAACTATAAAAAACTCCTTAAAATAATCCATAGTTTTTTTTTTAATTTTAGGCCGATTATTTGTGACTATGCTTGGATATCCTCCAAAATGCGAACGAAAAGGTACCATACATTCTTGCACCTTATCACTTGCATGTTGGCTTGTAGGAGGTTCGAGTCAATCTGGTTGTGGTGCAAGTCCATGGTTAGTGGCATGTTGTGTAACACCACGCAAAAATAAACCAACAATTGATTACGAACCTTTAGAGTAAGTATTCCTATCACACACTCAACTAAAGTGCTAATTTGTAATTTCATCCCTTGTAATTTTAGATCAAAGGACCTAGCGCCAAACGTGCTTCGAAGATTTGATGAAAGCGAGTGTGGATTATCTGCTGATAGAATACTTTCAAAAAGGATAATTGGAGGAGACGAGGCTAGATTTGCTCAATTTCCATGGCAAGCTCATCTTAAAATAAACAGCTATCAATGTGGAGGAGTCTTAGGTGAATTACAATTACATAATTAATTTCTTCATAAAATTTAATTTATTTACAGTTTCTAGAAAGTTTGTGGCAACAGCTGCACATTGCATATTAAGAGCAAGGCTCAAGGATATTACTGTGTACTTAGGGGAATTAGACACGCAGGATACAGGAAAAGTTGTGGAACTTGCACCAGCAGAACTCCACAGAGTAAGTGCTTTACTTAAACAGCAAACAAAGCGGGGCCATAAAATAAAGGAAAACGCAAAGAAAGTTTTGTAATTAAATTATGGTCCCACCCTTCATTCATAAAAAACTTTACATTAACTCTTCAATTTTTAGGTAAAAAGAAGGATTATTCATCCTAATTTTCAGTTGAAAACAACTCAACCTGATAGGTATGATCTAGCTTTATTGGAGATGGTTACTGGTGCTGGTCATTCGTACCATATTGCTCCAATTTGTCTTCCAGCTCCAAATATAAAACTTCCTGGACGTCAAGCGGTTGTGGCTGGTTGGGGGAAGATTCAACCTTCAAATTCGTTAACTGGGACTAACGTTTTGAGGAGTACAAAAGTACCTATTCTTAGTAAGTAATTGAAAATTGAAAAATCACCAATTTTAATCCATTTTTTGTAGGTATAGAAAAATGTATTTCATGGCATAAAACCAAGCAAATAAAGGTGGATTTATTTGAAGACATGGTTTGTGCTGGTCATGAGGATGGGAGTCATGACGCTTGCTTGGGGGATTCTGGTGGTCCACTTATTGTACTAGAAAATGGACGCTGGACTTTGGCAGGGATTACTAGTGCAGGGTTTGGTTGTGGAGAGTATCATCAGCCTGGTATTTACCATGCGATACCAAAAACGGCGGAATGGATTAGATCTATAATTAAATTTAATCAATAATTCCTATTTTTGTTTTTGTTTTTTTTCGTTTGTACATATTAACCTCAGGACTATAATTTGTGATTTTATTGTTGATGAATTAAATTATTTAAATTCCTTAATTTATTTGTTATAATATTATGTAAATACTTTTTGTACACCCTGTATATTATACAGCGTGCACAAAAAATTCAGCAATACCCGTTTATTTTTGAAATGGAGCAATTTTGAAAAAAAAGTTTCAAATAAAAGTTGTACGATTCCTAGTGACGCACTGTTTACAAATATTGACATGACCTTGAACAGCAATTTGAAGGTCAGGCGATAATCACTTAACTTTTTTTAAATAACAACCACCCATTTTTAATGCATATTATTATAGCTTACTTTCAGAGGTTTATGGAACATATTTTCTTATTTTTCTGAAGTAAAAATTTTGAAAGTTACAAAGGTTTAAAAAATGAAAGTTCGGCAACGCTGCTTTATTTTTGAAATTAAGCATTTTACAGAAAAATGTTTCAAGTAAAAGCTGTACGATTCTTTGTGAAGAATTAATTGCGAATGTTGTCATGACCTTTCACATGTAAGTTCAGCAACACCGCGCCGATTTATTTTAAAATAAGCATTCTTGAGAAAAATGTTTCAAATAAAAGTTGTACGGTTTGTGGTTATTTAAAAAAAAATCGCCGCAGCGTTGGCAAACTTACATATTGACAATTTAAACACGTGTAACTTCTAAACTATTTACTTTAGTAAAATAAAAAACATATGCTCCAATTTGTCAGTAAGAATGGTACAACTTTTATTTGAAACATTATTCTCAAAAATGCTTCATTTCAAAAATAAACGGGCGTTGCAAAACTTTTTGTACACCCTGTATACATGGTGTCTCAAACCACCCGTCCACCCCTTTTATTTTGAGAACGCCTTGTCGTACAAGGCTGAAATAAAAAAATTATTACCAAAGCAAACCCGAAGAATCCATTGGTGCACTTATTTTTTTCCGGAACAATCCGGAAGTACCCGGAACCGGAAATAACTTTCGATTTTTAAATGGCAACATAGGTCGAGTATGGTATCGTTTGAAAGGTCTTTTAAAAAGAAACAACTTTTATTAAAATATTTTTGTAATATCTTGCATAATTAACAAATTAAACGAAAAAAAAATATGCATACAAGTGACCATTGGTCTCTTAAATTATGGAAAAATTAAATCGTTACCATCATCCGCAAATGGGCAAGAGAGAGATTTTTTTAAATTGAAACTCTTTTTTGCGTTTATCGCTTTATTCGTTAAAAATAATAAACTTTTTTTTATTTTTTGAATGAAGGTAAATACATAACCTAAAAAAGTTGATTATTTTTAACAAGCGAAGCAAAAAATACATGTTTCTATTTAAAAAATCATAATTGCCTTTACCCTTAGCCATTGACGATGATGGTAGTGTTTTAATTTTTCCATAATTTAAGAAAGCATTTGTCACTTGTTTGCTTTTGTGTTTCGTTTAATTTGTTAATTATGAAAGATATTAAAAAAATATTTTAATAAAAGTTGTTTCTTTTTAAAAGACCTTTCAAACGATACCATACTCGACCTATGTTGCTATTTAAAAATCGAAAGTTACTTCCGGTTCCGGGCACTTCCGGATTATTCCGGAAAAAAAATAAGTGCACCAATACATTCTTCGGATTTGCTTTGGTAATATTTTTTTTATTTCACCCATGTACGACAAGGCGATCTCAAAATAAAAGGGGTGGACGGGTGGTCTGAGACACCCTGTATACAGAGAGGTGCACAAAAAAACGGCCAACGATGTAGCTTCGTTATTTCTTATCCGATTTTAATAAGTGATATGTCAAATTAAATGGTTTGAAGAATACTACTATCAGATAATAAAAGATTAATTTTAGTTTTAAAAACATCAGAAGAGGAGGGGGTAACTTTTCTTTTTCAAATGGCAACATATTTTTTCTATTGAAAAAAATCATTAACAAAAATAATCTAAACCAATTATACCAATATTTTTTTTTAATTAATTTAAAACATTTTTTTTTCTTATTTTTTTTTAATTTTTTTTTATTATGAATAATTTTTTAAATTTAATTCAATTGTTTTTCTTATTTTTGAGTTTTCAGTTTTTTATTTTGTTTTTCAATTTTGAAAACTCAAAAACAAAAAAAAACAATTGAATTAAATTAAAAAATATAATAATAAAAAAAATAATGAAAAAGAATTTAAAAATAATTATTGGTATAATTGGTTTAGATTATTTTTGTTAATGATTTTTTTCAATCGAAAAAAATATGTTGCCATTTGAAAAAGAAAAGTTGCCTCCTCCTCCTTTGATGTTTTCAGAAATAAAATTAATATTTTATTATCTGATAGTAGTATTCTTCAAACCATTTAATTTGACATCACTTATTAAAATCGGATGAGAGATAACGAAGCTACATCGTTGGCCATTTTTTGTGGAACCCTCTGTATACTATTTTCTTCAAACGTCAATAAAGTACATCATTCTATCATTTCTTTTTTCTTACATTTTCGTACATTTCCGATGTAACTCGAGTAGAATCGGGTATACTTTGTACTGTTAAGGAGTAGAAATTCAGTTTCTACTCCGCTTAATTAGCAACCCAATATACATTTGCATAATTACATGATGTAAGTAAATTAAATATCAAATTTTGAAATTATTTTCGACTTTTGAAGAATGAACAGCATACTTCTGTGACGCTTCACAGGGTTTAACAAGTAATTTTTGTGTTCGTTGAATCATTGGCCATGTTCGTATATTTCCGACGTAATTCGGGTGTACTTTGGACTTTCAAGGAGTAGAAATTAAATTTCTACTCCGCCTAGACGCTTGACAGGCTTTAACAAGTAATTTAAGACTATGATCATGATCGTATCTTTCCGACATAAATCGGGTATAATCGGATACCTATACTTTGTACTTCCAAGGAGTAGAAATCCACTTTCTACTCCGCCTATTGGCCACCCAATATACAATAAAAACGTGACGACGTAAGTAAATCAAAAATTAAATATCGAATTTTAAAATTATTTTGTAAATTTTGACGTTTAAAGAAAAAAACAGCATATAATATGCTTTATCTTATAAATTTGGGTTCGCTGATAACGAATCAACCATTGTTAACGTGATCCGACGCGTACTTTTTAAACTACAGCGTTTTGAAAATTGCAGAAATTTAGAAAATTTGAAAAATTCATATTTTTTCTAAATTTTTTGGATTTTTATATAACTGATAGGTTATATTTATAGTTTCGGTCTGCTGATTTCGGAGAACTAAAAAATTTTGAGCTACGGCTAGTAGTTTAGAAGCTACACCCCTTTTTATGGCCACCAAAAAATGATAGAGAAGGGTCCTCCCTTTGCTTTAAAACTGAAAAATTTTGAAATTTTTTTCGCGCTTTTTTGACCTTATCTTATAGAATTGGGTTCGCTGAAAACGAATCAACCATTGTTAACGCGATCCGACGCGTACTTTTTAAACTACAGCGTTTTGAAAATTGCAGAAATTTATAAAATTTGAAAAATTCATTTTTTTTTCTAAATTTTTTCGAATTTTATATAACTGATAGGTTATATTTATAGATTGCGGTCTACTGATTACGGAGAACTAAAAAAATTTGAGCTACGACCACAAGTTTAGAAGCTACACCCGTTTTTATGGCCACCAAAAAATGATAGAGAAGGGTCCCCCCTTTGCGTTATAACTGAAACATTTTCAAAATTATTTTCGCGATTTTTTTAATGATATAATCAAAGACTTCCGTGTTTTGTCTTGTTATACATAAACCACACACTTCAATTTTTTGTGTATTGTTTAAACTATCCGTTTTGGCGGAATTTGAAATACTGGATCATACAGGGTATTCAATTATTATTGATACCGCAACTATATAACCACACATACTCTGTAGTGATTTTAGACTTGCTAGATTAGTGTACCATTCATTAAAATTTAACACTGATATGTCATTTTAACTAAAGCGTTTCTCAACTTTTTTTACGGGTATTTTTTACACTTTATTTGTAAAGTGTCTTGTAAATTTTATTAAAACGCCAATGAAGTATCGAATTTACTTTCATTTTTCAGTGTAGTCAACTGTGGGAAACTTAGTTCTCCTACCATACAAAGTCACCAGTATCAATCAATTTTGAAGATCCTGTATATCCTACAATTTTCATAAAAACTTGTCAATTTCTATTATCATTTGATCAGAGAACACTAAAAAATAAGAAAATAGATGAGGCGAATATTGGAAAATTTAAAGTTCCTCTCGCCATCTGGTGGCAAAAATTCTAACTTTTATATTCAGTACATACTTCTTTTATTTATCGCATTGGTACATGTTTTTGAGCTTTACTGAAGCTTTCTACAGGGAATACAATTAGGATTGATGCAACTATGCAACCAAACATACTCTGTAGTGATCTTACAGTTGCTACGTTGGTGTACAGTTGGTCCCAGCTGGAAGTAGGACAAAAGTAATCACGATCGCGTATTCTTTGTCCTACTTCCAGCTGGGAGCAACTTTACATTCATTCAAATTTAAATCTAATCTGTCATTTTAACCAAACGATTTTTTACTAGTTTTTTAGAGGTATATTTTACAAATTATTTCTTAAGTCATTATTAAAAGAGCTATTGAAGTATTGATTTTTACTTTCAGTTTTAGGTGTAGCCAACTATACGAAACTTAGGTTTTCTACCATGCAAAGTATCACTCATTTTTGATGACACTGTATAATAAATATATTTGTGTTTTATTGAATATATACACGGTTTTCAAAAATGGCTGATACTGTTGACATTGCATGGTAGGAAACCTAAGTTTTCCGGAGTTGGCTACACTGAAATGAATGCGTTGTGTTCTGGTAAAAAAAAACATTGCGAATACTTTAACTGCACTAATTTTAGTTTTGAAAAAAAAAACTGTTTTTTATAAAATTTGCAACATAAAAATAACTTGAAAAAAAAATAACTGCGAGACGTTTTGGTTAAAGTGACAGATCAGATTTAAATTTGAATGAAAATTAACAGGTACACCAATTTAGCAAGTCTAAAATCACTATAGAGTATGTTTGGTTGCATAGTTGCGGAATTTACTATAGTGCATTTTATATACAATTTTTGACACTGACAAGTACTGAATATCCTCCATTTATAGGGCCCTCTATAGGTACTTAAAATTTCCAATAGCTAATGTAAACTTTAATTGATTGAATAATAAAAGTTATACGTCTAAAGTTAAAAAATTTTAAATGAGTTTTAGTTGGATTTTATCAGGTACACAAATCTAGTAACATTAAAATCCCTAAAAATTACTACAAAGTATATTTGGTTGCCTAATTTAAGTATCAGTCCTAATTGAATTCCCTGTGCAATATTAACAAAAAAAATGAATACATTATACAAGAAATTAAATATTTTAGTTTTAGTGATTTAAAAAAAAATAATTTTGAAATAATATAAAAAATTATTTTTCGTGTATAATTTGGGATATGATTTATTTATTTTTCTATTCTAAAAAATCTGGAAAAAATGGATGAACTGAGATTATCATTTCAGGAGAAGGATCGCGATGTTAAGCCTTTGGGTTAAGGTTAGAGCAATGACATACTTTCTTGGGGAAAGGTCTAAGTCATCGCAAGGAATGTCAGGTGAAAGTAGAAGCTTAAATCACTACGCTTCTGCGCATGCGCCACTTAAACATGCATACAAAACTAGCTACTTTAATACTCGAAACTATGCCGGAAATATACAATGATGCAATTATATGACTCCATTTTTTTCTTCATACATTTCACATAATTATGAACGAACGTAATTAATATTACCTTACCTCTAATTATACTATTTTAACATCAAAGCTCTTAGAAATTTTTTATCATACATATTTGATGATATTAATTATACTTTAATTATTTTTTTTCTATTTTCATTAATAATTTTAGGAATTTAAAATATTGTCCAAAATATACAAAAAAAATTCGTAGTGTGTTTTTATTAAATTTTATAATTATGATAAAAAAGATCCTACATTTCCAGAGTCGCTCTACTTTTCGTGTCATTTATTAAAACCAAATTAAATTACTCAAATCGTTTATTTTAAGACTTCCACTAATTAAGGCTGAGATCATTAAAATTAAAAATAAAACAATGAAGTGAATGAAGTGAATGAAAATATAAAATTGGGGTTATAATAACGATTCTTTCATTTCTTAAAAATAATGTGAGATTTATGATGGTCAGGAGAGATTTGGATTTTAAAATTTATTTTTATAAATTTATCTTGTTTGCGAATTTAAAGCGCACGCTTTCTATTTCACTTTCAAAATCATATTTTCACTTATCAGGTGAACAATATCGAAATTTTTTTGCATTAAATTTTAAGAAATATTTGCAATTTTTGGAGCGAGTCTAGATAAACAATTGGAATGATAAGTGTATATACTTGTATTAATTGGTGTTACGATAAAAATTTCTAAAATTTTCCTTTTAATTTTTAGTAATTAATCGCAGTAAATTAACATTAACTGGAAAGTTATGTGTTTAAGAAGTACTCTAAAATCATATTGTTTGAAATTATGAAGTAAAATTAAAAATGAAAGTAAGATCCAATTCAGCGTTCCAATTACATATAATTAATTCGCGTTGACAAACAAATTGGCACTTTCTTGTTGGTTGTCACGAAATAATTTAAGAAAAATTGTTGGGAAAAAAAAGATGTGTGTGATAGACATGTGGTTGTTGTGTAATACAAGGAATGACCCTGAATACTTTTGATTTCATCGCTGAAAAAGGATAGAGTAATTCAAGATCATCTACTTTAACCCTGTTTATAAGAAAGTTGTTTAAAGAAAGTCGTACAGGTTAAGGTCGATTCTTGGCGAGAAGGAGAAATGTTATTAAGAAAAAACAGCCGAATGATATGTCGTCATGTTCGAATGGCCGGCGGTCAAAAAATCTACCAAGAAAATTGAAATTTCTCTCGGAGTGACGCGATTACTCCTTAGTCAGCCGCTGTTCCTTTCAACCGAGACATGTCCCTCGATATTGTCTCGTGAGGATCCTTTTTGGTTTTTCCGATTTTCTTTTCGAAAAAACGACGCGACCGCGAGTTCCACTCGGCGAAAACGCGTCGTATACGCTCTGATTACGTTTCGAAAATGATGTTGGATCGTTACGCGCAATTTGCGTGTTGTTTTGTGCTCATTGTGCTAGTCAAATCTTCAGAAAATGAGATTAAAGGTACCCATATTTTACACAAAAAACTTGATCAGTTTTCCAAAAAATTTTGGAAAAAAATTGGTTATAATTGTTTTTTTGTTCCAGATTATGGTGCAAAATTCAGTTACTCACCTCCCAAGACACGATTTTTTGATGAGCTTGGATGTAAGTACAAAGTATGCAATTTTAAATTGATAACCAATAATTTACTTCAAAGGAATTGAATAAGTCGATAGGATTTTTTTTTTAAATGTTAAAAGCAGAAAGCTCCAGTACTTCAGAGCTTTTTCATAAATTATAGATTGCAGCACATCATAAATCTTTTAACTCTCAATGCATTGATGTTTAAAATCGCATTAGAATCATAAATCTTTTAACCAAAACATAGTAAAATTGAATTAAAAAATTCACTTTAAATACATCAAATAATTGCTTTTATATGTAATAATCTATAAAGTTTATGGAGTGAAAGCTCTGCTTTGTTTATTTGCTCTTTCACTTTTACCTCCGCACCAAATAACACCACAATCGTCTACCGGAACAGTGGAAAAAAACAAGACTTACGACTTAGCGACAACTTTTATTACACTAATTTTTCCGACGAAAATTTATAATCTTGGGAGCAACTACTTCCTTACAAAACTCATGATCATGAAAGATCTTCGTCCTTAACGCGTTTGGAGGTAAAGTTGAGTCATCACAAATATTTCCATACCCACAGTGGCGGATACAAACAGGGGACGATATTAAAAAAATATATAGGAATCCCAAAAATCACGAAAATTTTGATCTTTTAAAACAATTGTAACACACCAAAAATTAGTTTTAAATTTTCAAAAAAATTCCTATGAGGAAAAAATTACTTAAATAACCCTATCTTATAGAAAATTGTCTAAATATTATAATGAAACTAATTTTGTAAAGGGAAATGTCCTTTTTGGCGTTCTAAAATAAAATTTTAACTACAAATCCGGGCCTGTACGGCGTACTTTTTTAGACATCGCAACATTTTTTTGTTGTTTAATGAAGAAAAAAATCCTCCAAATTTTAAGCCATCAAACATCTAAATATGTTACGTGGTTCTCACAAAATTAATTATTTTTCAATTTACCCTAAAAATTTTTTTATACAAAATTGTGTTTTTTGTACTTTTCGAAACATAACTCCGGAACGAAAAAGGATATCGAAACGAATCTTTTTTTGAATTAAAGAGCATTCGAAAAGCTTTAAACCAAGTTATCATTTGTTAAAATCGGTGAAGTGGAAGCGCAGTAATAAATTTATAGGATTCGCATATTTTTTTTTCAAAAGTTTTGGGTAAATAAAATTTTAAGTACAAATCCGGGCCAGTACGGCGTATTTTTTAGAAATCTCAACGATTTTTTTGTTATTTAACGGAGAAAATAATTCTGCAAATTTTAAGCCATCAAACATTTCAATCGGTTAAGTAGTTCTCACAAAATTAATTATTTTCCAATTTACCTTATAAAATTTTTTATACAAAATTGTGTTTTTTGTACTTTTCGAATCATAACTTCAGACAGAAAAAAGATATCGAAACGAATCTTTTTTGAATTAAAGAGCATTCGAAAGGCTTTAAACCAAGTTATCATTTGTTAAAATCGGTGAATTGGAAGCGTAGTAATAAATTTATAGGATTCGTATATTTTTTTCAAAAGTTTTAGGTTAAATAAATTTTAAGTACAAATCCAGGCTTGTACAGCGTATTTTTTAAGAACTCGCAACAATTTTTTGGTATTTAATGAAGAAAAGATTCCTGCAAATTTTAAGCCATCAAACATCCCAATAGTTTAAGTGGTTCTCACAAAATTAATTATTTTTCATTTACCCTAAAATTTTTTTTATACAAAATTGTGTTTTTTGTACTTTTCGAAACATAACTCCGGAACGAAAAAGGATATCGAAACGAATCTTTTTTTGAATTAAAGAGCATTCGAAAAGCTTTAAACCAAGTTATCATTTGTTAAAATCGGTGAAGTGGAAGCGCAGTTATAAATTTATAGGATTCGCATATTTTTTTTTTCAAAAGTTTTGGGTAAATAAAATTTTAAGTACAAATCCGGGCCAGTACGGCGTATTTTTTAGAAATCTCAACGATTTTTTTGTTATTTAACGGAGAAAATAATTCTGCAAGTTTTAAGCCATCAAACATTTCAATCGGTTAAGTAGTTCTCACAAAATTAATTATTTTCCAATTTACCTTATAAAATTTTTTATACCAAATTGTGTTTTTTGTACTTTTCGAATCATAACTCCGGAACGAAAAATGATATAGAAACGAATCTTTCTTTTAATTAAAGAGCATTCGAAAAGCTTTAAACCAAATTATCAGTTGCTAAAATCGGTGAAGTAATAGCGCGGTAATACATTTATAGGATTCGTATATTTTTTACAACATTTTGGGTAAATAAAATTTTAAGTACAATTCCGGGCCTGTACGGCGTATTTTTTAGAAATGGCAACATTTTTTTTGTTATTTAATGGAGAAAAGAATCCTGCAAATTTTAAGCCATCAAACATTTCAATCGGTTAAGCAGTTTTCACAAAATTAATTATTTTCCAATATACCCTAAAAATTTTTTTTATACAAAATTGTGTTTTTTGTACTTTTTGAATCATAACTCCGGAACGAAAAAAGATATCGAAACAAATCTTTTTTCTGAATTAAACAGCATTCGAAAAGCTTTAAACCAAGTTATCACTTGTTAAAATCGGCAAAGTGGAAGCGCAGTAATAAATTTATAGGCTTCGCATATTTTTTTCAAAAGTTTTGTGTAAAATAAATTTTAATTAAAAATCCGGGCCCGTACGATGTATTTTTTAGAAATCTCAACATTTTTTTGTTATATAATGGAGAAAAGAATCCTGCAAATTTTAAGCCATCAAACATCTCAATAGGTTAAGTGGTTCTCACAAAATTAATTATTTTCCAATTTACCCTAAAATTTTTTTATACAAAATTGTGTTTTTTGTGCTTTTCGAATCATACCTCCGGAATGAAAAAAGATATCGAAACGAATCTTTTTTTGAATTAAAGAGCATTCAAAAAGCTTTAAACTAAGTTACCATTTGTTAAAATCCGTGAAGTGGAAGCGCAGTAATAAATTTATAGGATTCGCATATTTTTTTCAAAAGTTTTGGGTAAATAAAATTTTAAGTACAAAACCGGGCCTGTACGGCGTATTTTTTAGAAATCGCTTTTTTTTTTGTTATTTAATGGAGAAAAGAATCCTGCAAATTTTAAGCCATCAAACCTTTCAATCGGTTAAGTAGTTTTCATCACAAAATTAATTATTTTCTAATTTACCCTAAAAATTTTTTTATTCAAAATTATGTTTTTTTGTACTTTTCGAATCATAACTCTGGAATGAAATAAGATATCGAAACAAATCTTTTTTGAATTAAAGAGCATTCGAAAAGCTTTAAACCAAATTATCAGTTGCCAAAATCGGTTAAGTAAAAGCGCGGTAATACATTTATAGGATTCGTATATTTTTTACAAAAGTTTTGGGTAAATAAAATTTTAAGTAAAAATCCGGGCCTGTACGGCGTATTTTTTAGAAATCGCAACATTTTTTTTGTTAATTAATAAATAAAAGAATCCTGCAAATTTTAAGCCATGAAACATTTCAATAGGTTAAGTGGCTCTCACAAAATTAATTATTTTCCAGTTCACCCTAAACAATTTTTATACAAAATTGTTTTTTTTGTACTTTTCTAATCATAACTCCGGAAAGAAAAAAGATATCGAAACGAATCTTTTTTTGAATTAAAGAGCATTCAAAAAGCTTTAAACTAAGTTACCATTTGTTAAAATCCGTGAAGTGGAAGCGCAGTAATAAATTTATAGGATTCGCATATTTTTTTCAAAAGTTTTGGGTAAATAAAATTTTAAGTACAAAACCGGGCCTGTACGGCGTATTTTTTAGAAATCGCTTTTTTTTTTGTTATTTAATGGAGAAAAGAATCCTGCAAATTTTAAGCCATCAAACCTTTCAATCGGTTAAGTAGTTTTCATCACAAAATTAATTATTTTCTAATTTACCCTAAAAATTTTTTTATTCAAAATTATGTTTTTTTGTACTTTTCGAATCATAACTCTGGAATGAAATAAGATATCGAAACAAATCTTTTTTGAATTAAAGAGCATTCGAAAAGCTTTAAACCAAATTATCAGTTGCCAAAATCGGTTAAGTAAAAGCGCGGTAATACATTTATAGGATTCGTATATTTTTTACAAAAGTTTTGGGTAAATAAAATTTTAAGTAAAAATCCGGGCCTGTACGGCGTATTTTTTAGAAATCGCAACATTTTTTTTGTTAATTAATAAATAAAAGAATCCTGCAAATTTTAAGCCATGAAACATTTCAATAGGTTAAGTGGCTCTCACAAAATTAATTATTTTCCAGTTCACCCTAAACAATTTTTATACAAAATTGTTTTTTTTGTACTTTTCTAATCATAACTCCGGAAAGAAAAAAGATATCGAAACGAATCTTTTTTTGAATTAAAGAGCATTCAAAAAGCTTTAAACCAAGATATAAATTGTTAAAATCGGTGTAGTGGAAGCGCAGTAATAAATTTATAAGCTTCGTATATTTTTTTCAAAAGTTTTGGGCAAATAAAATTTTAAGTACAAATCCGGGCTTGTACGGCGTATTTTTTAGAAATCGCATCATTTTTTTTGTTATTTAATGGAGAAAAGAATCCTGCATATTTTAAACCATCTAGCAATTTAATCGGTTAAGTGGTTCTCACAAAATTAATTATTTTCTAATTTACCCTAAAAATTTTTTCATTCAAAATTGTGCTTTTTGTACTTTTCGAATCATAACTCCGGAATGAAAAAAGATATCGAAACGAATTTTTTTTGAATTAAAGAGCATTCGAAGAGCTTTGAACCAAGTTATCACTTGGTAAAATCTGTAAAGTCGAAGCGCAGTAATAAATTTATAGGATTACTATATTTTTTTCAAAAGTTTTTGGTAAAATAAATTTTAAGTACAAATCCGGGCCTGTACGGCGTATTTTTTAGAAATCGCAACATTTTTTTTTGTTAATTAATAGAGAAAAGTATCCTGCAAATTTTAAGCCATGAAACATCTCAATAGGTTAAGTGGTTCTAACAAAATTAATTATTTTCCAGTTCACCCTAAACAATTTTTATACAAAATTGGGTTTTTTGTACTTTTCTAATCATAACTCCGGAAAGAAAAAAGATATCGAAATGAATCTTTTTTTGAATTAAAGAGCATTCGAAAATCTTTAAACCAAGTTAATTACTTGATATAATCGGCGAAATGGAAGTGGAATAAAAAAATTATAGAATTCTTAAGTTTTTTTTAAAGTTTTGGGTATGATTAAAATTTTAATATTTTTCTGAAATTTATAAAAACCCTACACGTGGAGTCTTAGTACCTTAAAATCCCTATTTAAGACAAATGATTTGATTTTTGTATAATCTTATATCGACCATTTTTAGCGCACGTGGTCAAAAAAATCAAAATTTTGAGTATGAACGTCGGTGCGAGTTTAAATAAAATGGTTGATATTTCAAATCTTCAAACGATTCTTTAAAACTGCACGTGTAGTAATTTTTAATTTTTTGATTGCTTCATAAAATTGTTTTTTCTGGTGTTTTTTGTATTTTTTTCAACGCTTTCGGGTAAAAATGTCCTGACCCCTCTGGATCCGTCAAGGAATTTTTAAGCATTAATTAGGGTAACTTAACACATAATTTAAACCCTATTTGACTAAAATGGGTCAAATCCTGTACTATCCACAAATTTTTAAAATTACTTAAAAAAAATCACTAAAAGAGAAGGGGTAACAACATATATTCGGAATTAAATTCGATTTTTTTGGTTTTGTCCAAGACTCGTACGAATTCAAATATTTTTTTGCCATTTTTTTTTCGCGAAATTTTGGGGTTATCCCAAAAAATTCGGCAACGCTACTGGATTAACCTTCGAATCTTCTGGATAATATAAATCAGGATGTGAGAAAAAGGAGTTCAAATTCTTCGATTTAAAACCCCACGAAATTGCGATTTTTTAAAGTTTGACCCAAAATATTCAACTTTTTCGGAAACGTTTTTGAAAACTTCCTCGTTGCCGAAAAAATTTGCAATTCTTTCCGGTGATAAAATAAACATTCTTCTTTAAGATGCATTTCAAATTTTTGAAAATCGGTCAAAAAACGCACCCCACTTACTTAAGAAACAACTTTTGGTCGATTTGAAAAAAAAAATTAGATTAAAGAGCTTCCGAAAATTTTTGAACCAAGTTACCACTTGTTAAAATCAGTTTAAGGTAGAATCAAAATCTTTCGAAATTTAGAAAATAATTCTACAAGTGGTGTCTTTGTACCCTAAAAACCTTTTTTGGCGGATATTTTTGATCGTCTATTTCAGGCTTGTGCAACTTTACACCAATCATTTTCTTCGGGCGTGGTCAAAAAATCAAAAAAATTGAGTTTAGTTGCTCTAAACGACTCTTATACCCAGATTCTAGTCAAATCATTTAAGTTTAAAGACCTTTAAATTTAAATTTGTTATATGTATGAGTTGTAGAGGACAATTTCCAGGGTTACCTTATTTGTTTCTAATTAAAGGCCTTTAATTTTGACCAGAATTAACCGATTTTGCTTCATAAAATTTTTGGGTAATTTTTTTCTATGCTTTTTGGGAAAAATATCCGGACACCTCAGGTTCGGAAATTTTTTATGCTTTAAGTGTAACTTAACATATAATTTGGCTATAATCGGTCAGGTTCTGTATCCAAATTTTTCTATTGAAATTATTGTAATTTTTGAAAAAGTCTGAAGGATTTTTATTGTATTACGTGGAAGTTTTCCGCCATATCGTTGAGTAACTCTATGCTCTGGTTAAGTTTGGGACATATTATGCTCGTGAACAAACCATGTAATCATCATGGCGACAAGAATGGGTATTGTCTTATTATTGACGCACTATGTAAATGAGGAAGAAGGAAAGTATGGTCCCAGTACGTGTCCCTCGATTTGGAGTTAGATAATTCGAAAATTGTTACTTGCACGACATTTTTGGACAACACCAAAAAGCGTCAAACTAGCTCTAATTGTTTCTCTTTTGTTGCGAAATAAATTGTTCATTGTCTTTAAACATGTTATAACTTTTTAATTATCAACCACCAAATTGCTTACTGATTTCCTAGGAAACCCAAAAATCTTTAGTAAAATAAACAAAATTTCAATACCAATTTCTGCAATTGACCCTAATTTTATGAAATTACTTATTACAAAATCTTATTTTTGTACACCCAAATAATTTTTTATAATGAAATTTCCCAATTTGTTTAACAATAATAAAGTTAGTAAATATGAACCTGTACTTAATTTAAAACTTGACTTTCAATTGAGCGTTTTGTGTTTGTGCATCCGTAAGGTGGCTCAACAAAGTGTCAAACTGTTTATGAGTAACTGATTACTTTTGTAACAAAATTGGGACACTATTAATACTTAAAATTTTTGGATTACTTCAAAAATTGTTATCAGAAAATTAAATAATAGTGGGTTTATATAATAAAGAATTTTAATGGTTTTGGTATTTTCTTAAAATGTTGTGTTTTGAAGTAAATTAGTTAATAGTGCAGTGCTCTCTAATCCCACGCCATTTCTCTTTAATGCAATTATAGGGTACTTAAGTAAACAAATTTGCTGATAATTAGGATTATTTGGAAGGAAGCGTCTGATTGACATAGCCAGCTTTCACTTGCCGCTTAGCCACGAAGGAGTCCTCCTCGTCGTGCACTCCTTCGCAAATCGGCGTTGCATCTCCATTCGGAACGTACGCGTGCTCCACATGTGCTCAGTAAGAAAAGTGCGGCTTACTTAAGAACATGTCGGCCTTCTTCAGGGTGGCAGCTAACGCTTTTTTTCCGGTGGTGATTTTTGTGCTTGCAGGGTTTTGTGCGCGAGTTGTTACGACTGTACCTAGTGCTAAACAAACACAGGAATTAATGATTTTGGATGCTCTTGGACGGAAATCTCACATGACCACACATAGTGATCCCCAGGATCTTGTCGAAATGTTAGGAAGAAGTATGTGATATCCAAAAAGTTTATTCGATTCCTTCAAGCTTCTTCACCAAAACAATACTAGAAGAAGAATGCGTCTTCTTTCTTAAAGGATTATATCGGTTTTTGAAAATAGTATTCTTCAAAGATTCTTCCTATGGGGTTTTTATTTTCTTCCTAGAAGGTCTTCATCATCTTTCTGGAAGAATTCTACGTTTTCCTATAAAATAGTTTTGTTTACTTCCTTCAATTTGAGGCCGATGTGATGTTATCCTTAAAAATAGTACTTACATCATTTCTTCCTAAAAACGTACAAACCTTCTTCTTCTAAAGTTGGTAAATAGCACCTTAAATAACTATAAACTTGCTTCCTTAAAGGTCTCTTCATGGATGGTCCTCCAAAATACAGTTTTTTAACTTCCAAAACACTTGGAAGTACTTTTATATTCCAAAATCGTACCTCCTATAGAACCTATTACTACTATACAGTTTTAAGAAACAAATTTTCCAACTCTGGAAATATTAGCTCCAATTTTGTGTCATAAAATGTGATTACTAATTTTCCGGAATTCATAAAAACCACTGCATTTTTTCCATGAATTATTTCTTAGTTAGTTTTTTCCTTTGTGTTTTTTCGGAAGTATCAGTGACATTAATCCAGATGATTATTTTATAAAAAGCTTTTGGAATTATTTTAAAAGAAGATTAAATTTATCATTGTTACTAAAAGCCACACACTTCCTTAAATACTCAAGTAATTTAAGTTAAGAAGTTTTATCAGAAAATTAAGATAAGATAAGCGTAATTAAAATTTAAGGAAGTTTAATTAAGATTTTAATTAATTTTTATTAACTTCATTTTTAAACAAAAAAGTTTATTTTTCAGTGATCCCTCAATCATGTCGGTTTAAGGGAATAAAATATGAGTGTGGATTGAGTATAAGCTGTGTGTTGGGTGGTGGAAGACCATTGGATTTGTGTTCTGGAGGAATGATATGGGCTTGTTGTGTGGATAGAGAAACTCATACAACTCCAACGCACCATTCTTCGCCGGATCAAGGAGTCCTTAATAACGCCAGTAAGTTGCTAATTTTTTGAAAATTTTATAAGTAGTCACGAACAATAAAGCAGTTTTATCCTCGGATTTATCTCGCCCATTTAGAACCAGGAACAATAAGTGAAAGTGCCAAGGGGAAGTGAGATATTAACGTTCATTGTTTATTTACCAGCGTTTGTCTTCTCCGCCTCGCTTTGTTCCTTCAAAATTGTAAATTATTGTTCAAAATTTATAAAAATTCTTGTTTTATTTAAAAATCGATGAGTGCTTTCGAAATGAAAGCTCATTGAAAATAATATTGCAAAATAAAAATTGTTCACCGAATCGGTAATAGTGTATCAGAGCATAACTCTTAAACAGTCTCCTACCTAAATTTATATAAATTACACAACTCATCACTCATCAAAAATTAATAAAATAGTAGGTCAGTGGTAAATCCATTTCCCACGCCTTTTAATTTTGAATTTGAGTAAGAGAAAAGAGTGCAATTAAACGCAACTAAAATGATATTAGCAAGAGGAAGTCGCCATTCATGTCATTTCAAGTTCAATTTTACTAACCCAACGAATTTTGCAAGGCTTATTCTTATTTTCTTTTCACGTATGTACTTTAATCAAAAATCCAATAACTTCATAAATAATAATCCACTAAAGCCTGTGCGTTTTCCAAACAGGATTTTTCTCTCGCTTGCACTTATGCATGGTTCCTATACCTGCAGTGTGTAAGAGAGCAATAGAAAATCCTATTTGCAAAACTACAGTCGTGCGCTGTATAATGATACTATAAATTGTACTAACAATGTGACTAACAAACCAGTAACAGACACAATTCATCTAGTTG
The DNA here is from genome assembly GCA_963971135.1 of Stenus bimaculatus. Lineage (NCBI taxonomy): Eukaryota > Metazoa > Arthropoda > Insecta > Coleoptera > Staphylinidae > Stenus > Stenus bimaculatus. The sequence continues at coordinate 1,672,959 of OZ020182.1, forward strand.
GGTATTTCCCTTCGGATCCTGAGCATGGAGATCATCCGGAATCAAACAATGTCGATAGACCTCCCTATAGACCATTTTACCATGATGATGACCGGCCTTTAGTGGAGCACCATCGTCCTGAGCCTCAAAAACACGATTTTAACTACCAGGGTAACAGAAAAAACTAAACTGCACTTTTACTATTTACGCAATCATAGCGCTTCCTGGAGATTCTTAGATGTCCTGCATCTCCAATCACGCTATCTAATTTCTATTGGGCACGATTTCTATCATCCAATTAAAAGTTAACCAATTTAAAATCAACGTTTGCTCCATAGGTTGCGGCGAGCTTTACACTAGGAGCAATAGGATCGTCGGAGGACACTCCACAGGATTTGCATCTCATCCTTGGCAAGCGGCGCTTATTAAAACAGGATTCTTGAGCAAGAAATTAGCGTGTGGAGGTGCTCTACTTAACGAACGATGGATTGTTACTGCAGCACATTGTGTCGCTACGTAAGTATTTTTTAATTAACCAGATTTATGCAATTTTAATATAATTAATTATACGTGTAGTAATCTTCCTATTACCATTCAATCTAAATGATCTATCCAAATTTTTTTTGTAGGACAGCTAATGGTAACATCAGAGTCCGTTTAGGAGAATGGGATGTTCGTGATTCTGACGAAAAATTGGTCCATGAAGAATACTCGGTGGAACGAAAAGAAGTGCATCCTTCATACTCACCCTCAGACTTCAAAAATGATGTTGCTCTAGTTAAATTAGATCGGAATGTACGATTCAAGCAACATATAATACCAGTATGCCTACCATCAGCGCAGGTAAATTTTTGTGAAAAAACTACTTTTAATTATAAATTATAAACATTAAAGTAGAACGAAATGTATCACGTGTAAACGATTAGAAAACAAGATATTCATGGTGAAAGTGTATCAGTTTTTAATGCTTTGATTTTTAATCTATGATTATTAAAATTTAAAAAGCATGACGTTTTTTTAGCTTAAATTGTCTGGAAAAATGGCTACTGTAGCTGGTTGGGGTAGGACCAGGCATGGGCAGGCTACTGTACCTTCAGTACTTCAAGAAGTTGATGTTGAGGTTATACCTAACGAAAGGTGTCAACGATGGTTTAGAGCTGCAGGAAGAAGAGAAACCATCCATGACGTATTTTTATGTGCAGGATATAAAGAGGTATTTATTTAATACGCACAAAATTAATAATATTAATACTATTTTTTAGGGTGGTCGAGATTCCTGTCAAGGTGATTCAGGAGGACCATTAACCATGACGGTTGATGGACGAAAAACCTTGATAGGACTTGTTTCCTGGGGTATAGGATGTGGTAGGGAACATCTTCCTGGTGTCTACACAAATATACAAAAATTCGTTCCTTGGATTGATACAATTATGGATCGCTAATACCAATCGTGCCACTAGTTTTTTTATTCTACAAAGACTTAAACTAAACCATTGACGAATCAAAGACTTTCTAGAAAAATAGCTACTTATTTTGTGAATAATCAAGATATCTTTTACAAATGCTCAGACAATTTAAAAATAATTTATTTTTGTTAATTTAATTTAAAGAAGCTTCTTTACTTAAGTTTATTTATTGTAATGATTTAAATATTATAAGGAATTAAAAATAATTTTTTGTTGTTTGTATTTTTATTTTATATTTATATTTTGTACACCGCCCCCCCAATTTCATTGAATAATTTAACCCTCTTTTTGATTTAAGGAAGCCTTGACTCAAATTAAAGCTATTAAAATGTTCTTTAATTTAAAAAAATATTCTTTTTGATATATCTTTTTTCTTTTAAGAGTTGTCATAAAAAAATATAATTTTACTAAATAATTAATATTTCAAAAACTACTAGGGCGATCTAAATATATAATAGCTTAGAATTTGCAGGGTTGATTCCTCTATTAAATGGCTTTAAAATGATTTTGATTCGCGTATAAATTCCTATTCAAAACTCGATTTTGTTATCCCAAAAATTTTCTTGAAAAAAATATGGAAATTTCATTAAGTGGTTTACCACACTTTTACTTCTTTGATTTTAATGCACCATAACTCAAATCAAAGTCCATTAAATGTACTTTAAACAAAAAAAATATTTGTTTTGATATCATTTTTCCTTCAATAGTTATGGTTTAAAATGTACCGAAAGGTTAAAAAAGCTCAGTTTATACAAAATTTTATTGTATATTTTACTAAAAAAAAGCGTATTTCTTTATACAGTTTACAGCACTTGTACTTTTTAGATTTTAACGTTCCATAATTCAAATGAAAGTCCATTAAATCTAATTCAAATAAAAAAAAGACTCATTTTGATATCTTTCTTCTCTCAATAGTTATGGTCTAAAATGTACCAAAATCTTGAAAAAGCCCTATTTTCTGCCAAATTTTATTCGACATGTTAGAAAAAAATGGATATTTTCAAAATTACTGGGACGTTCACAATATGTAATAGCTTAAAATTTGAAGGATAAGTTCCTTTATAAGGTGCTTTTAAAATGTTTTTGATTGGGTTAAAAATACCTATTCCAGGGCCAGTTTTGTTAACCCCAAAAATGTTGTCCAAAAAAGCGAATTTAATTATATGATTTACCGCACTTGTACTTCTTAGATTTTAATGCGATATAATTCAAATTAACACCTATTAAATCTACTTTAAACAGAAAAAAGTTTCATTTTTATATCTTTTTTTCTTCAAAAGTTATGGTCTAAAATGTGCTGAAAGCTCACAAAAGCTCATTTTGTCCACAATCTTTTTACAAAATTTTACTAAAACATTGATATTTTGAAAACTACTGGGACGATCAAAATATATAGTAGCTTTCACTTTGCAGAATAGGCTCCTCTATTAAGTGTCTTTAAAATGTTTTTGATTGGATCAAAAATTACTACTCCAGGGCCAGTTTTGTTAACTCCTATATTTTATTTAAAAGTTCGAATTTAATTGTACTTATTTACTGCACTTATACTTCTTAGATTTTGATGCGCTATAATTCAAATTAAAGCCTATTAAATCTACTTTAAACAAAAAAAAAGATTCATTTTGATATCTTTTTTTCTTCAAAAGTTATGTTCTAAAATGCGCTGAAAGCGCACAAAATCTCATTTTGTCCAATATTTTCTTCCAAAATTTTAGTAAAACATTGATATTTTGAAAACTACTGGGACGTTTAAAATATATAATAGCTTAGAATTTTCAGGATTAAATCCTATTTTGAATGATTTTCATTAAATGGTTTAACGCACTTGTACTTTTTAGATTTTAATAAGCTATATTCCAAATTAAAGCTTATTAAATCTACTTTAAACTGAAGAAAGACTCATTTTGATATCATTTTTGCTTCAAAAGTTATGGTCTAAAATGCGCTGAAAGGTTAAAAATACTCACGTTGTTCAAAATTTCCTTCGAAATTCTACTAAAATAATGACATTTTGAAAACTACTGGGACGTTCAAAATATATAATAGCTTAAAATGTGCAGAATAGGCTCCTCTATTAAGTGGCTTTAAAATTTTTGATTGGATTAAAAATTATTACTCCAGGACCAGTTTTGTTAACCCCAAAAATGTTGTCCAAAAATGCTAATTTAATTATATTATTTACCGCACTTATACTTCTTAAATTTTAATGCTCTATAATTCAAATTAAAGCCCATTGAATCTAATTTAAACAGAAAAAAGATTCATTTTAATATAATTTTTTCTTCAAAAGTTATGGTCTAAAATGCGCTGAAAGCTCACAAAATCTCATTTTGCCCAAAATTTTCCTCCAAAATTTTAGTGAAACATTGATATTTTGAAAACTATTGGGACGTGTAAAATATATAATAGCTTAAAATTTTCAGGGTCAAGTCCTCTTTTGAATGATTTTAAAATCGATTTGATTGAATTAAAAATTGTTATTCCAGCGTCAGGTTTGTTACTCCTAATTTTTTGTAAAAATACATGCGAAATTCATTAAATGGTTCAACGCACTTGTACTTTTTAGATTTTAATAAGCTATAAACCAAATTAAAGCTTATTAAATCTATTTTAAACTGAAGAAAAACTCATTTTGATATCATTTTTGCTTCAAAACTTATAGTGTAAAAGGCGCCGATAGTTTAAAAATACTCACTTTGTTCAAAATTTTATTCGAAATTTTACTAAAATAATGACATTTTGAAAACTACTGGGACGATCAAAATATATAATAGCTTGAAATGTGTAGGATAGGTTCCTCTATTAATTGTTTTTGATTGGATTAAAAATTATCACTCTAGGACTAGTTTTGTTAACCCCAAACCCCAAAAATGTTGTCCAAGAATGCTAATTTAATTATATGATTTACCGCACTTATACTTCTTAAATTTTAATGCGCTATAATTCAAATTAAAGCCCATTGAATCTAATTTAAACAGAAAAAAGGTTCGTTTTGGTATCTTTTTTCCTTCAAAAGTTATCCTCTAAAATGTGCTGAAAGCTCACAAAAGCTCATTTTGTTCAAAATTTTCTTCCAAAATTTTACTAAAACATTGAGTTTTTGAAAACCACTAGGACGATCAAAATATGTAATGGCTTAAAATTTGGAGGATTGTCTTCTCTATTAATTGGCTTAAAAATTATTTTGATTGGATTAAAATTTTCAACTCCAAAGTCGGTTTATTTAGTAACGTCAAGATTTTTTGCAAAATAATTTTAGAACACCATTTTGGGGATATACTACTAAAAATTTCAGTTTAGTGTTGTACAATCATGGGTAGCTAAAAAGGGTACCACAGGAAAAATTTGGTATACTTTGGTGTGTGTTAAGTTGCCTAAGTGAAAGATGAGTAAAAATAATTGATGGAAGCGCACTTGACTTAACCGTGATGATGGTCCTTTTGGTGGTAAGTAATAACGGTACCTCCCCTCTTAAGACAACGGCAGAGGCACCAAGCACATCCCAGTGGGTCGTCGACCCTCGACTTCTTCAATACAACCAAGAGACTCCAACGTTGGTAGAGAATAGAGAACAGTGGCCACTTGACGGCGAACAGGTGACGACCGGTTGATGCCGAACATGAGCACCCTTTCGCGCGAAAAAGCCGAAAATTGACAGTGAGTGCGTGCCACCGGATTTTTTGAATTGAACACCACTATGTGCTCCAAAAGTTAACTGCAAATTTACTAAATTGCGAATATCTAGTCTAAACGCGTTTATTACAAGGTGAGTTAATCCTTAAGTCATTGACTTAATATCTTAATACTCCTAATCATCCTATTGGAAATTCCACTATAATTAACAGCTTTAATTACAACTAATTTTCAATAAACAAACTAACAAACAAACCATTTAAAGTGTTTAAGACTAGTAAGGCTCTTTTAAATACAAGATGAACAAAGTGTTTGGTATTCCTCAAGGTTCCCTAATTGGTCCAGACCTAATTGCCGTAAACAATGCCGCACGTCAACTGAAAACAAAACAAAAAATCCTTTATGTAATTAAAACTACATTTTATTTTCCTCGTGCAATCGCAATTAATCCTCAATCAATAACCACGAAAAATCAAATTTTTATAAAAAAAGCATTATATCATGAAAATAACTGCAGTTTTAATAATGGCTTTTTTATAATATAGAAAATTATTTATTTTTTATAATTAAATATTAAGAGAGTATTTAATTTCATGCATTGAGTTGTATTAATATGGATTTAATTTAAATTTATGATAATGCAGACGAGACAAGGAGAATCCTGCTGGTAAAAGTCATTAACACGATCGTTTAATATGTTCATAGGACATTACAGTCTTCATTTCTATTAAGATTAAAATAATTAATCTCGAATAAATGAGTTATCAAAACCGGTGTATGCGGTTATTATTAATCGATTTACTTAAACGTTTCTCATGGAACTCTAAATTTTTGATAAAAAAATTATAATGTGCCTACAGGCATGACGTCGTTTTTTTCTGATTTACTGCATAAAATAATAGTGCGAGGAGGATTAGATAAAATTTTGGAATTTTTGCGCACGGTTGATTTGAACTACATTGTACAGTTATAGGAAATAACAAATGTCTATTATTTCGAATCAAGTGGAAATAATAGGTGTGTACAATGAAGCTAATCTTTGCGAATGATTTTTCCCACGCAATTTGCGGAAGGAATAGTTGTACCCGACCTAGTACTGATAGCTTCAACATTCCTTCTAACATGTAAAGTCAATTCAGGCACTTAAAGTGATGGACATTTAAGTTCACGTAGGTCCAGCTTTTTTAGTAAAATTAATTGCGTCCGGAAGACGTTAATTAGCAAGGAAATTGCGAGAAAATTAACGGTGCTTATGAAACTAATTAAAATTGTAGTGAGTTTGTTTTAGGATTTTTGAAGAAATTGGGTTGAGTTACTCCAAAAACGACCGTTATGCTTAAATAAACGAGAATTTAATTAAAACTAAATTTAATATGAAATAATTGAAACTTTTTTATTCTAAAAAACGTTTATTATTACATCACCTAAAGAAATGTAAGGCATGTGTTTGAAATGGTAGTACAAAGCTCTATTTCTCAAGAAAAACGAAGAGTTTTTCCTACTTTTAATGGGATTACGTTGCAGCTGGTGTTTTACAAATATACGAGGACGAAAGCTCCTTTTTCAACCTCAATACATAAAATACTCTACTTTTTACACACTAAATCGAAAACTTTTCGCATTTTAAACGAAATTACTTTATTGGAAAAAATATCATCAATTTTGATTATTTTTTTACTGCACTTGTTTATTTTAGATTTTATTGCTCTATAATCCAAATTAAAGCCCATTAAATCAACTTTAAATAGAAAAAAGATTCATTTTGATATCTTTTTTTCTTCAAAAGTTATGATCTAAAATGTGCTGAAAGCTCTAAAAAGCCCATTTTCTCTTCTAAAGATTACTAAAAAAATAATATTTCGAAAACTACTTGGACGTTAAAAATATATAATAGCTTAGAATTTGCAGAGTTAAGTCCTCTATTAAATCATTTTAAAATCGATTTGATTGAATTAAAAATTGTTATTCCAGCGTCAGTTTTGTTACCCCTAAATTTTTGTAAAAACACATGCGAATTTCATTAAATGCTTCAAGGCAATTCTACTTTTTAGTTTTTAACACCCTAGAATCCAAATTAAAGCCCATTAAATCTACTTTAAACACAAAAAAGATTCATTTTAATATCTTCTTTTCTTCAAGAGTTATGAATTAAAATGTGCCAGAATGTCCAAAAAGATCATTTTCTTCTTCGAAATTTTACTAAAATATTAATATTTTGCAAACTACCAAGACGTTAAAAATATGTAATAGCTTAGAATTTGAGGAGTTGAATCCTCTATTGAATGATTTTAAAAACGATTTGATTGAATTGAAAATTCCTATTCTAGCGTCAGTTTTGTTACCCCAAAATTTTTATAAAAAATATATGCGAATTTCATTAAATGGCTCAAAGCACTTGTACTTTCTAGATTTTAACGGGCTAAAATCCAAATTAAAGCCCATTAAATCTTCTTTAAATACGTAAAAAAATCATTTAGATATCTTTTTTTCTTCAAGAGTTATGAACTAAAACGTGCCGAAAGGTCAAAAAAGATCACTTTCTTCTTCGAAATTTTACTAAAAAATTAATATTTTGAAAAATACTAGGACGATAAAAATATATAATAGCTTAGAATTTGGGGTTCTGAATCCTCTATTAAATGATATAAAAATTGATTTAATTGAATTAAAAATTCTTATTCCAGCGCCAGTTTTGTTATCCCTAAATTTTTGTAAAAAAATATGTGCGAATTTAATTAAATATTTCAACACACTTGTACTTTTTAGATTTTAACGCATTAATACCCAAGTTAAAGCCCATTAAATCTATTTTAAACAAAAGAATATTCATTTTGATATCTTTTTTTCTTCAAGAGTTATGAACTAAAATGTGCCGAAAGCTCAAAATAGATCATTTTGTGTAAAATATTCTTCAAAATTTTACTAAAAAAATAATATTTTGAAAACTACTAGGACGTTCAAAATATATAATAGCTTAAAATTTGCAGGGTAAATTCGTTTATTGAATGATTTTAAAATCGATCTGATTGAATTAAAAATTCTTATTCCAGCGTCAGTTTTGTTACTGCGAAATTTTTGTAAAAATACATGCGAATTTCATAAAATAGTTCAACGCACTTGTACTTTTCAGATTTTAACAAACTAAATTTCAAATTAAAGCCCTTTAAATCTACTTTAAACTGAAAAAAGATTCATTTTGATATCTTTTTTTCTTCAAGATTTATGAACTAAATTGTGCCGAAAGGTTCAAAAAGATCATTTTGTGCAAAAATTTTTTCGAAATTTTACTAAAAAATTAATATTTTGAAAACTACTAGGACGTTAAAAATATATAATAGTTTAAAATTTGCAGGGTTAACTCCTCTATTTAATTATTTCAAAATCGATTTGATTGAATTAAAAATTGTTATTCCAGCGTCAGTTTTGTTACTCTTAAATTTTTGTAAAAATACATGCGAATTTCATTAAGTAGTTCAACGCACTGCTGTACTTTTTAGATTTTAACAAACTAAATTTCAAATTAAAGCCCTTTAAATATACTTTAAACTGAAAAAAGATTCATTTTGATATCTTTTTTTCTTCAAGATTAAAGAACTAAAATGTGCCGAAAAGTCAAAAAAGATCATTTTGTGCAAAATTTTCTTCGAAATTTTACTAAAAAATTATTATTTGAAAACTACTAGGACCTTAAAAATATATAATAGTTTAAAATTTGCAGGATTAACTCCTCTATTTAATGATTTTAAAATCGATTTGATTGAATTAAAAATTGTTATTCCAGCGTCAGTTTTGTTACTCCGAAATTTTTGTAAAAATACATGCGCATTTCATTAAATGCTTCAACGCACTTGTACTTTTTAGATTTTAACGCGCTAAAATCCAAATTAAAGCCCATTAAATCTACTTTAAACAGAAAAAAAGACTCATTTTGATATCTTTTTTCCTTCAAAAGTTATGATCTAAAATGTGCGTAAAGCTCATAACAGCTCATTTTGTCCAAATTTTTTTTCCAAAATTTTACATTTACATTGATATTTTGAAAACTACCGGGACGTTCAAATTATGTAATGGCTCAAAATTTGCAGGATATGCTCCTCTTTTAATTGGCTTAAAATGTTTTTGATTGGATTAAAAATTACTACTCCAAGATCAGTTTTGTTGACCCCAAAAATTTTGTCAAAAAAACGCGAATTTAAATATATGATTTACCGCACTTATACTTCTCAGATTTTTATGCACTATAATTTAAATTAAAGCCCATTAAATCTACTTTAAACGGAAGAAGGACTCATTTTGATATCATTTTTACTTAAAAAGTTATGGTTTAAAATCCGCCGAAAGGTTAAAAATACTCAGTTTGTGCGAAATATGCTTGGAATTTTTTTCTAAAATATTGATATTTTGAAAACCACTGGTGCGTTAAAAATATATAATAGCTTAGAATTTGCAGGTTAAGCTGCTCTATTAGGTAGCTTAAAAATGTTTTTGATGGGATTAAAAATTCCTACTTAAGGGTCAATTTTATTATCCCCAAAAGTTTTGTAAAAAATTGCCAATTTCATTATATGGTTTACCACACTTGTACTTCTTAGATTTTAATTTGCTGTAATTAAAATGAAGGCCTATTAAATCTACTTTAAGTAGAAAAAAGATTCATTTTGATATCTGTTTCCCTTCAAAAGTTGTGGACTAAAATGTGCCGAAAGGTTAAAAAAGCTGATTTTGTTCAAAATTTTTTTTGAAATCTTACTAAAAGATTGATATTTTGAAAACTAATGGGACGTTTAAAATGTATAATAGTTTAGAATTTGCAGAATAGGCTCATCTATTAAGTGGATTTAAAATATTTTGATTGGATTAAAAATTAGTACTGTTATCCCCAAAAATGTTGTAAAAATATGCGAGTACCGCACTTGTACTTATCAGATTTTAACGAACTTTATTTCAAATTAAAGCCCATTAAATCTTTTATATACAGAAATAAAATTCATGTTGATAACTTTTTTTTTTCAAAAGTTATGGACTAAAATGTGCCAAATACTTAAAAAAGTTTATTTTGTCCAAAAATTCGAAAAAAAAAAATAATATTTTAAAAATTAGTGGTATGTTCAAAATATTTAATTCCTTAGTATTTACAAGGTTGAATTTAAAAATTTTTTGATTGGATTAAATATTCCTAAAACAAAGGCAATTTTGTTATCCCTATTTTTTCAGAAAAAAAGATGCGATTTTTATTGAATTAATTACCGTATTTCTACTTATCAGATTTTAAGTTGTTATAATTTAAATTAAAGTCTATTAAATCTACTTTAAACCAAATAAAAATTTATTTTGATATCTTATTTTTTTCAAAAGTTTTATATTCAAAAATGTGTTGCTTAGAAAAGCTTTAATAATTTTCTTGTAGAGTAAACCATCAATTTTGATCATGTTGTCTTCACTAATAAATATAAATTTATGTACAACTACAAAATGTTGGGTTTCCACATGAAAATACTGCGATTTATCTTGCAGAATTAATTTTACTTTATAGTCCATCCCATTTTTTACTAATGAAAGAATGACTTCAGTATTTTTCTACACGAAAAAATGTATTTGCACAAATTTAATTTAAACGAATGTGAAGATGTGGTCAGGTGTCATTAAACTTGATTTTAGCTCAAAGCGTATGAATTTTAATTAATAATTATATTGAAAGTGGTCGTAAAAATTAATTATTACTAATTTATGCAGCGATTTTTAAATAAATAAAATTGAACTAACTACAAATTCTGTTTAGTACAAGAAAATCGATCCTTAAAACAGCTTCAATGTACGAAATAAATTTTTAATACACGTTGAGAAGCATTTGGGAATATTAAATCGTTTTTCCATTTGTGAAACTTAAAAATTAATATAAAAGATTCCGTAAAGGTGCGTTTACACATAATTACAATGATTAAGAGGTGTTTAAACATATAAGTGTAAACGCACCTTTAGAATATTCAAGAAGTAAATTATGATCCTATTAAAACTTTGCTTTTTTATATTACAACCATGATTTATGATCTTTAATTTATTTGCAGACGAAACATCTTTTATAATATAAAATAACACTAATAAATCACATTATATTTATTATTCCTTAATTTTTTTGTATAATTAAACAAATAATTTTGACTTCGTTTTTGTGTATAAAATCGTGAAGACCTTGTAAAGTAATTGTTTGTTTTTTAAAAAATCTATTTGGTGTATGATGATAAAATTTAATCCATTGTTTGTTAAGTCAATTAACACTTCTGCGTGAAATTATAACGGAAATATGGATTAAAATTTGAATGCGGGGAAAGCAATATTGGAAAAGACAAGCGCGATTAAAACAGTTATTATTCTAATGTTTATTTGTTCGCTAAAATATAAAATGTGGGTTCACTGAATAAAACCCACACATCGGGAAATGAGTGAAACTATATTGTATACTTTCATAAATAAATTTATGGCGTTATAAATACTTCTTTTATCTCGATTTTTCTCAGCTTTATTAATTATTTATAAACAGCGCTTTTTAAATTATTCTCAGCTCCCAGAATTTACTTCAAATACTCTGTTTTTACAAAGCAGTTTTACTTTAACGACGTTGTTTCTATGAAATAATATTGCCTTTGATTACAAGCTACAATAATTGACTTAACAAACTCTGCAGTAATTGCTTCTCTAGTCTCATTTCACATTATTACATGGAATATGTAATATTACTTCATGGAAATTTCAATTTTCAAACAGCTTAATGCAGTTTTACTGCAGTTAAAAGCACACATTTATAAATATAATAAAATTAAACTACCGACAAATGTTCAATTGAATTAAATGAAAGTCTGCCTTTTCGTTGTCTTGCTCGAACATCGAAAAAGGTAGACATTTGCGAAAAAAATCATAACTCGCTTATAAAACGTCCGATCGACTTAAAAAACGAAATGTTTTACTCAAATTTTATTGGGCTACCACATGAATTAATTTGGAAAAAGCTTGAGATCAAAAAGTTTATGTTTTTTTGAAGACAAACTTAAATTTTAGTTTAACCTCAAAAAATAAATATTTATGTTACTCAGAATTTTTTAAAAATAATTCTGGAAATAGCCTCATAAAATCTGAGTAAAACGTTATTTTTTTTATGTATTTAGGTACAGTATTACCAGAGTTATGAGTTTTCCCGTGATGGCCTACCTTTTATCTGACTTTTATCGAACGTCGGAAAAGCTACAACTTCGCGGAAAAATTAATAACTCGCTTATAAAATGTCCGATCGATTTAAAAAAAGAAACATTTTATTCACATTTTATTGGGTTACTACCAGAATTAATTTTAAAAAAATTTTAAGATCAGAAAATATATGTTTTTTTGAAGACAAACTTAAATTTTAGTTTCACCTCAAAAAACATACATTTATTGTTCTCATAATTTTTTAAAAATAATTCCGGTAATAGCCTTATAAAAACTGAATAAAACGTGATTTTTTTTATGTCTTTAAGTACAGTATTACCAGAGTTATGACTTTTCCCGTGATGGTGTACCTTTTATATGTCTTGTTGGAACGTTGGAAAAGCTAGACTTTCGCGGAAAAATTCATAACTCGCTTATAAAACGTCCGATCGACTTGAAAAAAGAAACGTTTTACTCAAATTTTATTGGATTGCCACCAGGGTTAATTTCCAAAAATTTAGAGATCAGAAAATACGTGTTTTTTTTGAAGTAAAACTTAATTTTTAGTTTGACCTCAAAAAACAAAAATTTGTTGCTCTCAAATATTTTTGAAAAAAATTCTGATAGTAGCCTCATAAAATCTGAGTAAAACTTGATTTATTTTATGTCTCTAGGTTTACTATTACCAGAGTTATGAATTTTACCGTGATGGTCTACCTTTTAACTGTCTTGCTCGAACGTCGGAAAAGCTAGACTTTCGCGGAAAAATTTGTAACTCTCTTATAAAAAGTCCGATCGACTTGAAAAAAAGAAACGTTTTACTCAAATTTTATTGGATTACCACCAGCATTAATTTCCAGGAATTTTAACGTCAGAAAATATATGTTTCTTGAAGTCAAAGTTAATTTATAGTTTGACCTCAAAAAACAAATATTTGAGGCTCTCAAATTTTTTTGTAAAAAATTCTGATAGTAGCCTCATAAAATCAGAGTAAAACGTGATTTATTTTTTGACTCTAGGTGCAGAATTACCATAGTAATGAATTTTCCCATGATGGTCTACCTTTTACCTGTCTTGCTGGAATGTCGGAAAAGCTAGAGTTTCGCGGAAAAATTCATAACTCACTTCTAAAAAGTCCGATCAACTTGAAACAAGAAACGTTTTACTGAAATTGTATTGAATATGTTTCTTGAAGTCAAACCTAATTTTTAGTTTTACCTCAAAAACAAATATTTGTTGCTCTCAAATATTTTTGACAAAAATTCGGATAGTAGCCTTATAAAATCTGAGTAAAACGTGATATCTTTTGTGACTCTAGGTGCAGAATTACCAGAGTAATGAATTTTCCCGTGATGTTCCACCTTTAATCTGTCTTGCTCCAACGTCGGAATAGCTAGATTTTCGCGGAAAAATTCATAACTCGCTTATAAAACGTCCGATCAACTTGAAAAAAGAAATGTTTTATTCAAATTTTTTGGGATTACCACCAGAGTTAATATCGAAAAATGTTGAGGTCCGAAAATATATATTTTTTGAAGTCAAACATAATTTTTAGTTTGACTTCAAAAAACAAATATTTGTAGCTCTCAAAATTTTTTGAAAAAAATTCTGATGGTCTACCTTTTACCTGTCTTGCTGGAATGTCGGAAAAGCTAGAGTTTCGCGGAAAAATTCATAACTCATTTCTAAAAAGTCCGATCAACTTGAAACAAGAAACGTTTTACTGAAATTGTATTGAATATGTTTCTTGAAGTCAAACCTAATTTTTAGTTTTACCTCAAAAACAAATATTTGTTGCTCTCAAATATTTTTGACAAAAATTCGGATAGTAGCTTCATAAAATCTGAGTAAAACTTGATTTGGTTTGTGTCTCTAGGTACAGAATTACCAGAGTTATGAATTTTCCCGTGATGGTCTACCTTTTATCTGTCTTGCTCGAACGTCGGAAAAGCTAGACTTTCGCGGAAAAATTCATAACTCGGTTATAAAACGTCCGATCGGGTTGAAAAGAGAAACGTTTTACTCACATTTTATTGGATTATCACCAGGTATAATTTTGAAAAATTTCGAGGTAAAACTATATACGTTTTTTTGAAGTGAAATTGAAAGTTTAGTTTAACCTCAAAAAACAAATATTTTCTATTTTCAATTTGTTTTGAAATTAAGTCAGGTAATAGCCTTATAAAATCCTAATAAAACGTAATACTTTTCAAGTTTCTAGATGCAATACTACTGCAGTTATGAATTTTTCCGCTAAGGTCTACCTTATCGCCGACAGAGTATGGTATTACAGTTACAATGAAAACCTAAAATACTCCATTACTTTACTCAAATTCGTGCACATTTTTGAAAATTATATTTAGAAAACCAAAAAGTTTTGCCTTAAAACCAGGAAAAAATTATATACCCAAAAAGTTCAGTTGATTTTTTGGCTCAAAATAAGAATTAAGAAAGTTTTTAGGAAAAATCATATTAAGAGGTGGTATACCAAAAAGAATACCCTGTATCACACACGAAACCTTGACTACCATTTTAGTAACACCATGTATAATAAGATTAAACTGTACAGGGTCCTTCAAAAGACTTGCACCAAACGTTCTAATATCAAAATGGGTGTTACTAAAAAAATAGGAAATAATGGGAGTGCCTTTAATTCCTGAGCAGCAGGGTTTTGGGTAGATCCACTTTGGCAAAATTGATTTTGCAAAAGCATTTTATCAAATGAAATTTTGTTATTGAAACTAAGTAACTTGAGAATTTATGGAAACCTTTTGGGCGTGGAAAAAATTATCAATCGAAGGAAATATATGTGATCTCAGGTATAACTTTTATTTGTCTTGTTTTTAATACATTTATTAATGACCTAAAGGATTCCATGAAGTTCTGTTCATTATTACTCTACTTTGATGACCTAAAACTATTCCACAATATAGAAGATGTAAGCTGGTGCTTGAAAAATCAAATGAAAGTCAATATAAATAAATGTAAAATTTTTATTAAAAAATTTTGAATGACCTATTTTTTTTGGAAAATTTCGAAAAAAAATAGGTTGTTTTGTATCTAAAAAGTTCTGAAAAATTGTAATAAATGCATGGATCAAATTGATATTTTTTGTAATATTGAAATCCGTGGGACCCGCAGCCCGGAAAGTGAAAATCCTTCTTGTGCTCCACAAACCGTAGCCGTAGAGCTTGCGGGTACGGCGCCGTATCACATTGTGCAATCTTGTGTGTAGGCCAATGATCCAGCTTTGTGGGTCACTGGCCTACACCTCCGGCCAAAAGATCCCATGCCCAATTTTGCAAGAAAACAGAGATAAGAAACGATATTTATGGTTTTCGTGCATGCACCAATTTGCATCCAAATTGATTTAAGTCATAATTGTTTTTATCATATTTTTTTTGTTTTACAGATGCTGCCAACTACTTTAGTTACAATCATAAGTTTAATTTTAAAAATTACTTCCTCTTCACCTGTTTATAACCTTCAACCAGCCTACATCACTGGAACAATAGGTGAGTTATTATTTTTATTTTAAAGTAATTTAAAAAATAATCTCGTTTATTCCATCGAAAAATGAACTTCGAGCAGTAAAATGTTTTACAACCTTTTATTTATTGCGACTACTCTATAGATACATAAATAAAATTGAAGTAAATTCCTCCCTAGTACCTGTTTTTATAGACACTAAAACATCACAAAATCAATTGTGATAAAACACGCAAAAAACGCCTAAAAAACATTCATTTAAATTATTCAAATGTAAATAATTACCAAGGATTTATTTAAAATTATTGGAACGCCCGGCGCATTCGCCATAATTTAAATAAATTCTCGTTCTTATTTTTTTAGTTAAATCATCAAAACCAAAATTTAAATTAAAACCCGCAAATCAAATAACGTGTTACATCATGTTTCATCATGTCGAATAGTGTTGAATTCTGCAAGGAAAATCGATGCGTGTGAATTTTAAATCCGGGAAAATTAGTATTCGACCTTCATATAAATAATCTGGGATTTATTTAAGAGATATTTGAAAGGTTCTTGGGGGAATGGGTATGTGTGACACGCGGAACAACTTTTTGGGGTCAACTAGAGACCAATACGGCTATGGAGAACGTGGGTGGAATGGAATATCTTTCGGACACTTCAGACTCGGTATTAACATAATATATAGGCCTCGTGAATCATCCAACCACAACGGGAAAATAAGTGTTTACAAATACCATCACGAGTCATCTTACATACGCACCTTTTGTTCATCACTTTTCGAGAAAGTTGACACAGTTTATATATTGATTATGAGTGGTACACTTTTATGTCATGCGGAATTACACCAATAATTTTGCTTTTCTTGGAAAAATTATGCCATTTTAATAAAAAGGATTATTGATGTGTTTTTTAGTATTTTACACACAACAAAATAAAAGGTTACTTTAATGATACGTTTATATTTTTATACTCATGTTTTTAAATA
Organism: Stenus bimaculatus; assembly: GCA_963971135.1. Lineage (NCBI taxonomy): Eukaryota > Metazoa > Arthropoda > Insecta > Coleoptera > Staphylinidae > Stenus > Stenus bimaculatus. The sequence goes on from OZ020182.1 coordinate 1,689,693, forward strand.
GGTTTACAAGGAAATGTACATAGGAAAATTAGTTCTTTTTTTTATTCTCATGCTCTAGAAAAGCGAACCATGTTTTTTTATTCAATAAAAGTTGTAAAGTCACCGACATATCCTTTACTTTGCATGCGTTTCTAAACTCTAAACTACACAAAACCTGATTGCAAAATTGTGCAAAGGTAATTTGCATGCATTTCCTTTTTCACCAAAAGCTGATCTATTCTAAAAATTTTGCATGAAAAATTGAATGCAGCAGCAAATTTTCTATTAGAACGTCGGAAAAGGTAGACTTACGCGGAAAAATTGATAACTCGCTTATAAAATATCCGATCGACATGCAAAAAAATAGGTTATATTCAGATTTAATGAGGCTATTATCAGAATTATTTTTGAAAAATCTTGAGGGCAAAAAGTATATTTTCTTTTAATTTAAACTAAAATCTAAGTTTGACCTTGAAAAACAACAATATTCTTACCACATTTTTTCTTAAAATTATTGTTGGTGATAGTTTCATAAAATACGAGTAAAACGAGATTTTTTTGAAGTTTCTAGGTACCGCATTACCGGAGTTATGAATTTTTCCGTGATGGTTTACCTTTTATCTGTCTTGCTCGAACGTCGGAAAAGCTAGACCATCGCGAGAAAATTCATACCTCGCTTATAAAAGTCGTTTTTTACTCACATTTTATTGGGTTACCACCAGAATTTATTTAAAAAAATTTTGACTTTTAGATTTTTTTCCAGACAAACTTAAATTTTAGTTTGACCTCAAAATACAAATATTTGTTGTACTAAAATTAAAAAGAAAAATTACAGTAGTAGCCTTATAAAATCTGAATAAAACGTGATTTTTCTCATGTCTTTAGGTACAGAATTACAAGAGTTATGATTTTTCTCGTGATGGTCTCAAACGTCGGAAAAGCTAGACCTTCGCGGAAAAATTCATAACTCGCTTATAAAACGTCCGATAAACTTAAAAAAAGAAACGAATTACTCACATTTTATTGGGTCACTGCCAGAAATTATTTTAAAAAAATTTTTATGTAAGAAAACATATGTTTTTTTGAAGACAAACTTAAGTTTTAGTTTGACCTTAAAAAATAAATAATTAGAAGAAAACATATGTTTTTTTGAAGACAAACTTAAGTTTTAGTTTGACCTTAAAAAATAAATAATTATTTTTCTCATAAAATCTGAGTAAAACGTGATTTTTTTTATGTCTCTAGGTGCATTATTACCCGAGTTATGAATTTTCCTGTGATGGTCTATCTTTTATATGTCTTGCTCGAACGTCGGAAAAGCGAGACCTTCGCGGGAAAATTCATAACTCGCTTATAAAACGTCCGATCAACTTGAAAAAAGAAACGTATTACTCACATTTTATTGGGTTATTACCAGAATTAATTTAAAAAAATTTTGAGATAAAAAAATTCATATTTTTTTGAAGTCAGACTTAAATTTTAGTTTGACCTTAAAAAACAAATACTTATTATTCACAAATTTTTTTGAAAAAAAATTCAGTAGTAGTCCGGTAAAATCGGAGTAAAACGTGATTTATTTTGTGTCTCTAGGTACAAAATTACCAGAGTTATGAATTTTCCCGTGATTGTCTACCTTTTATCTGTATTGTTCGAACGTTGGAAAAGCTAAACCTGCGCAGAAAACTTGATAACTCGCTTATAAAATGTCCTATCGACATAAATAAAGAAACGTTGTACTCACATTTTATTGGGTTACCACCAGAATCAATTTCGAATAATTTTGATATCAAAAAATATATGTTTTTTGAAGAGAAACTTAAATTTTAGTATGACCTCAAAAACCAAATATTTGTTGTTTTCAAATTTTTTTGAAAATAATTTTAATAGTAGCCTCATTAAATCGGAGTAAAACGTGATTTTTTTTATGTCTCTAGGTACAGAATTACCAGAGTTATGAATTTTCCATTAATGGTCTACCTTTTATCTGTCTTGCCCGAACGTTGGAAAAGCTAGACCTGCGCAGAAAACTTCATAACTCACTTATAAAACGTCCTATCTACTTAAATAAAGAAACGTTGCACTCACATTTTATTGGGTTACCACCAGAATCAATTTTGAAAAATTTTGATATCAAAAAATGTATGTTTTTTGAAGAGAAATTTAAATTTTAGTTTGACCTCAAAAAATAAATATTTGTTGTTCTCAAAATTTTTTGCAAATAATTTTCCTAGTAGCCTCATTAAATCTGAGTAAAACGTGATCTTTTTATGTCTCTAGGTACAGTATTACCAGAGTTATCAATTTTCCTGTGATTGTCTATCTTTTATCTGTCTTGCTCGAACGTTGGAAAAGCTAGACCTTCACGGAAAACTTCATAACTCGCTTATAAAACGTCCTATCGACTTGAAAAAAGCAGCGTTTTACTCACATTTTAATGGGTTACCACCAAAATTAATTTTGAAAAATTTTGATATCAAAAAATATATGTTTTTTGAAAAGAAATTTAAATTTTAGTTTGACCTCAAAAAATAAATATTTCTTGTTCTCAAAATTTTTTGAAAATAATTTTTATAGTAGCCTCATTAAATCTGAGTAAAACGTGATTTTTTTTATGTTTCTAGGTACAGTATTACCAGAGTTATGAATTTTCCCGTGATTGTCTATCTTTTATCTGTCTTGCTCGAACGTCGGAAAAGTTAGACCTTCGCGGAAAAATTCATAACTCGCTTATAAAACGTCTGAGCGACTTGAAATAATAAGTTTTATACTCACATTTTATTGGGTCACCACCAGAATTAATTTCTAAAAATTTTGAGGTCAAAAATATAAAACCTTTGGAACTCAAACTAAAATTTTAGTTTGAGTTTAAAACCAAAATATTTGTTTATCTAAAATTTTTTGAAATTAATTTTGGTGATAGCGTCATAAAGTTTTTGCCATTTCCAACGTTCAAGCAAAACAAAAAATGGGTTAAGTCTTTAGGAAAAACCATTTTAAGAGGTGGTATCTTGTATAAAAAATGGTAAAGCTAATGATGTGGAGCAAAATTTTTTTGGATTGATGAAAGCAAATTTTTCCTGTTGATAATGTTTTTCTAACGAGTGAAGTGGCCTTTGGGCATTGGTGATGTGAGGACTTCCACTGGGCCAAGGTAACGGGATAGGCGGTGTCAGTCAGTGCACAAGAAGTAAATAAGAATGAGAGAGAAAGAAAAGGCGACACTCAGCTGTTTAGAAAGGAATGCGTTCACCGTTACATAACGAGATTCATGCGAGATTTAGTTTTCGGACACATCACATATCCTTTCCTTCACAAACACACACAGACTCGAAAAGTGTGTTAATATCCAGTTAATTGTGCTTTATTTTTAGACCTAAAATAATAATTTAAGCTTAAACGAGGAAATTTAAATCCATAAAATTTAATTATAATCATTGATTTATGGGCGGCAATTACGAATTTATTGTAGCATCCATTACGTTTTCCAACAATTTACAACAAGGTTATAATTTTTACATCAATGACAAACTAATCATATTTTATTTTAATTGGTAATTGTTTTTTTTTCAGGAAGTACCGGTAGGAATATACGAAATCTGCCATGCATTTCTAGAAAAACGAACCAAAATGGGGTTTGTATGTTCGCCATAGACTGCTTGAAAGCTAATGGTACCCACTTGGGTACCTGCATAGATAGGTTTTATTTTGGCTCTTGTTGCCATGTTGAATCTTCTAATGACATCATTGAAAATACAATTGATGCCGCGTTAATACCTTCGAGAGAACCACCGAATAGGCTTGGTACCACCGTTAGTATAAATACAACCACACCTATGATAACCAACATCACTACTACCACTACTGCCACGAGTACTACCACTTTTAAACCAACGACAAATAAGCCAACAACTCAAAAAATTGATGAAGATACCACTACTATAAAGGTTAAACCTACAAAACCACATAAACCTATTATAAAACAAACAACCACAACAAAAAAGCCACTGGTTACAACCGTTAAGAGAAAAATAACACAAAAAATTCCGATAACCACCAGTAAGCCTATAAAAGTAACCAATGCCACAACTACACCACCTGTAACATCAACCGAAAATATCACCAAAGATAATATTTTTGAATTAAACACTTTACCTTTCAATAACACTCCTGTGACCTTTAGTGTATCAGGAAATCCTGCGACTAATGAAATTGAGGAAGTAAAACCGACTGTAATTACACTACCAAAACCAACAAGTACTGATAAACCAACTACCGCTGATAAATCAACTTCAAGTGCTACACCCACGAAAATATCAATAATAGAAAACATGACGAAACCTACTAAAATTACAGAAATTCCTCCAACAAAATTTACTTTTTTTAATTTTACCCACCCGATCAACCCTTCCACGTTAGATGATACTAAAGTAACTATAATCACAAATAATCCTACATTAATAACGCAAACCACTAATAATCCATTATTCGCACAATCGACTAAAGAAGCTGTGATTTTTACGACGAATAAAATTAGTATTACTGATACGATGAAGCCTAGCACTGAGGAGAATACAGAAAGCGAACCATCATCACCTTTTACAGCGGAAATAGTACAAACAACACCGGGTAATCCTTCCACTGGTGCAAGACCAATCGGGATTACTTTAATGCAAGCCGCAACAAGACCAACCGAAAAACCCAATTTCGAAACAAATACCTTCCCCGCATTCGTTACTTGGTCCCAAATTGTAGAAAACACTGGAAGCACCACTAACACAAATAACGTCACTGAAGATAACACAGGTGAGATTTATAATTGGTCTTATGATTTTTAATTTTTAATATTTTAGTGACGGAAGAGTGGGTGCCGATGAGTACACCTGATGGTTGGGTACTATTACCGAGTCTTACAACCATAACTGATTTCGCCACGCCTAATGCAACCACAACAAAACCAATCACAACTTCAGAGAAGCTTGAAATTTCATCAGAATCTCCACTTTTTTCCACATTAATCCAATCAACTGAAAATGCGGTAACCACAAGTTTTGAGAACATCACGACTATAAATACAAGCACGTCAAGACCAGTTGAATCGAATAATGGGGTTAACATGAGCGATTTCACTGATGGTAAATAATTTGTGTGTTAATTTATTTTACGTGGGAATTTTCGTTAATTGGGTAATTACAAATGAAATGCAGTTAGGTTTAAATCTGGTACCGTCATGCAAAACGAGTTGAATTTTTTTCCGCGCATCCAATCAGGTTCTAGTTCATGAACCTTCAAGGTAAGATGGATCTCTGGCCTCGACACTTAAATAAAACAATACTTTCAACGAGTCTTAAGTCGGATCACGCTTTGACGTGCTTTTACGTGGCGCGTTCTTTAGGTTATGGTGGGGGTAGGGATAAGTTTATTTTTTATTTTTTTAATCATGATAAATTCTGTATTATTGGCAACAGTTTGCGGGAGGCGAATGTTCCCAGAAGCCAGGATTGTTGGAGGAGAAAAGTCTTCATTTGGAAGATGGCCGTGGCAGATTTCACTACGCCAATGGAGGACTTCTACTTATCTCCACAAATGCGGGGCTGCTTTACTCAATGAAAATTGGGCTGTTACCGCAGCTCATTGCGTTGACAAGTAAGTTATTTTTCTCAATTTTTCGAAAGTTCGTTAAACCGCGTTTATTAATTATAATTAAAACATTTTTAATTAAAAGAAGAAGTGCAATAAAGTTTAGTACTTTTTAATTAATTTTTTTTATAAAACCTTGTAATTAAAACTAAGTATTGCTTTGGAAGACATTAAATTTATATGATCTTAAACTCTAACATTATAGCGGTTTTAACTTGATTTCATTCATCAAATCTTTGCATCCTTAATGTTTATTAAAGGCATTATAGTTAATTTATCTTGGGCAATAATTCATGTTCAGAACTTGCTCGTATTTACTATATAATGAACGGGATTTCAGTAACGCAGTAATATACAGCAATTTCATCACTGCAATTATTTGAAATTAGTGCACGAATCCAATTTTTATTCTTATGTTTATTTTTTGGTTACTTTATCCCATATAAATAACTGTTTGGAGTATAAATTTAATGGCTAATAAAATTGCAGCTTGGGGAATAAAACACTTAAGGTAGTGTCTTTTAATTTGAAAAAGGATCAGGTTTTTTCATATGTTCTAAGCTTCTTCAGTGGCAGATCTAGAGTAAAATTCTGGGGGGGGGGGTGAGCAATTATCGTTCTTTTTTATAATTTTTTCTATAAAATTTATTTATGAAAAGTGGGTACCAAATAAGGATTTTTTGAGTGATAAATTATTTAAAATGAGATTTTTTTGATAAAAACATTATAGCACTTTAAACGCCCAAAAATGATATTTCCTTCTTGGGCTTACAAAATTAGTTTCATTCAAAAATTTCGACAATTTCCTATAAAATAGACTTATTTTAGAAATATTTTTCTCATAGGAAATTTGTTGAAAATTGATTATAAAAAACACTCATATTTGGTGTATAAAAAAATTCTAAAAACTTTATTAAAAACTGCTAATTCCAACAAAGTTATAACAAAAATTTTGAGTTTAAATTAAAGATTAGGGTATAATCTATAATAGGAAAGTCTAAAATCAATCATGGGCCAAATAATAAATTTAATATAACCAATTGAAGTTATCGTTATTTTTTGAGGAAATTTTTAATCGGACTTTACTGACCTAAAAAGGGTATTTATTGTAATGATATGATTATAAAATAAGTTTTATTATAAAATTTGGTTAATTTTTTATAAAATGGAGTATTTAAAAAATAAAATTCTCAATGGGGTCTTTTTTGAAATCCCATTTAAAGTATTTTTAAAGTTTTTATTTAAGTTGATGTAGTTGATGAAAACATTGTATGTACTTTGAACGCCAAAAAATGACATTTTCACTGAAGCTAGACTTACAAAATTAGTTCCATTCTAAAATTTAGACAATTTCCTATAAAATAGGTTTATTAAAGTAATATTTTCTTCATAGGAACTTTTTTGAAAAATTATGTTAAAAAATACTCATTTTTGGTGTGATACAACTGATTTAAAAGTTTAAAATATTAGTGATTTTTGGGATTCCTGTATTTTTTTTAATATCAATATTTTTATTAGAAACAAGTATATTTTGACCCGCTTGGATCAATCTATTAACGGGGCGGAGATACGACCCCTTTGGTATTTTTACCCTAAATTCGGACGTTTTTTGCAAGGAATGGCCGAAAGGGTGGTTTTTTTCGTCCGATTTTAAAAATTCCGGTCCTGATGAAAAGAGGGATATTGGTTACAAGTGAGGTTCGAATTTTAAATTTTTTGGACGTCCCCGATACTTTGAAAAAAATTCCCGAAAATGGTTGATGTTTTTTTACTTTTTCGTGTTTTCGGCGGGGTTAACTTTGAAAAATCGCAACTCCGTCGGATTCTAAAGGGAAGTAAGGAAATTTGGCCCCTTTTATTAGAACATCCTGGGGATTACCCTGACCGATTTTTAAGCTTTCCTGCGCAAAGGTGTGACGTCACGGCCCCGAGACGTAAACTATACAATTCTATCGTTTTTTCGGACGGAAAAAGTACCAAAACTTTTTGGCTTCGATTAAAAGGGGGAACAAAATCGCGGTTGCTTATTCCTCATCTTAATTTCACGTTTTACCTTAAAACATGAGTTTTTTAAGGCGTTTACTCTTTATGTCGTTTTGGTGCCCCCAAAGTGACGCTTTATTTTTCGCGCTATTTTGACGAGGAGTTTGAAAATTACTAACTTTTCATCGCAACAACCTGCAATACTCGAATATTTTTTATTTTACTTACTTGGTATTTCCTTATGAAAGAAAAAATCGGCACCTTGAAATTTTTACCCTGGACCTTGGAAAAAAATCGAACGTAAAATATTAAAAAAATCGGATAAAACGCGGTCCAACCTGGGCCCATCTGGCTCTCGCAGTTTTCAAAATATTTGCAATTTTCTTTTGCAACTGTAAAATAGAATATTTTTTACAGTATATAGGCTACTCAGATTTGTTATATTGGGTAGGGTTGCGATATTACGTACAAATAAACTCAAAATTTTGATTTTATGGGTGAGTGGCTCCCGTCAGGTCACTTTTTAACGGATTTTCAATTTTAAAAATACTTTAGAATCTACTCTTTAAACCAAAAGCTCTCACGCATAGGGTATTTTAAATTACTAAAAAATAATGAAAAAAAATTTTTTTCATATCGCAATTTTAAAAGTTGTATTTATGGGTCAAATTCCTCCCTCAAATTTCATTTTAACCCTACTTTATGCACCTTCCCTAAAAGCTCTTTAGGTCCACTTTACGTCAAAAAAAGAATCTCTTCGCTATCTCTTTCCGTTTTCGAGTTATCACCGAAAATGTAGCTAAAATAAGCAAAATCTCCGTTTGGAGCCAAAATTTCGGTCTGAAATTTTTCAGTTTTCACAAAATAATTAATATCTTTGAAACTATTAGCACCACCGAGACGTTTAATAACTTAAAATTCGCACAGTCACCTCCTCCACCAAATTCCTTGAAAGTTTTAATTTTCGGTTTAAAATTGCGCCGTCCAGAACCGTATTTGTACCAAAATTTTGCGAATTTTTTCCAAAAAAACTATACAACCGATTTTAACCAAATATTTTTTAAAATGCGTCTAACCATGGTGTTTACTTTTGGTAAAAGTTTTAAACCGGTAACTATTATAGTTTTGGAGAAAAAAAAAATAAAAACCGAGCTTTAAAAATATCTCAAAATTTTTTTTTTCAAATTTTTTCAAAATCGACCCCTCAAATGAAAGATAATAAAAAGTGGATGAAGTATAGGGCTTCACCTGCTCTCTACACCACCCCCCCCCCTAATTTTACTCCCCAAAAACTCAAAATAATAATAAAATGCCATATTTCATTTAAAAATTCATAACTTTTGAACGAAGCATCGTAGAGACTTGAATTTTTTTTTTTTTTTTTTATTTTCTTTATACTTTAAATATAAATTATTAACTTTCAAATTTTTAATTTGAAACGAAACACTCTTGTATTTATACTAACGTTGGTACCAAGTCTATTAGGTGGTTCTCTTGAAGGTCTTCAAAAATTTTAAAATTTTAAAACTCAAATTCCTACTGAATTTCTTATAATTTTCAAAGACGAAAATATTTTTTCCAAGTTATTAATTTTTCAATGATTTTCATTGTTTTCCACTGAAATTTGCATGAATTCAGTGAATGCTTTATTTTAATGAAATGTGTTTTTTTTTATTTTAGTGTTCCTCCAAGTGATCTTCTGTTGCGATTGGGTGAGCATGATTTATCCACAGAATCAGAGCCATATTTGCATCAAGAGCGTCGGGTGCAGATTGTGGCGTCGCATCCACAATTCGATCCAAGGACTTTTGAGTATGATCTAGCCCTGCTGCGCTTTTATGAGCCAGTGGAGTTTCAGCCCAATATAATCCCTGTATGCGTACCACAAAACGACGAAAATTTCGTGGGCCGCACTGCGTACGTCACTGGATGGGGCCGGCTTTATGAAGGTAAGGTGGGCGACTGTAACGGGGGCGGGTTGTGACGTTCCGGGTTCCGGGTAGCGCAAGTCCGCTGAAAATCCGTGCGCTCCGGGGTATCTGGGTCACGACCTGGTTTAGCCCGGGCCTGAACAAGTCCGCTGAATAATAATCAGCTAGGGATGCCATCGGTCTAAGGTTGGAATTGTGTTTCCACCATTTTACATTGCAACAACCAACAGTTGCAAAATTAACCCCGAAAATTTATATAAAACGCTTATCACTTTAATAAATCAACAAAATAAATTACCCCACAGTAATATTTTCAACAAAATTCATGATTTTTCATGGAATTATTTCTGCTTATTTAATTATAATTTTTTCCTGGTTTTAAAAGAAAATAAAGTTTAACTTTCCCAATGAAATTATGTAACTAAGTTTAAGGTACGATCTCGAATATTGGAAATAAGGGTAAAGGATAATTTCATTATTTATTCTCTTTCAGTCTTTACTTTTACTTGCTTGGAATTAACAATCCCTATTCCAAAAGTATAACGATTTAATCTAAAAATATTTTTTTGTAGATGGTCCTTTACCAAGTATCCTTCAAGAAGTATCAGTTCCTGTGATTAATAACACCGTATGTGAGTCGATGTATCGATCTGCAGGTTACATCGAGCATATTCCTAATATCTTCATCTGTGCTGGATGGAGGAGAGGTGGTTTTGATTCCTGCGAAGGTGATTCTGGAGGACCAATGGTCATCCAACGTCCTGATAAACGTTTTCTTCTCGCTGGAGTGATTTCCTGGGGGATAGGATGCGCTGAACCCAACCAACCTGGTGTTTATACTAGAATTAGCGAATTCAGAGACTGGATTAATCAAATCTTACAATTTTGATTTAATTAGTGTGTGATGTAATTGTGAACTCGCATAAGCAACTTTTAAGTGCACCTATGTATGTTGTAAATTAGAAAATGAGCTTTATTTATTTTTTTAATAATTATAAAAGCTAATATATTTATTTAAGGGGAAGATAAATATCCCACTTAATGATAAAAGTGATTACTATTTATTTATACAATATTTCCCAAGTATTTATTCGTAAATATTTGCGAGCTTTTGGCAAAATTTCTTGAACGTTTTTTTTTTAAATTAAATTAAATAATTTGAGAATCTTTTGTGCCCAAAAATAAAGCCTCAAAATTTTCAAATATTTGCGAATGAAAGAGGTAAATTCATTTCTGTAAATACTGGTGAATGAGAACATTTTCATATATTTGTACAATAAATATTTATTTATTAAAATACCAACTTAGTTCTTATTAATTTTTACTACACAAAATTGAGTCAGCAGAAATGTTTCTTAAAAATGGGTTTTTCAGCAAAACGGTAAGATTTATCATAAAATTAGATCAGACCAAAATTGTAGATCATATAATTATCTATAAAAAATGTTTTAATACTTTTTTTCGTAAGAGCCACCGTTTCTGAGATATAACGATTATAAAAGTTGTAATCTTCATAATATGCACATTATTCGTCAAATTCATAATCGTCTAATATTCACGATAACGGGTACATTTTTTAACCAAATTTCAAAAACCCGGTCTCAAATTAAAGGGGAATGTTTGTTTTATAATCCTGTCAAAATGGAGGTTTTTAAGCGACGGGAAAACTTTCAAAAGCGCTCAATTTTTTCGCGGTTTTTTTCGAGCGTCCTCCGCGCCGATTTTGAAAAATCGTAGCTCCTCCGGGTTCGGAATCGAAACGACCATATCGGGCCCCCTTTTTTCCCACATCCTCATTTAATATATCCAAAATTTCCGACCCTCCTAGGTTAATCCTGTGGCGAGGGCGAATTTTTCTTTGAAAACATCAAAATGTCACGTTTTTTAGCAAAAAAAAAACAAAAACAAAATTGCTTAGCTTTTGATTGTGGCAGAAGCGAATGGCATTTTCGTAAAGAAGAGACAGATTTACGTACCCATAACGGAGCAATTTTTCTAAATTTTTGTTTGTATCTCATATTCTGACGTTTGAAAATCGGGGTACAATTTTGGACATTTTTTAACGAAATTTAAAAAAATCGTTCCTACCAAACGACTGGAGCGATTTTAACGAAACGTAGCTTATATTGTGGCTAAAAGTACCGTTAATACCCAGAAAAATAATCGGTTTTATCCAGCGCGATCAGCGGCGTCGGGATTTTTTTTTTCCAAAAGCGTAGAAAAATATCCATAAAAAACGGCGCGCAGAGAAAATTGGCAGAGGAAATGCGGCCAAAACGGGACAAAAATGAAAAATCGCTACACGTGACCTGCAAGACGATTGATCAAACGATGTCGGTTTGAAGTTTTGAAATCTCTGTCTTTTCATTTCACCTCACACCGACCTATTAAAGTCAAAATTATGTTTTTTCAACCCCCAGAGACCAAAATAATCGCTATAAGATAACAACACATCCTATCCTCTAACTAAAATATGCGTTGGAATGAGATTTTCAACTACGACTACGCGACGTGTTGACTTTTTCAATTTCGAAAAAAAACACAAAATTTTAATCGCGAAAAAAACTTTTTAAAAAAATGCGATTTTGACAATTTTTTTACCCAACTGCCCCTTCATCAATTTTAACGAATGATGGATTATATTAAAGTTTTTTGCATAGGCTTTCACACAAAAAAAGATTCGTTTTGATATCTTTATTCGTTTAGAAGTTATGACCGAATAACTGTTGAAAATTTCAAAATTTCACTTTTGGATGAAGAATTTTTGATTAATCGGAAAATAATTAATTTTGACCAGAACCAGATGGCCGATTAGAATGATTTTTAGCCTAGATTAACCGATAGAAAAATATTTTTACTTGTATTACAGCTTCAGTGAAGTGTATACGTGGCGTTCTTATGCATATTATGAAGATTACAACTTTTTCAATTTTTATAATCGTTATATCTCAGAAACGGTAGCTCTTAGGAGAAAAAGTATTAAGTCATTTCTTATAGATAATTATATGATCTACAATTTTTGTCTGACCTAATTTTATGATAAAACTTACCGTTTTGTTGAAAAACGCGAAAAACCCATTTTTTAGACCTTTCACCTTGAATAAAATTTTTTCCAGGTTCAGGATCGATGGAGACTTTTCAAAATTCATTTATAATGGTGTTCCGAACATTCATACCAATTTTTAGCTCTACGCTAATTTTTGCACTCTACTATTTTTAGGGCTAAATTAACCAGACTAGAAACTGTAGGTATGTTTTCTACTCCATTAGCAAAATTTGATCCAGTGAAAAACCATTGAAGCTTCTGAAGTATCAAAAGATGTTGTAAAATTTTTATGGGAAATGGGTGCTTTTGCGCTATAAATTTCTGAAAACTGCATGCAATGTTTTACTCCGAATAAAACATTCTATTTTTTCTTCAAACGCCAAAATTTTTAAAATAGTAATATAAAAAGAGTGTAGCGTTTCAAATTAAAAATATTAAAGTTAATAATTCATAATTAAAGTATAAAGAAAGTAGAAAAAAAATAAAAAAATTCAAGTCTCTACGATGTTTCGTTCAGAAGTTATGAATTTTTATATAAAATATGGCATTCTGGTAAATGAGTAAAGGTGTATTTTGAAAAATTAATATTTCGCTTAATAAAATTAAGAAACAAAAATTCATACAGGTAAATTTCTAAATATTACTGATATTAATATATTCAATTTTTTTTAATTTAATTATTTTTTGAGATACATTACCTAAATTTGAATTTTTTGAGTTTTTGGGGTGAAAATTTTTTTGGGGGGTGTATGGAGAGCAGGTGAACCCCTACGTCTCATCCATTTTTTATTATCTTTCATTACGGGGTCGATTTTGAAAAAATTCGAAAAAAAATTTTTGAGATATTGAAATTTTTAATAGAAATCGGTTTTTATTTTCTTTCTCGAAAACTATAAAAGTAACCAATTTCAAATTTTTACCAAAAGTAAACACCGTAGATAGACGCGTTTTAAAAAATATTTGGTTAAAATCGGTTGAATAGTTTTTTTGGAAAAAATTCGCAACATTTTGGCAAAATTTTGGTACAAATACGGTTCGGAACAGCGCAATTTTAAACCGAAAATTTAAACTTTGACGGCATTTGGTAGAGGAGGTGACTTCGCGAATTTTAAGCTTTAAAACGTCTCGGTGGTGCTAATAGTTTCGAAGATATTAATTATTTTGTGAAAAGTGAAAAATTTCAGACCGAAATTTTGGCTCCAAACGGAGATTTTGCTTATCTTAGCTACATTTTCGATGATAATTCGAAAATGGAAAGAGATATCGAAGTTATTCTTTTTTTGACGTAAAGTGGACCTAAAGAGCTTTTAGGAAAGATGAATAAAGTACGGTTTAAATGTAATTTGAAGGGTGAATTTGACCCATAAATTCGACTTTTACAAATGCGATATAAAAAAAAATTTTTTTTCGTTATTTTTTCGAAATTTAAAATACCCTATGCGTGAGAGCTTTCGGTTCAAAGAGTAGATTCTAAAGTGTTTTTAAAATTGAAAATCCCTTAAAAAGTGACTTGGCGGGAGCCATTCACCCCTAAAAGCAAAATTTCGAGTTTATTTGTACGTAATTTCTCAACCCAACCAAATATAAAAAATCTGAGTAGCCTATACACTGTAAAAAATATTCCTTTTTAAATTTGCGAAAGAAAATTGCAAAAATTTTGAAAACTGCGGGAGCCAGATAGGCCGAGGTTGAACCGCGTTTTACCCGATTTTTTGAACATTTTACGTTCGATTTTTTTCCAAAGTCCAGGGTAAAAATTTCAAGGTGCCGATTTTTTCTCTCATAAGTAAATACCAAATAAGTAAAATAAAAAAATATTCGAGTATTACAGGTTGTTCCGAGGAAAAGTTACGAATTTTCAAAGTCCGCATCAAAATAGCGCGAAAAATAAAGCGTCATTTTGGGGGCACGAAAACGACATAAAGAGTAAACGCATCAAAAAAAACTCCTGTTTTAAGGAAAAACGTGGAATTTAGATGAAGAGTAATTTTTGTCCTCCAGTCGAACTTCTAACCGAAGCCAAAAAGTTTTGGTAGTTTTGCCGTCCCGAAAAATGATAGAATTGTACAGTTTGCGTCTCAGGGCTGTGACGTCACACCGCCGGGAAGCTTAAAAATCCAAACTTCGTCGCTTACATATTTTTGTATACATAAAGGCTATAAATGGTCAAATCCTGTGGTATCCACGAATTTTAAAAATTACTTGAAGCCAAAAATGTCTTCAAATGAGTTTTTGATTTAATTAGAGGTGTTTTTTGTAAATCTATATTCTAGGTGTAAAATTGGGTGATTTTAGTAGATTAATGTTGTAAATTCTGCAGGATCAAATGACCACACGATCGACTGACCACAGCGTTATATTTCGGAGCGTAAATCAATTACACCCAAACATCCCATATCAGCAAATTTCCACTTTATTACCCTGAAAATAAATAAAAACATGATAAATGTACTCACTAAAAGGTGACATAAATGTATGGATTTAAAGAATATTTATATTTTTTGTTCCGAAGCACATTTATCATATATTTCTGGTCACTCAATCAATTTGTTGAAGCTGCATTTTTATGTAGCTTTCAAATAGTTGAAGAAAAGAATACGATAATGATCTGTGATTATGGTATTGATTTGTAAATTATGTGCGGAAGTTTTTAGAGAATAAATAACCGAGGTGGAAAGTGGGTTTTCGTTGGCGAGAAATATGTCAGTTGTGTGAAGAAATAAATTGCATTTTGATAAGTTTGTGATTGGAAAGGTAACGCACAATTTATGCACAATTATTTCTATCCCAATAAATAATATTTAATCATGCACAAATAATACTATTGTTTTCGATAAAAAAAATAAATCTGCAACCCAATTTACATAAACCAATATAACACCTTTTTAGGTAAAATGGTGTTTTTAGAAAGTTTTATTATATTTGCTGATTCAAATTTTTTTAATTTCAAGGTAAATACAGAATACAGCGTGGGATTAAAAGTTGGTCGGTGAAAGTGTTTTACATTCCAACACCTTCTATGAATTGCAATTTTCCAATCATTTATTTTATGATTTGTTGATAATAAGAAAGCTTAAATGAACATAAATTCTTTAAAAATTAGATTCTATGATTTTTTAAATTAAAATTTTTGTATAACTTTTTTAATTATTTTCGGATTTTAATGATTCTTTTTTCATTTTGTACCTAAAAGTTTTTATTATCCTGTGGTGTAAATGTAAAAAAATAAAATTTGATGTTTTAGTGTAATTTTTAGATTTTTGTAATTTTAACATTTTGCAGGTTCTTAGAAAATCGGCAATAAAATCAAAATTATTGAAACCACACACGATTTTAATAAGTCACTGTAACGATAATACTTATTAGTTTTTATTGATTTTTTAAAGTCAAAAATTGGTTAAGAAATGGCGGAATTTTAATTTAAAAAAAAAGACGTGAAATTATAAATTTTTAGGTTAATTCGCGATTTAGGGCTAAAAAAGGACTAAAATTACAAAACCTACAATTGTGGCTTAAATTACAGTACAAACTTTAATTTGAGTAATTTTTGCAATTTTATTAAATTTCATTTCGATTTTAAATAATTTTTTATAATAAAATTGGTGATTTCATGTCCTAAAAATTAAAATTGTTGCATAACTTTTTTGTTTATCAACCGATTTTGATTATACATGTTTTATTTTGTGTTTAATATATCATGTGATAAATTTAAAAATTTAATTTTCAATTTGTTTATAGTAATTTCTTTTTTTTTGTAATTTCTTGATATTGCAGCTTCTAAAAAAACGGCGATAATAACGAAAAAATTAAAACACAAACAAATTTACTTTTTCATTGCAAAAGCAATAGTTCCAGGTTTTTAATGTGATTTTAAAATAAAAATTTGTTTAGAAAATGGCGAAGTAATTAATTTTTTTCGAAAAATTTTGACGTGAAATTGACTATTTTTAAAGTAAATCATATTTTAAGCCCAATATAATCCGAAAATATTAAAAAATAAATTATAAAAGAGATTTTAATTGCAGTTTGAACTTCAATTTAAGTCATTTTTATTTTTTTTAAATTACATTATGATTTTAAACCACTTTTTTTTGACGAAAATCAAAAAAATTCTGTTATAAAAATCGAAATTCTTGTATAACTCTTTTGTTTATCAACCGATTTTAATAATTCTTGTTTAATTTTGTGCATAAAACCTTTAATTTTTTCATGTGTTAAGCCAAAAAAAATTTTTGGTTGTAATTTTTATTTTTTGTAATTTTAAAATTTAGTAGCTTCCTAAAAAATTGCCGATAAAATCTAAAATATTTTCGACTGAAACAAGTTTAATATTCCATTAAATAGTCAATAAATGTAGGTTTTTAATGTGCGTTTAAAATAAAAAATTGGTTAAAAAATGGCGGAGTTATTAACGTTTTTTGAAAAAGTTTTAATTAAAATTATTAAGAATTTTGGTTAACACAGTACTGACTCTAAAAAGGCGCATACTTAAAAAAATATATAATGCTAAAAAAGGCTCCCTGAACTGGATTTGGGCGTCATGAGGTGAAAATCACCTTCTGAACCCCCACTGGCTACGCCATTGAGTTCTCATCAGATTTAGGAAGGAATTTTGTAAAAAATTGAGACATATTTTCTGTAGTTCGAGGTAACCTACCCATTTTTTTAAATCTTGCGATAGTGTAGCCCAATTTATGTCAACAAAAAGTTGTCTTTTCTTGTAAGTTTAATCTGGATCCAGTTGTTAGTAAAAGTGATGATATGAAAATAGCAAAGTGCTGACTACACAAATATTTCCTGTTTCTGGAGATGTCATACCATCATAGCAAGATATCAGTTTGGTTTTATAATGGTAGATTAATGTAGATGATGTGAAATTGAAGTGTGTGCATTAATATTTTCTGCCCTATAAAATATATTGTTAAAATAATGTAAACAAATTGATGTATCTGTGCTAAATAATAAAAAAAGAGGTGTAGCGTGAAATATTTATGGTAATTTAAGATGTTGATGGTATTTTAAGGTAGGTGATTAATTTGTTTAAGACGTAATTAAAGTAAATGATGCAATTTTAGTGATAAATTGTAGGTAGCATACCTTAAAGTTTCTCCTTTCTTTCGGCTCCTTTCGAATCAATTTCTCTGAAGATTTGAAAAAATGGAATTGTTTTAGGCGAAAGCTCAGGTAGGTATTAAGGTAAGGTATACCTTTATGCAGTTGCGAAGAAAGCATGAAGCATGACCCTAAATTGACACTCGTAATTTTCATACCTGTAAGGTCCGATCGCACGGCAGGTGCATGAGGAGTAGGGGAGATGGCTGGGGCCCACCAGGAAGACCGCTATGGTGTCCCAGTGACCTACTTGAGGTGCTCCGGTGGCCGATAGACCGGCATGCCGTCGTCTTCAGCAGTCTTCAGTCATACGCCGGCTGGCTCCTCAACGAGAGTCCACTCATTCACACCACCACGCGGAATACCATCAAATATACCATCAAACATACCATAAAAACTAATCAGTGACGAAAATAATGTGTCGAGTGATTTAAGAAAAACCAGTGTAATTTCGAAATTCACCAAAATGACCACGGGTTTGTTTTTGTTAGTTTGGTTTTTTGTGGGGTGGACTGCAAGTGCCCTTGAAGTTAATGACAGAAGTTCTAGCAGGGGTAAGCCTCAACGATTGACCTCTACTACAACAGGTGTCGGTGTCACTATAATTATGTTGACCATATAAAAACTCCTTTGGACATCCAAATTTAGGAGCAATGACTCAAGAGCACAATACTAACAGGACTTTTGTTGCGTCTTTATTTATTAAATTATACATGTAACATTTATTGTACACAGATACATATTAAATAATTATGTACACAATTTGTTTACTACTCAAAATCCAGTTACTTCAATATTGGTATTTTCTTTTAATGAAAGTCATTTTTCAACTCAACTTTTCTTCTTTCATCAAAATTTTAAAATGAAAACTCTTTTTTTTTGGTGAAAAAAAATTTTTTGGAAAAACCTAACGAAATTCTTTATTAGGGTACCCTTTATTCATAAAAAACTTTTGTGAGCTAAAGATGATCTAAATAGTTTTGATTGTATTTTGATGATAGATTGACCTAAATTAATTCCTTAGAGTACCTTTCAGTTTTGTAGGTCTGAAGGTACCCTAAGGATTTTCTTCAGTTAAATCAATCATCAAAGTTTTGTACCAATAACGAATTTCTTTAGGTGAATCAATCATCAAGATACATTCAAAACTGTTTTGGATTTAGCTTAAGAATTTTTTGGGGTACCAAGACAATTCTTAATTTAAACTTTATCAAAATACAAAAATGAAATATTAAAAGATCACATTTGTGTATCTACTTGAAAATAATTATAATATTTTTGTACAAAACCTAGATATGTAGCTGAAAGGTACCACATGGAGTTCGGGAAAACGGAAAACTTCTAAACGTAAAATGACCAAAAATATTATTAGAAAATCAAGAAAAGTCTTGATTCAAAACGTAATTAATGAATAAAGAGAAAATTTAAAATCATGATTTTGAACCCAATAATATTTATAAAATTCAAATTATCGTCATGATTTTATGAGAAAACAAGTTTCTATTCTTCGTTCTTTGAGTTTTTGAATTCTCAAAGGTTTTTTGAGAAGAAAACCAATTATTCATGTATTAAAAAAGTCTTTTAGGTATAAAAGTGAAAGGTACGATAGTATTTTTTGTGTACCAAGAAATTACTTAATTTAAACTTTAATTAAACACAAAAAAATAAATATTAAGTGGAAAAACTTTTTGGTCTATAATCAATCATTCGTGCATTTTATGATATTTTTGTAGAAAAATAAGATATGTAGCTGAAAGGTACCACCAAGAATTTTTTAGTTTTGAGGAAAATTCAGTAATCTAAAAAGACCCAAAAATATGAGTAAATCAAAAAACTCCAAAACATACTCAAAGAACTCAAAGAAGAAAGAGAAAATTTTTGATCATAACTTTTACCCACATTAATTCTTAATTTCATGAAAACGCTTTATATAAATTTGATCCCAAAATATCTATAAAATTCAAAATACTGAAAAAAAAAGGAGTTTTTCAGATACAAAGTGATTATTTAGGTACCTAGAAATTTCTTGATTTAAATTTAACAAAACACAAAAAAGAGAAGAAACTTGAAAAACTCCTTTTTTAAATCAGTCATTCCTGCATTTTTTTTAAAATAATTATGATATTTACAAAAGGTAGATATGTAGCTGAAAAGTACCACCAGGAATTGTTTAGTTTTCAGGAAAACTTAAAGATCAAAAAATATGAGAAAATCAAGAAAACTACTCATTCAAAAAAATTGAAGAAGAAAGAAAAAATCAAAAATTTTACCCATACTCAAATTTTCATGAAACAGTCACTATATTAAATTTTTATTCAAATTTGATCCCAAAAACCTATAAAAATTCAAATTATCCTCATGATTCTTTTGATATTTTTTTTTATATTAAGTTTTATTTATAAGTTTTTGAATTCTCAAAGGTTTTTTGGGGGAAAACCTAATACAAAAGTGAAAGGTACCCAGGGATTTTTAGGTACCCAAAAATTCTTGATTTAAAGTCTATCAAAACACAAATAAGAGAAGAAAAACTTAAAGAACTTTTTTTTTAAATCAATACTACATGCATTTTTTGAAAATAATTATGATATTTTTATACAAAAAGGTAGATATGTTCTTGGAAGGTGTCGCCAGTTTTCAAAAAAATTTCTAAACCTAAAAGGACCAAAAAATTTGAGAAAATCATGAAAACTACTCATTCAAAACATAAAAAATCATGACATTTACCTAATTAATTCGAATTTTTATGAAAATGTCACTATATTAAATTTTTATTCAAATTTGATCCCAAAAACCTTTAAAATTCAAATTATCCTCATGATTCTTTTGAAAAAAAAATATTTTTTTGTATTCAGTTTTGTTCATAAGTTTTTGAATTATCAAAGGTTTTTTTGGGGAAAAAACTAATACAAAAGTAAAAGGTACCCAGGGATTTTTAGGTACCCAAAAATTCTTGATTTATAGTTTATCAAAACACAAATAAGAGGAGAAAAACTTGAAGAACTTTTTTTAAAATCAATACTACGTGCATTTTTTGAAAATAATTATGATATTTTTATACAAAAATGTAGATATGTTCTTGCAAGGTGTCGCCAGTTTTCAAAAAAATTTCTAAACCTAAAAAGACCAAAAAATATGAGAAAATCAAGAAAACTACTCATTCAAAACATAAAAATCATGACATTTACCAAAGTAATTCGGATTTTTATGAAAATGTCATTATATTAAATTTTTATTCAAATTTGATCCCAAAAACCTTTAAAATTCAAATTATCCTCATAATTCTTTTGAAAAAAAAAATATTTTTTTGTATTCAGTTTTGTTCATAAGTTTTTTAATTATCAAAGGTTTTTGGGGGAAAAAACTAATACAAAAGTAAAAGGTACCCAGGGATTTTTAAGTACCCAAAAATTCTTGATTTATAGTTTATCAAAACACAAATAAGAGGAGAAAAACTTGAAGAACTTTTTTAAAATCAATATTTCGTGCATTTTTTGAAAATAATTATATTTTTATACAAAAATGTAGATATGTTCTTGGAAGGTGTCGCCAGTTTTCAAAAAAATTTCTAAACCTAAAAAGACCAAAAAATATGAGAAAATCAAGAAAATTACTCATTCAAAACATAAAAAATCATGACATTTACCTAATTAATTCGGATTTTTATGAAAATGTCACTATATTAAATTTTTATTCAAATTTGATCCCAAAAACCTTTAAAATTCAAATTATCCTCATGATTCTTTTGAAAAAAAAATATTTTTTTGTATTCAATTTTGTTCATAAGTTTTTGAATTATCAAAGGTTTTTTTGGGGAAAAAACTAATACAAAAGTAAAAGATACCCAGGGATTTTTTGGTACCCAAAAATTCTTGATTCATAGTTTATCAAAACACAAATAAGAGAAAAAAAATTGAAGAACTTTTTTTAAAATCAATATTTCGTGCATTTTTTGAAAATAATTATGATATTTTTATACAAATAGGTAGATATGTTCTTGCAAGGTGTCGCCAGTTTTCAAAAAAATTTCTAAACCTAAAAAGACCAAAAAATTTGAGAAAATCATGAAAACTACTCATTCAAAACATAAAAAATCATGACATTTACCTAATTAATTCGGATTTTTATGAAAATGTCACTATATTAAATTATTATTCAAATTTGATCCCAAAAACCTTAAAAATTCGAATTATTCTCATGATTCTTTTGAAAAAAAAATATTTTTTTGTATACGGTTTTGTTCATAAGTTTTTGAGTTATCAAAGGTTTTTTTGGGGAAAAAACTAATACAAAAGTAAAAGGTACCCAGGGATTTTTAAGTACCCAAAAATTCTTGATTTATAGTTTATCAAAACACAAATTAGAGGAGAAAAACTTGAAGAACTATTTTTAAAATCAATATTTCGTGCATTTTTTGAAAATAATTATGATATTTTTATACAAATAGGTAGATATGTTCTTGCAAGGTGTCGCCAATTTTCAAAAAAATTTCTAAACCTAAAAAGAACAAAAAATATGAGAAAATCAAGAAAATTACCCAATCAAAACATAAAAAATCATGGAATTTACCTAATTAATTCGGATTTTTATGAAAATGTCATTATATTAAATTTTTATTCAAATTTGATCCCAAAAACCTTTAAAATTCAAATTATCATCATGATTCTTTTGAAAAAAAAAATATTTTTTTGTATTCAGTTTTGTTCATAAGTTTTTGAATTATCAAAGGTTTTTTGGGGAAAAAAACTAATACAAAAGTAAAAGATACCCAGGGATTTTGAAGTACCCAAAAATTCTTGATTTATAGTTTATCAAAACACAAATAAGAGGAGAAAAACTTGAAGAACTTTTTTAAAATCAATATTTCGTGCATTTTTTGAAAATAATTATGATATTTTTATACAAAAATGTAGATATGTTCTTGGAAGGTGTCGCCAGTTTTCAAAAAAATTTCTAAACCTAAATAGTCCAAAAAATATGAGAAAATCAAGAAAACTACTCATTCAAAACATAAAAAATCATGACCTTTACCTAATTAATTCGGATTTTTATGAAAATGTCACTATATTAAATTTTTATTCAATTTTGATCCCATAAACCTATAAAACTCAAATTATCCTCATGATTCTTTTGAAAAAAAAAATATTTTTTTGTATTCAGTTTTGTTCATAAGTTTTTGAATTATCAAAGGTTTTTTGGGAAAAAAAACTAATACAAAAGTAAAAAATACCCAGGGATTTTTTGGTACCCAAAAATTCTTGATTTAAAGTTTATTAAAACACAAATAAGAGGAGAAAAACTTGAAGAACTGTTTTGAAAATAATTATGATATTTTTATACAAAATATAGATATGTTCTTGGAAGGTGTCGCCAGTTTTTAAAAAAATTTCTAAACCTAAAATGACCAAAAAATATAAGAAAATCAAAACATAAAAAATCATGACATTTACCTAATTAATTCGGATTTTTATGAAAATGCCATTATATTAAATTTTTATACAAATTTGTCAAAAAAAAACTATAAAACGCAAATTATCCTCATGATTTTTAAAAAAATTAATTTTGTTGTATTCACCAGTTTTATTTGAGTTTTTGAATTTTAAAAGGTTTTTCGAGGAGGAAACAAATTATTTGTGTATTGTTAAAAAAAAATGAGTCTTCCAGGTACAAAAGTGAAAAGTACCCAAGATTTTTTTAGGTATCTAGAAAATTATTGATTTAAACTCAAAAAAAAATTCTAAAATTAATCACTTTAGCATTTATATTAAATTTTTATACAAATTTGATCCCAAAAAAATATAAAGGTGATAGGGACTCAAATGTTGAAAAACTGACGTTTTTATCTTTCATGAAGTTTTTTAGTGTTTCGAATAGAAAATTCAATATCATACCGAAGTATGAATTTTACTTTCATTTACAATTTTTGTTATTTATATATCTACAATTACATCTGTTTATTTTTGCAAGAAAAACTTTTATATTTACATTTTCATTTTTGCAAAACTACGCTCATATAAATCTACATACTTGAAAACCAAAAATTGCATATAGAAGTACAATTCTTACTTAAGTTCGGTATTTAATTATTTTTTTTAGTTTCCAATTTTAATCATTTAAAAAAAATCAGAAAAGATAAAAAACGGTTTTTCAACTTTTGACTCCGTATCACCTTATAAAAACACAAAAAATATATATTCAAAGAAAAAACTTGAAGAACCTTTTTCAAAAATCAATTATTCATGCATATTTTGAAAATAATTATGATATTTCTCTACCAAAGGTATTTTTTTGTTCTCAGAAAAGCTTCTAGTCCTAAAAATACCATAAAACAAAAAATATGAGTAAAGTAAAATAAGTTTTTTCCTTTAAAAAAGAACAATTATTTCATAAAATTATTTCTATTATTTATTCATGTTGGATCAGAATTTAAAAATATTAAAGAAATGTTAAAGTGCAGTAGCCATTTTTCATGCTTACCCTGAGGAAATTTTATTTTCCTGTAAATGTAAACTTTTTGCTTTTATTATTTCTGTTAATACACGGTTTTCATTGAAGTTATTATTTATAATAACTTCTAATATGTCTAAAATTGCAAAATACAAAAATAATTCATAATAAAGTTGAAATGTTAACAATCTTATTACACGCACATTATTATTTTCCCTTTGTTGTTCTTAACGTTTTTTGAGGTAAATTTTTCCTAAAAATTGCTTATAATTTTTAATTCTTTGAACCCACACAAAAGTTTATTTAAAATCTAAACCACTGGAGGCGTTTTACAAATTTTTTTATTAACCTCACATTAAAGAAGAAAATTAAAAACAAACAGTGATTTTTATTCTAAAATTATTTCAATTTAGAGCGACTCTAATTCATAAATTGGGCATATTACTTTTGCGCTAATTCGAAATGCGATGCGAAAATGGATCTTATTGAGTAGTGCATAAGAGTGATCATTTCTTTTAGATTTTCAGGTCGTAAAAAAAGGGCTATGACGTCATTTCCCTTCATAAATTATAAAATCCTTGAATTTTCTGTAATGATTTTGATTAAAAAAATGGTTTTATCATCATTCATTCATGTTTTTATTAGTGTGTCACAAATCAGGAGCATGCAATGTCGTGTTTTGTGTCAGATGCAAATTGAAAATATGTAATCTTCATATTATTGTTGATTTGAATTTAAATCGTGAGCGAACGTGGAGCATAAGAGGAAATCGAGAGCGCTACTTTTTTATGTTTTGCCATTTTTACCAAAGACTTGCGTGCCTTACTTGATTGTATTGCGTGAGCGTTTATCTCTTCAATCCTCATCCCATTTCCACGGTACACTTACTTCAACTTTATTTTAATAAAATGCATTTATGAAGCAATTTAAACGAAAATTATTGATCAAAGTGGAATTTCTCATATTTTCCTCAGAGAATAAACCAATAATTATTGTGTTGTACAGTAGAGTCCAGTCGTATCAAGCAACGTCGCACTCACTCGCTCTTATGAGGGTTGTAATGGTGCTATCCTTTAATCCGCGTTGGAGAGGCTACTACTGTAGTTAACTTACATTTTATAGCATTTTTTGCACAAATGAAAGGTATAAAAAGTAAAAATGGTTCAAAAAAAGTATAATTTGCGGTTTATTTGAGTGTTGATGTAATTACGAAAGTAGAACGGTGAGCACGATTGCGTTCTTTATTAATTTCATAGCTGGTGCGTATTTATTTAGAAGTAGCAAAAAAATGGGCGAGGTTTGTGTGTAAATGTATATTAAGCAGACACATACACATACAGTTAGCTCCAGCCACGGGCTATCTGTGCTAACAGGTCATTGTTGATCCAGGCACCAGGTCCACCTAGTGTAATTTAACCAACGTCCTTGTTACGTCGATTCAATTGACTGCCTCCTTAAACTACACAAAAAATTTAATTCTCGCTTTATGATTTTAATTGACGATTTTATTTTTAATTAAACGTTTTTTAGCACAAAAAATATAACTCTAATTTTAACCTAATTAATTTGAAACAATTGAGTGTTTAAACTTTCACTAATTAATCTCATCACTAATCTCCCACATCAAAATTTAATTTTTTCCACAATTTTAAATGGTGATAAAAATTATGCTACAATTGTTTTAAACATATTTATATTTTCCTCCCATTGTTATACTAACACAGAAATTTTATGATTTATTTAATTGAATTTTACATGCACTGACATAAATATTCAACACTTATAAATATTCAAATCTAAAGAGAAAATTGTATTTATTTTGCACTGCAAACCATAACCAATAATTGATTAATAATATAAGTGCGATTTAAAACAATATTAATAATAATTATTTTATATTCATAAATACTAAATTTATGAGTTTCTTGAGAACAAATAGCTTTGGAAAGGAAATAAAACGCTTTTGATAATAACAGCAATCATAAATAATATCAGGAAGATCTTTAATGAAAGCATGTCTTATTTATTCTTCTTTTGCAAGAATCTAAGCCTTTAATTAGCATATTCCATCTTGTTTCTAAATATCACTCTTTATAACTGTTACTCCTGTAGTTCAATAACTGCAAGATTTTTTAACGCGATTTTGAAAAATCATAACTTTTGTTTGAAACATCCTATCGCTGTCAAATATTTTTTATTTGGTTCCCTACTTAGTGATTTATGTACAAAAAAATCCGCATGTCTCCAATTTTTCCCTGGACTTCACTAAAAAATCGCGAGTAAATTGTTTAAAAAAATCAAAAATATGCACGCGTTTGTTTTGTAAAATCAACCTCTTAAATTTGATTTAATTTGCATGAGTTATAAGTTTTCAAAAAGGTCTTGAAAGCTTCTTCACGACAAAAAAAGAATTTATTTGATATCTCTTTTCGTTTTTGAATTATGACTGAAAATCGAATAAACTAAAATTTTGCTCTGAAATTTTCCACGGTTCACTAAATATTTTTTTCTTGAAAAATCTCATTAACGGATTTTTACTAAATATTTTTAAAATACGTTTATTTATGGTAATAGTCTACAGTAAAAATTTCAAATCGATAACGGATTAACGGATTTTTACTAAATATTTTTTAAAATACTTTAAAATAATTTATAGTAATTGTGTACAGTAAAAATTTCAAATCGATAACTATTATAGTTTTTGTGAAAATAATTATAAACCGATTCGTAAGAAAAAATTGCAAAAATTTTTTTTTCGAATTTTTTCAAGATTGATCCAGCAAATGATCGAAAATAAAAAAATCACCACTATTTTACACCAATTATTTTAAAATTGTTATACGTGAAGTTATTTCGAAATTATTTCAAATAGACTTTAAAAATTTAAAAAAATTTAAAAACAAAGCTTTTTTTCGGACAGCGAAAAGATAAATATTATATTGATTTCGCTTTCATATCAAGTTCACGAGATGGAAAAAATGCATTTTTTTCATTTATAATCTGCGTACCTATGATTAATGCCTTGGAATGAGTGATTTTTGTTATTTTCTGAACTTTTTTCTCCTTTAAATTCGTAATATGATTTTCTTGATTTTTCAACGCGAATTTGAAAAATCATAACTTTTGTTTGGAATATCTTATCGCTGCCAAATATTTTTTATTTGGTTTCGTACTTTATTCTTTATATACAAAAAAATCCGCATGTCTCCATATTTTCCCTGGACTTCACAAAAAAATCGTGAGTAAAATGTTTTAAAAAAATCGAAAATATGCATGCGTTTGTTTTGTAAAATCAACCTCTTAAATTTGATTTAATTCGCATGAATTGCACGTTTTCAAAAAGGTCTTGAAAGCTTCTTCACGACAAAAAAAGAATCAATTTGATATCTCTTTTCGTTTTTGAATTGAATTGACTGAAAATCGAATAAACTAAAATTTTGAACTGAAATTTTCCACCGTTCACAAAATATTTTTTTCTGAAAAATTTTATTAACCGATTTTTACTAAATATCTTTTAAAATACGTCTATTTATAGTAATTGTGTACAGTAAAAATTTCAAATCGATAACTATTATAGTTTTTGTGAAAATAATTATTAACCGATTTGGAAGAAAAAATTGCAAAATTTATTTTTTCAATTTTTTTCAAGATTGATCAATTCAATTCAACAAAAATAAAATATGGATCAAATATGAAGGGTCAGTTACCCCTTTAGTTCCCATAACTGTTTTAACAAAACCAAAAAAATTTTTTCCAAAATTATTTCGAAATAAAAGAAAATATTGACTTCAAGCGTTCGCGACTCTTGTTGGCTTGTTTATGAACGGATTTTGAATTTTTAAAATGAAATCAAAATATTATTTTGGTACTTAAGACTCCACGTATAGGTTTTTTTAAATTTTGCCAAAATAACGAAATTAAATTTTATTTTATTTCACTTTTTAAAAAAGCTGATTTTTTGATGCTTTAAAGGAAAATCAACCACTTAAATTTGAGTCCCCTCCCCACGAATTGCACTTTTCCAAAAATGCCTTAAGGTCTTCTTAACGACAAAAAAAAATCACTTGGATATCTCTTTTAGTTTTCAAGTTATGACTGAAAATATTGGTCGAATTAACCAAAATTTTCCCACGTTTTACAAAATAATTAATATCTTCAAAACTATTATACGTAGCGGAATGTTTGACAGCTTAAAATTCGTAGCGTAAGCTCTTCTACATAAATCTGTCAAAAAACTAATTTTCGGTTTAAAATTACGGCGTTCAGGCCCGGTTTTATACCCAATTTACACAAAACTAATTGATTTTAACCAAATTTTTTTTAAATACCTCTTGTATTTTTTTGGCTCCAAATTTTGTGTAGAAAATCAAGATGGATCTTTTTGAGCTAATTATATCATGTTAATATGAAGAAAGCGTGAAAAATTTCCTCACTTGTTTAAAAAAACCATTTTTGAAGCAACAAACCATGGAATTAAAACCGTTTATAGCTTGATAACATAATTAATTGTAATCCAAATTTGTTAGGATTTTAAATCTTTTCATTTGCAGTTATAAAAAGAGAATGAAACAAAAACCTTTTTAGGAATTTCCAGTTTAGAAAGTGCAATGAGACTTATTTCGTAAATGCACTATCAAAAGCAATAACCATTGTGTTTTTAAATCTAGAACGCTAAACAAACACCACGAAAATCGTGCCACGATGTTAATATTCATCACGTGTACTCCATTAATTGTTAAATTAATTTATACTCATTACGCTTCAATTGTTAGTAGGAATCTATTTTTAAAACTTTTTATGTTCATACAAAATTAGTAATTTAAACACCTATAAATATTTTTATGATATAAAAGCTTCTTTATAGCGTTTTAAATTTAATTATTATTGTAATAAAAACAATTTTACGCTTTGAATTTGGTGAAATTTCTAACACGCTAGCACTTGGGTGATTTATTGGCCCATTTTTATGCTAAAACACCACTTTACACCATTCCGCTCGAATAATAACGCGAAAATGGATCTTATTGAATATTGGCGTAAGGAAAACGATCATAAAAGAAAACTTTTTATTTAAATTTTAATTAAATGTCAGTAAATAAAGAGGATAAACTATTTTATGAATGTGCTACTGCAGGACGGCTCAATGCTCTTTTTAGTGCTCTTATTTCATTCATACTCTGATTAAATTTCTTTAATTAAACCTGTTGGATGCTGCACAAGCCTCGGTTTCCACAGAATAAGCAGCTATAAAATTTTTTATTTTTTCCAATTTCGTTCGCTCTTCACAGCGGTATTTTTAGAATTAATATTTCAAACCAAAATTGTAATGTAAAAAAATCGCTACATTTATATTTAAATTAAATCATAAAAAATTAAAATATTTTTGACGCTAATTTTATGGCTTAAAAACGGCAAAATTATAGTTTTAAAGTTACTAAGGTTTAAACAAACCATTAGTATGCATTCCAATATAAATAACGGTTACAAAACACACTTTGATTTAACTTACTTTCGAACGTTGAGCTACTTCTTTCAATTTTAATTTTTTTATGAGAATAAGGTGTTATAAAATTTACTTACATTCATATTTTTTAAAACCACAAAAAATTAATGATTAAATTTTACTTTTCGTTAATTAATAATTAATGGTTTTAATTAAGCAATTAAAAATAAAATTAATTACTTTTTTTTAAGGTAAACTTAAAAATCGTTATTTTAAGTGCAATTGGCGCCATATTGAAACTGATTTGCAGGAAAATCTAGGTCTTCAATCAATAATTAGTGCTTTCCATAATTAATTTATTATTAAATCATTTGTGGAGATGGTCGTTAACGGATATTGTTTTTTAATAAAGATTAATTATCGCATTGAATTTGAATTATCCACAGTTGGTGGTTTAACATTAGCAAATATTATGAAAACATTGCTTATATGCAAATAAGCAACGTTATTTCAACTTCTATCATATCAAAACATAAATGTTTATTTTTCCTTCTAAATATTCCGCGAAAATTGCTATTCGCATTCCAAAATACCGTTGGGAAATTCGGTTTAGAATATATTTCATTATTGATACAATTCTTCCTTTAAAGATCAAAAAATAAGTAATAAGTCGAAATATTGGTTTTAGCCTCCTGTTGGGTTATATATAAACGGATTTTCAATTTTAAAAATTAAATCGAAATATCTTTTGTGACTTTATGGCACCACGCGTAGGGTTTTTTAAAATTTCACTAAAACAACTAAAAGGAGCTTATTTAAATTTCGCTTTTTGATAATACTCATTTTTTTAACGCTTTCCCGCAAAATAAACCCATTAAATTTAATTTCATCCACATCAATTATACGTTACTAAAAAGATCTTAAAACCTTCTTTACGACAAAAAATAAATCACTTTGATATCTCTTTTCGTTTTCGAGTTATGATTGAAAATCGAATAAACCAAAATTTTGCACCTTTCACAAAATATTTTTTTCTGAAAAATTTAATTATCCGATTTTAACCAAATATTTTTTAAAATACGTCTATTTATGGTAATTATATTCAGTAAAAATTTCAAATCGCTAAGTTTTCGTAAAAATAATTATAAACAAATTCGGAATAAAAAAGTGCAAAAAAATTTTTTTTGAATTTTTTTCAAGATTGATCCAGCAAATGAACGATAATAAAAAATCACCACGATTTTACACCAATTTTTTTTAAATTGTTATACGTTAAGTTGTTTGAGAGTTATTTCAAATAGTCTTGAAAAATTCAAAAAAATTGCAAAAACAACGCGTTTTTTTCGAACAACGAAAATTCAAAAATTATATTGCTTTCGTTTTAATATCAAGTTCGCCAGATGGCAAAATTGCATTTTTTCATTTCTAATTTGCGTACCGGATTTTTCGCCTTTACATTCGTAATTTGATTTTCTTGATTTTTCAACGCGATTTTGAAAAATCATAACTTTCGTTTGGAATATCCTATGCCTGTCAAATATTTTTTATTTGGTTTCTTACTTTGTTCTTTGTGCACAAAAAAATCGGCATATCTCAATTTTTTCCCTGGACTTCACAAAAAAATCGTGAGTAAAATGTTTAAAAAAATCTAAAATATGCATGCGTTTGTTTTGTAAAATCAACATCTTAAATTTGATTTCATTCCCACGAGTTACACGTTCTTAAAGCTTCTTCACAACAAAAAAAAATTCAATTTGATATCTATTTTCGTTTTCGAGTTATGACTGAACATCGAATAATCTAAAATTTTGCTCTGAAGTTTTTCACCGTTCACAAAATATGTTTTTTTCTGAAAAATCTAATTAACCAATTTTAACCAAATATTTTTTAAAATACGTGCATTTGTGGTAGTTATATTCAGTAAAAATTTCAAATTGCTAACTATTATAGTTTTCGTGAAAATAATTATAAACCAATTCGGAATAAAAAAGTGCAAAAAATTTTTTTTTGGATTTTTTCAAGATTGATCCAGCAAATGAACGATAATAAAAAATCACCACGATTTTACACTATTTTTTTTTTTAAATTGATATACGTTAAGTTGTTTGAGAGTTATTTCAAATAGTCTTGAAAAATTCAAAAAAATTGCAAAAACAAAGCATTTTTTTCGAACAACGAAAATTCAAAAATTATATTGCTTTCGTTTTAATATCAAGTTCGCCAGATGGAAAAATTGCATTTTTTCTTTATGCACAAAATCGGCATATCTCTATTTTTTCCCTGGACTTCACAAAAAAATCGTGTATAAAATGTTTAAAAAAATCTAAAATATGCATGCGTTTGTTTTGTAAAATCAACACCTTAAATTTGATTTCATTCCCACGAGTTACACGTTTTCAAAAAGGTCTTAAAAGCTTCTTCACAACAAAAAAAGATTCAATTTGATATCTATTTTCGTTTTCGAGTTATGACTGAACATCGAATAAACTAAAATTTTGCTCTGAAATTTTCCACCGTTCACAAAATATTTTTTTTTCTGAAAAATCTAATTAACTGATTCTTACCAAATATTTTTTAAAATACGTCTATTTATGGTAATTGTCTTCAGTAAAAATTTCAAATCGGTAACTATCATAGTTTTCTTGAAAATAATTATAAACCGATTCGGAAGAAAAAATTGCAAAAATTCATTTTTTCGAATTTTTTCAAGATTCATCCACCAAATTAACTAGAATAAAAAATCACGACGATTTTTTGCAAATTTCATGATTAATCCGGCGAATAAACGATAATAAAAATATTAAAAATTTGTTTGACAGTCTTAAACAATTACTTAAAAATTTGTCGTACAACATGTCGTCTAACTTGTTAGTTTTTAAGAAATCATTAAAAAGAACTATTTTTAGATCAAGCATTTTCATCACACCTTAATTAAATAACTAAAAATGCAATAATAAAAAAATAAAAAAATAAATTAGTTTGTGTATTAATCTACAAATTGATTGAAATCTGCTGATTACAGGGAAATGAGAATAATTACTCTACAATTAGTGATTCAAAAGTTACAGCCATTTTTGTAATAAGAAAAATAATTATAAATTTGCTTGACAGTCTTATACTTAAAAAACGTGTCGTACATTTTGTCGTCAAACTTGTCATACAACATATCGTATAACATGTCGTACAACGTGTCGTACAAGATGCCGTACAAAATGTCGTCCAACTTTTCACACTATTACTTTTTGAGAAATCAATAAAAGAAACCATTTTTAGATCAACTATTTTTATGACACCTTAATTAAATTACTAAAAATGCAATAATAAAAAAATTAATTATTTTGTGTATTAATCTACAATTATAGATTGAAATCTGGCGATTACAGGGAATTAAGAATTATTACTCTACGATTAGTTGTTCAAAAGTTACAGTCATTTTTCTAATAAGAAAAATTATTAAAAATTTGCTTGACAGTCCATACAATCCCTTAAAAAACTTGTCGTACAATTTGTTGTCTCTACGATTAGTGGTTCAAAGTAAGAGCCAATTTGTCGTCAAACTCGTAGTGCAACATGTCGTACAAAATGTCGTCCAACTTCTCATACAATTAGATTTTGAGAAATCAATAAAAAAAAACAATTTTTGGATCAAGTATGTTCATCACACCTTAATTAAATAATTAAAAATGCAATAATAAAAAATAAATTACTTTGTGTATTAATTCACAATTATAGATTGAAATCTGGTGATTACAGTGAAATAAGAATTATTACTCTACGATTAGTAGTTCAAAAGTTACAGCCATTTTTCTAATAAGAAAAATTATTAAAAATTTGCTTCACAGTCTCATACAATCCCTTAAAAAACTTGTCGTACAATTTGTTGTGTCTACGATTAGTGGTTCAAAAGTAAGAGCCAATTTGTCGTCAAACTCGTAGTGCAACATATCGTACAAAATGTCGTCCAACTTCTCATACAATTAGATTTTGAGAAATTGATTAAAGAAAACAATTTTTGGATCAAGTATTTTTATCACACCTTAGTTAAATAATTAAAAATGCAATAATTAAAAAGTAAATTTTTAAAACGCTAACTGTTATAGTTTTCGTGAAAAAAAATATAAACCGATTCATACAAAAAAAATTGGAAAAAAAAGTTTTTCGAATTTTTTTAAGATTTATTCGGCTAGTGAACTATAATAAAAAATGGATTAAATATTAATGGGCAGTTACCCTTTTTACCCCATAACTGTTTTTTATACAAAAAAACAGTTTTTTTTTCAAAATTATTGAACGAAATGTTTGGAAGTTATTTCGAAAAAAGACGAAATGTTGACATTAATGGTTTACGCCTCCTGTAGAGTTGTTTATGAACGGATTTTCAATTTTAAAAATGAAATCGAAATATCTTTTTACACACTAAGACGCCACGTGTAGGGTTTTTTGAATTTCTCAAAAATAACGATAATAAATTTATTTTATTTCACTTTTTAAAAAAGGTGATTTTTTATTGACGCTTTACGGCAAAATCTATCACTTAAATTTGATTTCACCCCAACGAATTGCACTTTTCTAAAAAGGCCTTAAAGGCTTTTTTACGACAAAAAAAGAATCACTTTCATATCTTTTTTCGTTTTCGAGTTATGACTGAAAATGTAGCTCGAATAAACCAAAATCCAAAGTTCGAACTTACTTCAATCTTTAAAAAATAAAAAATAGCCACCCCGTATTTAGATTGAAGATATTTTCTGATTACAGAGATACTGAACATGTTTGGACATTATCGAGTTCGAACTTTATCAAATTTGAAGTTTACTTTACTTCACTTTCATACCTTTAGAAAAAAATTCCGATATTTAAAAAAAAACGCATTTTAAAATTTATAGAAATTCGTTTCCCAAAAACGACCTAATGAATGTCATTATTTAAATTATTTAAGAGTGATTTTAATTTTTTTTTTTTTAAATTACCAAAAAAAAATTCAAAATTTTTTTAGGAAGTTCAAAAAAATTTTTTTTTGTCACAATCATACTTACAACATACCAATGTTTAATAATAACTAAAAAAATAGAGCATTTTTTTATGTCATATAACAGATTTCAAATTTTTATTTTCATAAATACAGAAATTACAGGGGTGGGGGGTGGTCCTAGTTTCGTTGACACCCGGTATATTTGTACTCAATTGCCGAATTCGGCCAGTGGCCTAAATTTAATATTATCGAACTTTTTTTGAACTCGAACTTCTTTCGAACTCGAACTTTTTTCGAATCCAAACTTTTTGCGAACTCGAACTTTTTTCGAACCAGAACTTTTTCCAAACCCGAACTTTTTCCGAACCCGAACTTTTTTCGTACCCGAACATTTTTCGAACTTTTGCATAATGTTCGAACGGTTCGAACTATTTCAAATTTCGAACTTTTGAATGAAAAGTTCGAACTTTAAAAAATGTGAAGTTCGTACAACACTATACTATACCCAGTGCGACGTTTTATAGCTCAAAATTCGGAACGTTAGTTAAATTTGATAAAAAAATAATTTTCGGTTTAATATTGTGGTTTCCAGGACCGAATTTTTACCAAAATGTTGTCAAAACTTTGCGAGTATTTCTGGAATAGTCTAATTAACCGATTTTGACAAAAATATTTTTTAAAATACTCTAATCTACTAATCTACTAATTTTTTTTTGTTTTTTTTCAAAATTGGACCTGCATAATAAAAAATGTAATTACAATCATTCGCTCCTACTAATTTTTGACACAAAGAACACTTTTTTACAAAATGTTTAAACGACTTGTTTTTTTATTTTTTCGAAATCAAGAATATAAAATTTTAACGTCAAAACTAGTTATTAGATAAATTTATAAAAAAAATGCACTTTAGGAAACTACGTTTCCCAAGTTGTCAACTAAAAACGCGCAAAGGTTTTTCACAAGTAGCAACTCGAGGAAAATTCCATCCACGTATGGCTAAAGCTTTCATAAACTTTTATTAAACTTGTGCACTATTTAGTTTATAATTTCTTTGGAGAACTTTTAGTATAAACCTTCATTTGCAGGTGCACCTCGCTTTTAACAACCATGTCAATTGATTATAAGTAATAAATGATGTCAAGAAATTTTAAGGATACGAGATTAAACCCCGATTAACGCAACGAAATTTCCCTCGGGAAATCACCTGTCTTCTATTTTAAACCCACCAGAAAATATTTTTATCAACTGAAAGGAGGATTTTGCATAAATTACACGATATTGACTTAAAATCTTGGTTAAATTAAGTAAATTCAGGAAGATAATTCTCAAGTTTCTCTTGAAAATTGTGAGTTGCAGCTGTTCTCTCTTCTTTACTTTGTAATAATGCATAAATTCGAAGGTAAAAGCTCTACTTGATGCATGCATAATTACCAACGTTTTCCTTCTATTTGCATTAATCAAACCAAAAGCTCGCTATTTACTTGAAACTTGACCTCGCTGTGAATTATTAAACTGATTAAAACAAAAATAAACCTCATATTTCAAAAGATTTTAATAAATGACTCAAACTATACCGCGCATGCGTTTTATACCCTCTACCGCACTGAGTCACTACATAATATTTGTCCTACAATAATTCGTGCTTAATTATGAAGCTCATACAGGCGTAAATTAGTGTTTTAAATCATTCATTATTAAAGCAATTTCTGAAATGAAATTCGATGTTAATTTCGTATAATTAGATTTTGAAGATTTTATCTTTAAAAACAAAGGAAAGCATGTAATTAATCATGTACTCTACTTGTTTTTTCAAATGAGTAATTACGAATTAAATATTGAGTGACCTAATAATTTATGAGGTAATTATTAAACCAGTTTCTACTCCCCAAATTAAATAATTTACCTAAAAATCGCGAATATTAATTTTTTTTTAAATCACAGATGGTGAATATAAAAATTTGGTGATTAATTGATGAGATTGGAGATGTAATCAATAGATAAGCGACCTACTTCATTGCTTTATTACCAAATGAAAATTATTGAAAAATTATTCCGGAAAAGGTTAATGAAAATTAATGATGATCAGACAATTCTTGTAGGATTTTAAAATTAATTAATCGCTTGGGATTAGGTCGTTCGTGCTTACTTTCGCGCGACAGATCGTTCACGTTCTGGGACAACGAAGTTTTCAGTCACGAAAAGTTACCCATCGTTCATTTTGTCTTGTCACACTTGCGCCTGCAGACGGTTTACTAACCTATAAAAAAATTACAACCATCAAAAATTTTAATCTTAAATTTAGTGACTCATATGTACTCATACGCTACCGCGCATCTACATTTTACCCCCACCACTACACTTGAGTCACTTATAATACGTGACATAAGGGTATTGGTATTAAATTTACTTACCCTCATTTGTAAGAAAGCGTGTGGTTTTGAATGAACTAGGTGAAAAAATTATTAGAAATAACACAGATTCTCTTTCAATTGTAATTAATTTATTTCAGTTTGAGCTTTCACGTCATCTGTTATATCGTAAATCCTACTTTTTATTTGTTTAACTCTCAACTGAATTAATTGCCACATTGTTTCTTATGACAAGGTTTCGATCGCGGTCACAGTATGCGGTTAAAACTAATAGTAATCTTCAAGAAAATTAATACGTCCCACTTCACACACTCAATAAGTATTTTAATAAAAAATCAAATACATTAAATCAAAACTCTTACAAGATTTTGAACTGGTCTTAATGTAAAAGGAATTTCAATAAAAGACGATTTCATAATTTAAACAATCTCCTGGATTTGTACCAAAATTACAGTAACTACTTCAATTCTGATCCACCTTCAAAAAGAGCTTTTATGCTGAATTTGTTTTCTGGTTTAATTCAAGGGAATCAAATTCCACAATTAAAGCATCCACCTTGAAAATTCTTCAGTCATTTCGCGAGCTAGTATTGGACGTCTTGATATGTAAGGTTCTTCAATAAATGATTTGAACCGGAAGATCTTTTGTCATAGACTAATTCTATGATTCCTTGGCTAAACTCTAAAATGAAATGAGTTATTGAAATTGATTCACCTTCAAAAGTCTTTGGAAGAAACGTTTATTCATTTAGTCAGTAGCTAGAACTGGTTTTGATATGTGAGGATCCTCAACAGTGAACTATTGCGAGTGTGATTCATCTTCAAAAATTTTCGGATGAAGAATTCATTCACTTCGTGATTAACTCTAACTGATCTTGATATGCGAGGTTTTTCAATAAAAGACAAAAAACAACAATTTGGATAAAAATACCGTTTGTACTGGATTTGTTCCCTGATTTCTTGGATTAAACTCTATATTAAAAGTAACTACTGGAATTCTAATCTACCGATCTTCAATTAAAGACAAACAATTTTCAACAAAAAATCCTATTTTCCTGAATTTGTATTCTGTAGTTCCTTGAATTAAATCCCAAAATTAAAGCACCCACCTTCAAAATTCTTCAGTTATTTTTTTCAAATTTTTTGGATTTAGTGTTCATTGTTTTAATACGCTAGAACTGGTCTTGATATTTAGACAAACCATTTTCAACAAAAAGACCTTTTGTCTTGAATTTGGTTTCAGGTTCCTTGAAATAATTTCCAAAATTGAAGCATCCACCTTCAAAATTCTTCAGTCATTTCGCGAGCTAGTACTGGACGTCTTGATATATAAACATTTTTAATAAATGACAAGAGTATTTCATAATTTGAACAAGAAGATATTTTTTGTAATTTCTAAATTTTTTAGGTTTTTAAAAAATTGGTGATAAAATCTAAAATATTTAAAACAGAACCAAGTTGAACATTCCATTAAATAGTCAATAAATGTAGGTTTTTAATGTGCGCTTAAAATAAAAAATTGGTTAAAAAATGGTGGAGTTATTAACGTTTTTGAAAAAGTTTTAATAAAAATCATCAATTTTTAGTTTAAATCGCCATTTATTTTAAAATTAAAAGGCCAAGATCTTAAAAAAAATCAAATTACAGTTTTAATTTGAATAATTTTTGTTTTTTGATTTTAATCCAGTTTTAGATAAAAATGACATTTATATGTCCTCAACTTCAAAAAAAAATAATCCTGAATTAATTAATTAATACTCGATATAAATTCAAGTTGTGTACTAGCAACTCTGCAATAACTGTTAATTTGAATTAAGGTGAATGTCTGTTCCGTTTGTTCGTTGATACTTGACATCACTTCTAGTGAGTTTGAAAATGAAAGTTTAAAGATGCACTGAATTTAAAGGCGCGGTCATGTATTAAAACAATTAAAATAATCGTAACACTGCGGGTAATTAATAAATACAGCTAATTGGTAATTAAATAACCGCAAAATGACCTAGATATTTTTTACCTAAAAATTCAGTTTCAATTTAATCGCGCTTGAAAATTTTAGCACGTGTGCTCAGCTACGTTGTTTAGGAAAATAAAAGAAAATAAAATGTCCGACTTGAGTCGTGATAATGGTGCTGCATTTTCTTTTATTTCCTTCCAGAATTTTATTTTTATTAGGTTATTACATTACTCTTGCTTTTTGTATGAGTGCATATAGGGATTTTATCAAAATTCTCTTTTATAATCATAAACTTTGTAGAAATACTAATTTATTTCACACTAGGGATACTCCAATTAAGTAATTTTGAACAAATTTATTTCGTGCTGAAATACCTTTCACGCTACATGAAAGCATCGTGTCATTTCCAGCGACCTAAAATTTAATAATTTAGCAACAATTTATGTGAAAATCATTAATTTTACTTTTACATACGAAATATACAGGATTTAGCTTAAGAGCAATTTCCTAAACGGAAAATATAGTGGTTTAGTTCTGCAATCATAAAAGCTAGTACGAACAACATTTTTGTATAATTTTTTTTGTAGATGATTACTTTAATTTTTGCCACAAGGAAAAAAAAATGGAGAATGTACAAAAAAATATATAATGTTCTTAAAGTACCTTAACTTTGGGCCCCTATAATTAATTTTGTGCTAGGTTGCAGAAGGTAACTTTATGGCAGGATATAGCCTAATCAATTTAGATTATAAATCTGAAAAAAAATTGAAAATCTAACGAGGGAAACTTGAGTTATGACTGCAGAACTAATGCTTGATTTCATGATTTTTCACAATTTTTCCTTCCAAACACGCGCGCCCTCTAGGGATTCGCATAAATTATCAGTTATTTAGTCATAATTTGCAAAGAAGCTCCAGAAAAGTGGGATGAATTTTCTATTCCTTGTTATTATCTCCGAAGGAAAATTTATCGCGGGTGTCTAGGAAGATACTCTTTAAAAAAATGGCGAATGCGCCGGGATTGTTATTTAAAAAAATTGATTTTAGTATAATAAATATGGGGGTTTATAATTTTTGTATGAATAATAATTAAAATAAAACGTGTATAATTAATTCGTATTTGAATAGGCCTTTGAGGTAAAGCAAATTGGATATTTAAAAGTTAAAAGTAAAAGCTTGAAACGTTTAGAGGAAATAAAATTTAGCAATAAAAGTAAGGTAAGGTTAGGAGGTAAAAAACGATCAATACGAACTGCTACAAGTTCAATGGCAGGCGAAATTACATGTTTAACATTAAAAAGAAATAAATCCATTAATTTAAATTCTAGGTTAATGTTTTGTGAGTTTTTTTTTTCGTACCTTATAATTTATTATTACTAACCTACCATATTTAACGCACCGTTAAGCGAGAATTACCGAAAAATGTAATAAACACTAACCATAATTCAACAAAAGTATATGTTGATTTAAGTAGGGAAGTAGGTTTATTTTTTTTTATTTCTTGCAGATTCGAGAAAATTATTTGGAGGTTACAGAATTACTCCTCGGTACTGCGAGCCTACGAGGGAAGTATCTCAAGAACTGAAAGGGCCCAACATATGCATGTTTAATCATGAGTGTATTCAGAGAAATGGAATTGTTGTAGGAGCATGTATGGATGGATTTTTGTTTGGAGCTTGTTGCCAACTTCCCTCGGGAACAGCGGGAGAATTAACGCAAACACAAGAAGCTCAACTACAATACACCAACGCTCCTCCATTTCCAACATCAACAGGAGCCTCTCTAAATTCTCTTCAAGAAGAATCAATTCTCCCAACTGCGCAGGAAAACACTATAATACAAATGCACGAGAATGAGCATTTTGGTTATGGAGGAGTAACACATTCAAGTGCTCCTGATACATTCGTACTCAACGAAGCAAATAATGAAATTAATGGTGATGATTTTAAACCGGTAGTTGAAGATAGGCAAACTACTCTTCGAGTAGAAGAAACTACTCATCCGTATACACCAGATGTATCTCCATTTATACATATATCAATTGGAAATTCACCACCCCCAGGTTTTCACAATCCCATGTTTAGACCTAAACCACAAAAACCTTCAGATGCTGATAAATACATCTTAATCCCCACTCTTAATCAACCAAACAAACCTAATAAAACACAAGAAATTGATTCTATAGTCAACATAATTCATATGCTTAACGAATCTTCAAGCGAACATGTAGGAACCCACTCCTATACTGTAACTACCACGAGAAGACCACCTTCAACTTCATATGTTTTTAGTGCAACAACAACAAAACGACCAGGTTATAATCCCTCTCAAAGTACCCATAATAAACCACCATCATCCTACGTCACCTCATCACCTTCTAGAAAAACCACTAAAATTACAAAACGAACAAAACCCACTAAACGTGTAGCTACCACTACTTCCAAAAAACCATACGTGTCTAGCGCCACCTTTAGACCTACCTCCACGTATATTAACGCCCTAAATTCTTTTCAAACCAGCACGTCTAAAAAACCACCAAGCACCTCTTACGTGTATAGCTCCACTGGTTCTAAAAAACCTTATAACAATTATTACCCCTCAACTTCCGCTTTACCTCCAACGGTTATAGTACTAGGTCCAGTCCCTTCAGGTTATACAACCCCAACCCCATCAAAATACTCAACATCAAGTCCTTCAAAACGCCCGGTTACAGTAACCATCACCAACCACATCACCCAAAATATCTATAGTACCTCCGAACCTTCTCCAACAGTTTTGATCACACCAAAACCCAACGCAGCTTCAACCTCGCTACACCCAACCACGTTCTACGACTCCTCCGAACTCGAAACCTCCGCCGATGACCTCATCAACTTCCCTCCAGTCCGCAACCCCAACCTAAACATGTCAATACCAACATTTGATGAAAATGATATAACCACTCCAGATTTTATCGAGGATGACGCATTAAATACTAAAGTGGAATCATTTGTGAATAAAATAATAGAAGGCTTGCAAGAACCTTTCCTAGGATTGCGTGATATTGTTTATAATAAGAACAAAACTACTTTTTTAGAAGCGACGACTACAAAAAAGCCCATTAAAAAACAGGGCACCACCAAAAAACCCACCCCAAAGCCCACTTCAGGAAAACCACCGTCTAGGAAACCTGCTACAACTAAACGACCTACCCCAACCAACACCACTAGAAAACCCACGACAACCAAGAAAACTAAACCAACGAAAAAAGTTGTAACCACCACCACAACCCAAAGTTTTATAGAAGATAACGTGCAAGGTGATAGCAATCAAGATTATAGAACACGTGAGTTGTATTTTATTTATTTTTACATGAGTCCACCTTTTGTTCGCGTGATTTTTGGATTTTTTTTTGTGTATAGGTTATTAAATTTAAGTTTTGGGTAAAGTTTATGAGCTATTTATTTTTAGATTGTGGTATAAGACCTTTGGTGAAAACAGGTCGAATAGTGGGAGGAAAGGGGGCTATTTTTGGGGAATTCCCTTGGCAGGTGTTGGTACGTGAGTCGACTTGGTTGGGTTTGTTCACTAAAAATAAATGTGGTGGAGTTTTGATAAGTAACCGTTACGTGATGACTGCTGCGCATTGTCAGCCAGGTTTTTTGGCTTCACTCGTCGCCGTCTTCGGAGAGTTCGACATTTCCGGTGACCTTGAGACAAAGAGGTCGATAAGCAGGAATGTTAAGAGGGTAATCGTTCATAGGCAGTACGATGCGGCGACATTCGAAAACGACCTTGCTCTTCTTGAACTTGAACATCCAGTACAATTCGATGGGCATATAGGTGAGTTACTGCGGTACTCAAAAGTAATCTCCTTAATATTTGTAAACGGTAAATAGAAAGCATGAGTTATCAATATTAAAACAGCAAAAATAAGCAAGCCGAATCGTGCAATGTTTACTAATATTTCTTCAACACTTTACCTACTTTCTTCAAATCAAGCACAAAGTTCAAATTATATAGTATTTTTAAACATATAACATCATTATTTATAATACCTTTTATAAACTTTTTACGAAAATTAATGAACCACATTGCACCGAAGTACATGAGCTAAAAAGCTGTCCAAAATGAAAGAAAGATATATCAATTGTTTCAAGTCGACACAGTGGCGTAACCTAGGGAAGGTCGTAGGGTCATTTTTTGGTACTAAATATAGTTTAAAATAATTTTTAAAATAAACCATATTTGGCATATTTTCATTTCATCTTAAAAAAATTATTCGCTCCGAAAGGGGGAAACCGATGTTCCCGAATAACTTTTTATAATGTTTCAAATTCGTTTCAAACTTCAGTATGTCATGTAGATTCAAAAACTGAAAATTTTGAGTCCGATTTGTCTACATTAATCTTTTAAAACGCCCGAGTTATCGCGAAAATAGTTTTTAAACGTCAAATCGGTTTTTTCACGACACCGGGTTTATTTTTTAACCGAAATTTGAAAACTCGGTTTCGAATTAAAAAGGAATGTTTATTTTATAACCCTACCGATTTTTAATTTTTTCGTGTAAGGCAAAGGCTTTCAAAAGTATTCCCGAAAAAATCAATTTTTTTCGCGGTTTTTTTAGAGTATTTTTGAAAAATCGTAGCTCCGTCGGGTTTGAAATCGAAACGATCAAATCGGGCCCCTTTTTTTTCCCACATTCTCATTTAAGAGATCCAAAAGTTTCGACTCTCCTAGGTTAATCCTGTGGCGAGGGCGAATTTTTGTTTGAAAACGTCAAAATTTCGCGGTTTTTAGCGGAAAATCGGAAAAATCGGCAGAAACTAACGTGAGATTTCGACCGATGGAACAAATTGTCCTTATTAATTCCGAAACATGCAAAAAAAATGTAGCTTGGTTGTATTTCCGAAAATTCGATTTTTACCCCTTTTGTAAAAAGTTTCAATTTATGGTATAGTTTTTTAAGACAATTCAAAAATTCGTAGTCGCCACAAAATGCGACCGATTATAGTCGAGAATGGCTCAGATTGTAGTTTTAGTTACCACTAATGCAGAGAAAAATACTCGGTTTGCCCTGACGAGTCCAGGGGCGTAGGGATTTTTTTTTTCAAATTGTGGAAAAAATTCCACTAAAATATTTCGCTTCGAATAAATTTGTGGAACACTTGTGGCCAAAACTGGATAATAAACGAAAAATCGCTACGCGTGACGTTGATGAAAATTGTTTGGAGCATCTTTTTAAGGTATTTTCAAACCTCTATCGTTTTATTTGGACCGATGCCGATTTGTTAAAGTCAAAATTGTTTTTTTTTTCAACCCTCCTCGACCAAAATTATCATTGCAAGGTAAAGACAAATCCGATCGTCGAACTAAATTTTCAAGTACTTTCGAAGTAATTTCGAAAAAAAATTAAAATTTTAGCTTATCTTAAAGTTTTTGCGTAGACTTTAACACAAAAAAAGATTTGTTTTGATATCCTTATTCTTTCAGAAGTTATGACCGAATAACTGTTG
This sequence comes from Stenus bimaculatus, assembly GCA_963971135.1. NCBI lineage: Eukaryota > Metazoa > Arthropoda > Insecta > Coleoptera > Staphylinidae > Stenus > Stenus bimaculatus. Next base: position 1,734,053 of record OZ020182.1, read on the forward strand.
ACCGAATAACTTTTGGACGAAAAACAAGTTTTGATTAATCGGAAAATAATTAATTTTGGTCGAACTACTAAGCCGATAAAGACGGTTTATGGCTTAAAATTTTCAGAATACTTTCCTCCAATGAAAAACATAAAAAAGTTTTATGTGGTGTTAAAAACGCGCCCTCCAGGGCCGTATTTATAGTCGAAATTTACAAATAAAATTTTTTTGAAAAAACTAATCGGTGGGTTTTTTTCAAATGGGTCTTAAAATACTCCTATTATGGGTATCTATGATGGGTAAAATTTTAAGCTCGCTATGGTGAATACTTTTTGAGAAAACTAAAAAAAAAGAGAAACCTGAAAAAAAAGTGAAGCCCAAACAAAGGTTTCAAAAATTTTAGTACCTTTGGTTTCCTTTAGAAACAAGGGTTTTAACATTAAATTTTAAAAAAATTGGTATTTTTATAAATAACATCTACAGGGTGTCCCAGAATTCGCGTATGGAGACCCTTCAAGGAAAAATATTTAAAAAATCTTGTAGTCCCTTTTTACGTTCACTTGGGTGTATTTTTAGAGTCTGCACCCTGCTGACCGAAATTCTTAGCTACGCCACTGAAAATGTGTGTAATTGACATATGAACAAATACTTATATTAATGATACTTGAAGTAATTTAATTTAAAATCTGGTGTTCCTCAAGGATCTGTTGTTGGTCCATTTTTAATAAATCAAATTGAAAATTGGTAATTTTTGATTTTATATTTTAGTTCCGATATGTCTGCCGAGGGATCATGAAGATTTTACTGGAAGTATGGCGACAGTGACAGGCTGGGGGCGGTTAAAATACGGGGGTGGAGTGCCTTCGGTGCTCCAGGAAGTGCAGGTTCCTATAATGGAAAATTCCGTCTGCCAGGAAATGTTTAGAACTGCAGGGCACTCAAAAATAATCCTCGAATCCTTCCTGTGCGCCGGATACGCGAATGGGCAAAAAGATTCCTGCGAGGTAAACATATACAAAAAAAGCACAAAAATGAGCTTTCATAACTTTCACCCATAATAAAATAATTATGGAAAAATTTATCATGTCACAATGCGCAATTTATCACCATGTCAATTATTTTTGCAAAAGCTTTGTCGTCGATGAATGAAACGACGAAGCAGTTGAAGCACGTAGTTTATAAAAAAAGGTGGACTCATTTGCGTAATTGATTCTTTTGAATGTTTTATTATTTTTTTAAACGCACGCTTTCTTTATAATACTGCACTACAAAAATAAATTTTCCAAGTAGGATTTTTGAACAACAATTTTTTTAATTAATTAGAAGCAAAAACAAGCTTTTAAGAATATCAATACGTGAGAGCTTTTAATAAAATAATAAAACTTCACAAAAAATTGTGTTTAAATTTTAATTAATTTTTTTTGTAGGGAGATTCTGGAGGTCCACTAGTGCTCCAGCGTCCCGACGGAAGGTACCAACTAGCAGGAACCGTGTCACATGGAATTAAATGTGCAGCTCCTTATTTACCAGGTGTTTATATGCGCACCACGTACTACAAGCCATGGATTGAATCGATTACCGGTGTTCACTAAAAAAAAATTTAGACGCAATTTGGAAACCCACAACCAGCAAAAACAACGAAGATAATCCTCGCCTGCTCGGTGTGCTTTTTGTGATCAAAATACCTGAACAATAACTTATTTATTTTATTTTTAATTAATTTTTGTTGTAATTATGTATTTATTATTATTTATAAAATATTTATTATTTATCCTCTTTTTATCATACATCCAAAAATGTGTAGAGGCGCAAACATTTTATAACATATGAGGGAATTTGAATTTCTTTATTGCTTTTCCACGAATATCAATCACTTTTTATTACCAAAAATTCTAAACCCCTTATATACAGATTGTTCCTGGATTTACGCAACGCTTCGAGTGAACGACAAATATTGGGCGCAAATCCTAGAGAACAAGCTGTATATCAAAAATTTAAATCAAAAATTTTCTATGACATATTGCAGTTATAAATAATAAAATTGAATTAACACATTTTTTAATTTTGCATTAACAAAGCAACAAGTTTTTAAACAAGATTTTACAACCAGCACTTAATTATTAAGTATTGAATAAACAACTTGTTTGTGCTTATTCCTGCACTTTACAACTCTTGGCGTTAAATAATTAATTTTATTCAGTACTAAATTGTGAGATTTATACTTTTTTGTAGCCAATTTAGTGTTGTTCTCAAGTTTATTTGTAAGTTTTTAATTTTTAATTAAAATTTAATGGAGTTTAAAAATATTTTTATAAGAAACTTTTTTCGTTGCGACTTCAGAACTTTTCTGGAAAATAAAGAAGGTACTTATCAATATTATTATTAATATTAGAAAATATTTGTTCAAAATCGATTAATTAGATTTTTCAGGAATAATTTTGAAAAAATTTTTGTACAAATTGGGGCCTGGATGGCATAATTTTAAACCGAAAATTATATTTTTATTAAATTTAAGTAGAAGGACTAAGATTACGAATTTTGAGCTATAAAACGTCACACTGTGTACAGTAGTTTTGAAAATATTAATTATTTTATAAAAAGTGAAAAATTTTGGTTTATTCGAGCTAAATTTTCAGTAATAACTCGAAATCGAAAAAAAAATATTAAAGTAATTCTTTTATTGTAGTAAAGAAGCCCTTAAGGCCTTTTTAGATTAGTGCAATTCGTTGGGGTGAAATCAATGCCGTGGCGTCAAAAAAATCAACTTTTTTAAAAAGTGAAATAAAATAAATGTATTTTAGTTATTTTAGAGAAATTCGAAAAACCCTACACGTGAGGTCTTAGGGTGCTAAAAGAAATTTCGATTTCATTTTTAAAATTGAAAATCCATTCATAAACAACCCAACAGGAATCGTGAACTCTTAAAGTCAACATTTCGACATTATTTCGAAAAACGTTTCGTTCAATAATTTTGGAAAAAGAGTGTTTTTTACGTCAAAACAGTTATAGGGGTGAAAGGGGTAATTTACCATTAATATAAAATCCTTTTTTTATTATCGTTCATTTGCCGAAAAAATTTTGAAAAAATTCGAAAAACATTTTTTACAATTTTTTCTACCGAATCGGTTTATATTTATTTTTAGAAAAATTATAATAGCTTGCGATTTAAATTTTTTACTGAATATAATTACCATAAATTGACGTATTTCAAAAAATATTTGGTTAAAATCGATTAATTAGATTTTTCAGGAAAAAATTTTGAGAAAATTTTGGTACAAATTCGGTCCTGGATGGCGCAATTTTAAACCGAAAATTATTTTTTTATAAAATTTAAATAGACGAATTAACGTTACGAATTTTAAGCTATAAAACGTCACACTGGGTATAGGAGTTTTGAAAATATTAATTATTTTGTAAAAAGTGGAAAATTTCAGAAACGGGATTTTGGTTTATTTGAGCTACATTTTCAGTCATAACTCGAAAATGAAAAAAAATAACAAATTCTTTTTTTGTCATAAAGAAGGCCTTTTAATAAAAGTGAAATTCGTTGGGGTGAAATCAAATTTACGTGATTAATATTGACGTAGCGTCAAAAAATCAACTTTTTTAAAAAGTGAAATAAAAATTAATTTATTTTCGTTATTTAAGAGAAATTCAAAAAACCCTACACGTGGGGTCTTAGTGTGCAAAAAGATATTTTGATTTCATTTTTAAAATTGAAAATCCGTTCATAAACAACCCAACAGGAGTCGTGAATCCTTAAAGTCAACATTTCGCATTTATTTCGAAAAACGTTTCGTTCAATAATTTTGAAAAAAACTGTTTTTTGTGTCAAAACAGTTATAGGGGTAAAAGAGGAAACTTACCATTAATATTTAATCCTTTTTTGATTGTCGTCCATTTGACGAAAAATTTTGAAAAAAATTCGAAAAACATTTTTACATTTTTTTTTTCGAATTGGTTTATATTTATTTTCACGAAAACTATAATAGTTAGCGATTTGAAATTTTTACTGAATATAATTAACATCAATATTTGGTTAAAATCGGTTAATTAGATTTTTTACGAAAAAATATCAAAATTTTGGCATAATTTTAGTACAAATCCGGTCCTGGATGATACAATTTTAAACCTTAAATTATTTTTTTAGCAAATTTAAGTAGAAGAGATTAAGTTACGTATTTTGAGCTATCAAACTTCCTGCTGGATAAAATAGTTTTAAAAATATTAATTATTTTGTGAAATGTCGAAAATTTCAGAGCATTATTTTGGTTGATTCGAGCAATCTTTTCAGTCATAACTAAAAAACGAAAAAAGATATTAAAGTATTTTTTTATCGTAAAGAAGCTTTTAGGGCCCTTTTGGAAAAATACAACCCGTGAGCCTGAAATAAAATTTAAATATTTTATTTTGTCATAAAGGTTCAAAATATCAGCTTTTCTAAAATGTTAAATAAAATGAATTTATTTGAGTTATTTGGGCGAAATTCAAAAAACCCTACACGTGGGGTTTTAGGGTCAAAAAAGATATTTCGATTTCATTTTTCAAATTGAAAATTCGTTCATAAATAATTAAACAGGAATCCCGACATTTTAAAATCAACATTTCGTCTTTATTTCGAAATAACTTCCAAACCACTTTCGACTTTTCGTTCAATAATTTTGGAAAAAAAAATGGTTTTTGTATCAAAACAGTTGTGAAGGTAAAAGAGGTAACTAACCATTCATATTTAATCAATTTTTTGATATCGTTCATTTGCCGGTTCAATTTTCAAAAAAAAATCGAAAAAAAAATTTGAAATATTTTATTCCAAATCGCTCTATAATTATTTTCACGAAAACTATAATAGTTAGCGATTTAAAATTTTTACTAAATATAAATAACATAAATAGACGTATTTTAAAAAATATTTGGTTAAAATCGGTTATTTAGATTTTTCAGAAAAAATATTTTGTGAATGGTGGAAAATTTTGGTTTATTCGAGCAACATTTTCAGTCATAATTCGAAAACTAAAATAGATATTAAAATGATTCTTTTTATGACGTGAAGAAGCCGTTATGGCCTCTTTAAAAACGTGCAACTCCTGGGGGTTAAAATAAATTTAAAGGGTTAATTTTACAAAACAAACACGCGTACCATTTAATTTTTTTTTTTTAACATTTTACTTGCGTTTTTTCGTCCAGGAATAAAATTGAGGTATGCTGATTTTTTTGCACCAAAAGTACAGAAAAATTAAATTATCAAAAAAAGTCAAAATAACCAAAAAAAATTTAGGTAATGTATCTTAAAAAATATTTAAAATTAATAAAATTTAATATGTTAATATCAGTAATTTTTAGAAATTTATATGTACGAATTTTTATTTCTTAATTAAGCGAAATATTAATTTTTCAAAATACACCTTTACTCATTTACCAGAATGCCATATTTTATATAAAAATTCATAACTTTTGAACGAAACATTGTAAAGACTTGATTTTTTTTTTCTTTTTTACTTTTTTTATACTTTTAAGTATAAATTATTACCTTTAAAATTTTTAATTTGAAACGAAACACTCTTGTCTCTTGTTATCATCTAATTCTGAAATAAAAATTGCAAGAGAAAAATTATAATTTTAGAAATGAATATTATCACATTCTTGAATATAAGAGATTAAAAAATGCTGACCACAACTTTTAAGAGCTTACTATTTGTGCAAACGCATAATAAATTAACATAAAAAATAATTCCTGGAATTTCTTATCGCCTTTAAGAAATTGAATGAAAAAATTAAAATGTTTAGGTCACGTTTTTGTCATTTCAAAACTAAAATTTATCATGGCCCAATAATTAAAAAAAAAACAATTTTTTTGTGTCGCACTTTTGGTAAAAATTTTAAACCTGTAACTTTTATAGTTTTCGAGAAAAAAATTAAAAACCGATTTTCATTAAAAATTTCAAGCCTTAAAAATATGTCAAAATTTTTTTTCCAATTTATTCAAAATCGACTCCTCAAATAAAAGATAATAAAAAATGGATGAAATGTAAGGGTTCACCTGAATTCTACACCCCCCCAAAAAAATTTTGCTCCCCAAAAACTCAAAAAAAATCAAAAATTTTTTAGGTAATGTATCACCAAAAATAATTAAATTAAAAAAAATTTATATGCTAATATCAGTAATTTTTACAAATTTATCTGTATGATTTTTTGTTTCTTAATTAAGCGAAATATTAATTTTTCAAAATGCACCTTTATTCATTTACCAGAATGTCATATTTTATAAAAAAAATCATTAATTTTGAACGAAACATCGTAGAGACTCGAATTTTTTTTTATTTTTTTTACTTTCTTTATACTTTAAATATAAATTATGAACTTTCAAATTTATAAATTGAAACGAAACACTTATTTTAGAAAAGACCGACTTAGATAAAAAGTTGAATTGAACAATAGGCCGGCAACATAGACAAAAGACTGAAAGAAATAAGGCCAATCGACAAATTAGACAAAGAACCGACTTGGACAAAAGGTCTAACAAAAAATGGCCGCCCTGGATAAACCGTCAGAGAAAAAACCGAAAGAAAATATGTCGATCAACAAAAGGCCGACATAGAAAATGAAATGAATTACCCCATTTCGGTCTTTTGTCCTTCCGGCTTTTTGGTTATTTCGGTCTTTTATTGTTGGGTTTGTTTCCTTTCAGTCTTTTGTCCTGCTTCCTCCAAATTATTATAAAATTTATATACTGAAGACTTAATGATATTTTTGGTATAATTAAGGATTTTGATGAAAATATAAATATTTCAGGATAATTGTGTATATATTTAAAGGGATTTTAGTTAAACAAGAGAAGCTTAAATTACCAAGAATAATAATTCAAAATTTCAAACCACCTCTTTGGGGTAGACTGAGGAATCCGTATAAATATGCCTTCATCCCTAACCTAGCTGAAAGCTCAGGTCGTCCTGCGGGGACGCAACATGGCCGCCCACGTCCTAGGCAGGATCGGGGGTGACGTTTTCACCCGAACCACCCCGAATTATCTGCATAAAACCTCAAGGGTTGTATGGATTTCTCCAACTGCAGTGGCGCGCTTTGTTTGAAACATTAGGCTTCTAGCTTCACGCAAATTCACACTTTATTTAAAAAAAATCACGGCGTGCTTTTAATCCTGTGAATTTTGTGCTGGCTAATTTTTCAAGAACTCCCCAAACTTAATAAGTAAGTTTTTAAATCAAAAAATACAGAAATAAATCACCTAAAATTACAAAAAAAATATATAATAATTTTTATTTATTTTTTCATAATTTTTTTGAATTTTTACAATATTATTTTTTTTAATAAAATTATGGTGATGTTTCATGTTTAGCCCTTATTTAAATTAAACATTTTCGTGAATGTTAATTATTTTGGTAACTTTTATAGTTATTGCTTAATAAATTTTGAAACTTTTCCACTTGTACACGTTAATAAAATTAAAGTACTCAACTTTTTATTTGTTTTTTTTTACGAAGTTGGCGTGTAGTCTTAAACAAATTAATTTCGTTAAGAAGGTCAAGAGTTGATAACACGCAATACGACATTTATTTTATAAAATTATTTTTGTATACATCAATAAATGCTATTAATAAATAATAAGAACATTTCTAAATTTGTTTGCTACAAAAACTCTTTATTGTTGGTATTTCTGCAATTAGAATTATGTATACTACAATTATTATACTTATGTTAGTGAATTTAATTATCTGTAATATATTTTATTTGTTATCATTTTCGTGTTATTACTATTATTATAGGTTTATTTCTAGTAATAAAATTATGACTTTTTAGTGGCTATAATAATAAGCAGGTTTCCTACAAAATTAATGTTTGTCTCATAAAATTATTTTATCTAAATGCATTACCGTAACGTTATATCATTTCATGCGTTATCTAAAATCCTGAAGCACCGTCCCCACGATTTTTTTATGATTATTTTCATGTCTTTATTATTTAGTATTGCGAGGCCGTGGGGACGCCCTTTATATTTTCCAACATATTATTTTACATCTTAAAATTTTATCACCAATAAAGGTGAAACATATAAAATTTCTTGGATATTTCATACCATTATTATTATATTGGCTCTTTAGTGTTCAATTATTACTAATTATGTACTTTTTCATCATAATTTCGATTTTTTTTTGTATCTTAAGTCCTCAAATTTTTAATCAATTTTCAAAATTTGAGATGCATTTTAAAGACGGATGTTGTTTCTATCACTGGACCGAATTTCATTTTTTTTGGGCAACGAGAAAACTTTTAAAAACGCCCCCAAAAATATTTTTGGTTTTTTCCCAAACTCATAACTCCGTCGGGTTTTAAATCAAAAAAATTGAGTTCCTTTTTTTCCTACATTCTTATTTATAATATCCAGAAGTTTGGATTTTTTTTGGGTAACGTCAAAAAAACAAGTATTTTAGCGAAAAATGGAGACTTGGTCCAAAACAAAAAAAAAATCGTGTAAGCAATTTTTATAAACTATAAACACATGAATTTTCCTTAAACAAATTTTTACTCCAAAATGTCCTTTTGGCCCCATTTTTCTTGAGTTTGAATATGCAGGACCATTTTTTGGTCATTTTTTTGAGGAATTTTAAAAATATCACAGGACTTTCCCGAAGCTTTTGGATAAATTTAATATGTCTCAGTATAATTTTTGATGTTTTTAAATATATCCCACTTACATCTTCTTTTTCAATTTTTTGTAACAAAAGAATTTAAAAATTTGGGGTAACACTTAATTGATTTTATATGACTTTCATATATTTTTCTGTTTAAAACGTGGAATTGATCTAATTTCAACGTTTTATGCTGAATTTTGAAATTTTATTTGGATTCGAAGGAAATTGCAATATTTTAGTGTTTAAAATTCAATTAATCTTTAAAATTTCAAAAATATTTTCACTTATAACAATTTTTTAACAACAAATCGTCCCGAGGTTGTTTCTCAAGTAATTAGGGGTGCGTTTTTTTGACTGATTTTCAAAATTCGAAATGCATCTTAAAGAAGAATGTTTGTTCTATCAGTAGAACGAATTTCATTTTTCTTCGGAGACGGAGACATTTTCAAAATTGGTTCCGAAAAAATTGAATTTTTGAAGGTTTATATGATGATCAGCTTTGCTCAGGATGACCCACTCAATTTTTTTTGAGAAAGTTATAACTGTGTAAGCAAATAGAATAAAATAAAACAAAAAGAAAGTCGCTAAAAAAATTTTTTGTATGACTTCCCCAAAAAAAGTTATTCTATTTTTTCGTTTTGTAACGTCCAATCGGTGCATGGTTATTTCGTAAGTAATTAGAGGTGCGTTTTTTGACCGATTTTCAAAATTCGAAATGCATCTTAAAAAATAACGAATTTCAATTTTTTTCGGCGACAAGGGCGCTTTCAAAAACGTTTTCGAAAAAGTTGAATATTTTGGATCAACATGTCAACTTTAAAAAGATTGCAACAAATCGAATTTGCACTCTTTTTTCCCACATTCTGATTTATTAATAATATTCAGGAGATTCGAAGGTATCCGGTTAATCCAGTGGCGTCGCCGAAATTTCTGCGGTAACATCAAAATTTCACGAAAAAAAAACAGAAAAAAAATATTTGAATTAGTGATTTTTTTAAGGAATTTTAAAAATTCGTGGCCACTACAGGATTTGACCGATTTTAGTCAAACACAAATCCTATAAAATTATTACTGCGCTTCCACTGCACCGATTTTAACAAGTGACAACTTAGTTTAAAGATTTTCGAGTGTTCTTTAATTCAAAAAAAGATTCGTTTCGATTTTTTTTTTCGTATGATTTAAAAAGTACAAAAGCCTAATTTTGTATAAAATTTTTTAGGGTAAATTGGAAAATAATTAATTTTGTGAGAATTACTTAACCGATTGAGATGTTTGATGGTTTAAAATTTGCAGGATTGTTTTCTTCATTAAATAACAAAAAAAAAATGTTGCGATTTCTCAAAAATTTGGCGTACAAGACCGGATTTGTACTTAAAATAAATTTTTAAAGTCAACAATAGATTTAATTAACAAACTATATGATAAAGGTAACATTAGCGACAAGGAGAGGAAATTGTTAATCAATAATAACCCATTACCTCCAAGAATTTATGGGTTACCAAAAATACACAAAACTAATGTACCATTGCGCCCAATCGTTTCATGTATCGACAGTATTAATTATAATTTACAGAAAATGTTAGGAAGTATCCTGAGTAATGTGAACCCTCACTTGAAATTTAATATTAAGAATAGCCTTGAATTAAAAAGCATAATTTATAACCTGAATATAACCAATGAAGACACTTTAGTCTCATTGGATGTAAAATCGTTGTTTTCTAACATTAAAAAGGAAACGGTGTTACAATGTTTGCATAATAAATGGGACATTATTGAGGAATACACCACGATTGAAAAAACCTTCTTCTTAGAACTAATCAAACATATTTTCGAAACCAGTTTCTTTTACTATAACAGCAATTACTATCTGCAAATTTTAGGTTGCCCAATGGGCGCTCCACTGAGCCCCATTTTGGCCGCGATTGTAATGGATCAAATCATTGATGATGCATTGAAAAAGCTTGCTTATAAAACAAAATTATTCAAAATATACGTGGATGATTGCCTCACAATCATTCCCAAGAATTTAACTAAACAATTATTGCAAATTTTCAATTCAATAGATACAAACATTCAGTTTACGATGGAAATTGAAAATAACAATAGACTACCGTTTTCAGATATTCTACTAATCAAGGAAAATGATAAAATAATAACAGATATATATAAAAAACCAACTGACACAGACAGGATGTTAAATTATTCATCAAATCATCCTCTGAACCAGAAAATTAATATAATTAAAATGAGTTTGAATAAAATATACAAATTATCAAACCCAAAGTTTCACAAAACCAATAAAGAAAATCTAAAAACGGCACTAAAGAAAAATAATTATCCAACAAGGTTGACCAATAGCATCATCAATGGATTTAAAATAACAAATCAAGAGGAAAAAAAGATGGAGGGCGATGGGGGTGTGTACTTTAAAGTTCCCTTCATACAGGACATTTCATATAAACTTAAGAAAATACTGAAAGATAACAACAACAACATAACGTTTTATAATGTATTAACTAACAAACAAATCTTTTCAAAACTTAAAACAAAACTACCTGTTGATTTAAAGAAAAATGTAGTGTATGAAATCACATGCAAAGATTGTGACAAGAAATATATCGGTCAAACGAAACAGCATATTAAGTCAAGAATTGCAAATCATACATCCGATTGCCAAAAGAAAAACATCAACAAAATTAACAAAACTGCACTTTGTGCTCACTATTTTTCACTTGACCACACATTTGATTTTAAAAATTACAAAATATTGGATTATGAAACTAATTACAAAAAAAGATTAATTTCAGAGATGTGTCACATAGTACGAAATGAAAATAAAGTAGTTAATATGAAAACGGATACAGATAAATTGAGTAACATCTACTATTACCTAATTAATAATTAAAAAATTAACATTTTTCAACTGTTTATCCCCTCAACACCATAAAATGTGTCATAATAACATCTTGATCACACAGTACAACACACAGCAGATTAATAGCGTTTTCGGATTACTTGCACTGGCATGCACTGGTGCAATTTTAAGTGTCAAATTTAAATTTTAACTTACATTTTCTCGATGTAGAAATTAAATTTCCCTGACCTGTTCGGTTTTTCGCCATTGTCAGCAATGGTTAATTTCAAGGATTTCCCTGAAATTGTCCAAATAATGTGCTGTAAAGGAACTGTCAGTGCAAATGTGCACTGAGTGCAGTTAATCCGAAAACGGTATAAGTGACTTGGAGCAGCTCTGACTGAGCAACTCAGGGTAACCGGTTGTAAAGCCAAGTAAATTGAAAAGTCAACTTAACCTCAAAAAACTGAAAGAAATTAAAACCAGCCTTATAGTAAATTATTGAAAATCATAAAATTTGAAAAATAATCCAACATTTTGTAAGTAATCCTATGGTTCACGTCGAAACAAATTGGGGAAATCCTTACTTTAAATTCCTTACATTGGTTTTCGGATTGTATTTTTTCATGACAGCAGCAATTATTTCAATTGATGGGAACACATTGACCAGGAAAATTGATAAACAAAAAGGTATTAGGAATTAATTAATTGTAATAAATAAAGACTGATGTAATCTATAATTTAATTTAATCTGTAAGTAACACTTGAATTTTTAATGTAAAGCAGAGCGGTCAATTTAATCCTGAACCGTTGGTGAGTAGCGACACCACTTACTTAAATGTATGTTCCAAATATGATTGTGTATAAAAAAATTGTTAATGTCATTAGTTTTATTTCAAAGTAATTGTTCCATGTAATCTCATGTGTGTTATGTAATTTCAGCCTTGAAAAAGACTGCAATCGGCAGTCGAAACGTCGGCAATATTTGTTGAATAAATTTTCTACAAACAAGTTCGCTGATAGCCGTTTTATTTTCATACCTAATATAAAAAATGTTGCGATTTCTAAAGAATACGCCGTACAGGTCCGGATTTGCACTTAAAATTTATTTTACCCAAAATATTTGAAAAAATATACGAATCCTATAAATTTATTACTGAGCTTCCACTTCACCGATTTTAACAAGTAATAACTTGGATTGAAGCTTTTTTCGTTTCGGAGTTATGATTCGAAAAATACAAAAGCCTCAATTTTGTATAAAATTTTTTTAGGGTAAATTGGAAAATAATTGATTTTGTGAGAACTACTAAACCGATTGAAATGTTTGATGGCTTAAAATTTGCAGAATTTTTTTCTCTTTTAAATCATAAGAAAACGGTTGCGGGTTGTAAAAAAATACGTATTTGTACTTGTACTGTAAATAAAAATTAATATTTGATACAAAAAAAAGTGATCTCCTCCGTGACAATGTTTTTGACATTGCCGTGACCAGGATTCGAACCTGAGGTGGAAGTCTGTAAGCTAAACGATTGTTTTCGTACAACGAAAATATCGTTTGTTGAATATGTTGCTAAGGTAACGCATTTTGTCTTCTTTCAACAAATACAAAATGTGCATAAGGAAGGGTGATAGAAAATCGGTCACCAAGCAACTTAGTAAACAAACGATTTTTTTCGTTGTACGAAAAGTATCGTATAGCTTACAGACTTCCACCTCTGGGTTACTACGGCCACAACGTAGGGTCCTAACCACTAGACGATCACGGCTACAGGAGATCTTGGTGTTAGTAACGTTGTGAAATCATTAATGTTATTAAAACTGTTCTACTTTCTTAAGAAATTTCCATATTATTTCAGCTACTACAAGGAAGTAAAAGTAGAGCAATTTTACTTGAATTAAAATGTATAAATTTGTAGAAACAAGAACTCCTGTAGCCGTGATCGTCTAGTGGTTAGGACCCTACGTTGTGGCCGTAGTAACCCAGGTTCGAATCCTGGTCACGGCAATGTCAAAAACATTGTCACGGAGGAGTTGATTTTTTTACATAAAATTTTGCAACATTCAATTTCAATTCCAGGATTTTTTTATTTGTAGTAAAGAAAATAAAAGGGTTGAAATTAACGTAAATCAGGTGGTTAACTAATAAAAGAAAATCCCAAGTAATTCAATTAGTTGGGAATTCTTTCTGTTTTCAGTAATTGAAGGAGATTTTTTTATTAAATTTTGTGGAGTTTTGATGAGATTACAAGAAAAGTTTTTATTGAACACTGAAAAATTATCTTATCAAACTTTAAATAATTAATAATGAATGGGATTAATAAAATTCGAAATTAATCCCTTGGATGCGTCAATTAGTTCCATCCTTAATTCTTGATGAAGTTTATAATGTACTTTCGAAAATAATAATTACTTTTAGTTAATGAGGGTTAAAATTGACTGTTTCAGATATGATGAAAGGTGTGTTTGTTGCTGTAGCTCTTTGTGTGCTTTGGAGACAAACCGAGGCATGGGGAGGGCTTTTCAACAGATTTTCCCCGGAAATGCTTGCCAATATGGGTTACGGGGCACATGGGGGAGGCTTTAATTTACCGGTGAGTATTGTCTAAATTGCGTTTCGTTGTTTGTAATCACATCCTGTCGTATTAAATTTCTTGTTTATTACCCCTTGCTAATAATAATTAGAGTTATATTAAACTTCATAAACTGTAATTACAAGCCTAAAGGAGAAATTTCCCCTACCTTCAGTAATATTAAAAAAAATATGATTTATATTTTTAACGTTTACCTTTAGCAAAAGATCAAAGGTTTATTTTTAAATTTATAAATTAAATTTGGTTGAAAATTCAATTATTAAATCAAATAGTATAAATTAATTAAAAATCGTAACTAATTATACAATAAATTTAACTAAAATAATTGTAATTTACTACCTATTGTAATTTTCCTCTACATAATTTTGAGCTCACAGGATTAAGCCATTAATGGCTTTATTAATAATTAAACAAAACATAAATAAATTCGCAGCCATTAATTTAAATGAAGAAAATCCAAGGATAAATACAACGCAGTTATTTCCTCAACAAATTAAAATTAAACCCATTTTATTACAAAATTTCAAGAAGTTTAGTACAAAAGCGTAACTAAAATTTAAATAAGCCCAGGCAAGGCTCTTATAATGGATTTTATAAGACGCTCAAATTAGAATCCATGATTGAACTGATCCGATCCTAATCCACTTTGAAAAAGAAAGATTTTCTACTTTATTCAGGATTAAAGATGCTAATTTAAAGATTTTAATATAAAAAAAGTTTTCAAACGCTCAAAATTTAATGAAGTATAAATGTGTAGAATTTTCCCATGTTTTCGTTGGAATTTTCCGACAAAAATTTTACCATTATTAAGCAGTTGTATCATAAATACATGTACAAAATTTTGTAAAAATATTTATGAAAATAAAGAAGTTATTATTAATTTTGTAGCTCAAGTACCAATAATATTAATGACTGAAATACGAAATAATTTATAAAATCAAGAATTTTCCCAAGTTTCCATTGGAATTTTCCGACAAAAATTTTACAACTTTTAAGTAGTAGTATCATAAATACATGTATAAAATTTTGTAAAAATATTTATAAAAATAAAAAAGTTATTAACAATTTTGTAACTCAAGTTATAAAAATATTAATGACTGAAATATGAAATAATACATAAAATCATTGTTTTTCCATGTTTCTATTGGAATTTTTTGACAAAAATTTTACCAATATTAAGTAGTTGTATCATGAATACATGTACAAAATTTTGTAAAAATATTTATAAAAATAAAAAAGTTATTAACAGTTTTTTAACTCAAATTCCAAAAATATTAATAACTGAAATATGAAATAATTTATAAAATCATAATTAGTTCCATGTTTTTACTCCACAGTGGAGTTTATCTGATGAGATATATAAAACAAACATTTTCCTTAAAAAAAGCTCTGAAGAATCGATTAAATAACAAACATTACGGCTTCTGAGAAAGGAATCGATTGACCTAGTGCTCACCTTCGCCGACGACTCACGACGAGGGTTTTCAAACCTTTAAAAACACCAATATTTATTTTAGAAATTCACGAAATAATTTTCATAAAATTTACATATGCAAATTTATATTTAAAAAAACTACGAGTGTTATAATATCATCCAGCTTTTTGCTCATATAATTTTATTTCAGCGTGACGAGGGTATAATTGAAGAGTTTGAGGTCGATCCTGATGATAACCCTTGTTATGGACGAAAATGTACATCGAATGAACACTGCTGTCCAGCTCAAGTGTGTGTCGACGTTGATGGAGGTAAGAATTTTCAATTTCCCACTAAATAACAAAAAACTTTGAAGGATAATAGTTTCACATCATAAATTTGTAATCAATTTTATTTTAAACTCCTAAAGGATTTAATTGTATCACCCCACCATGCTCACAAATATTGCTACAAATTTTGGACATTTCTTGAAAATCTTTTTGTTGATTTTTACTACGCGCAATTTTCAAATTGTGTTTAATCACAGTAAAAGCTTGATGACAAAAAATATCAGCCATTAACTTCTCGTGTTGTGCACTTCCCAAATTTTGATTTAAAGATTTGGTTGCTCTGGATAAAACCACACCTCCTGCATAAATAAGAAAAATCGAATCAGCTAATCTATTCAAAACGCTTTGTTGATGAATGATATCCTTCCTATATTGCATTAATAATGAAGAAACTTGTAGCGAAAAATATTCGATGGAAGTAGCTATTTTTTGGGCGGAATTTCTTAAATCTCCATGAACAAGCTGGCCAAGATTTAAACTTGATTGTAGCCCCAATTGGTATTTTACTCGTTTTAAAATTTCGCCTGATAAAACATTGAAATTTCCTAACGGATTTTTCAGCGCGTTTTGTAACTCCTTTAATTGTGAACCAACGAATTTGAAACCATTCAAAACGACGAATAATCGCAAAACATCATTGGCTCCTTCAAAAATTCTAAATATTCTTAAATCGCGCAGGATTCTTTCTAGGCCGGTTTCTTTCATAAATCCCATACCACCCATGATTTGTATAGCTTCATCGCAGACATACCACGCGGCTTCGGAAGAAAAACATTTGCTGATAGCAGCTTCGTTATGGTAATGTTTCGAACCAGCATCCATATTTCCAGCTATGCTAAACGCCATTGATTCAGTGACATATTGCAACATAGCCATGCGCGCTATTTTTTCTTGTACGCCTTGAAAACTATTCAATTTCGCCCCGAATTGTCGACGATTATCAGCAAATTCCGCAGCTTTCTTCAAACAATACTTCATGCACCCACTCATCGCCCCAGCCATACCAAACCTACCATTATTTAGTATATTCATGGACACCTTAAAACCTTGCCCAACTTCCCCCAAAACATTCTCCACAGGAACCTTGACGTTATCATAATACACCTCAGCTGTATTCGAAGATTTGATCCCCATTTTCTTCTCAGGAGCCCCATGAGTTACACCACCAAAAGATCTTTCAACAATAAAAGCAGTAACCTTATCACGAGTTTCTCCAGTTTTTTCATCTTTAACAGGCGTTTGCGCAAAAACCGTCATGACCTCCGCTATATTCCCATTGGAAATCCAAATTTTTGAACCATTCAAAATATAATGCGTTTTTTCCGCATTTAATTCCGCTCTTGTTTTAATTGAATTTGCATCAGAACCAGCGGATGGTTCAGTTAAACAAAACGCAGCATATTCATTTTTGGAAACTCTTGGTAGATATTTAGATTTTTGCTCTTCTGTACCGTATAATAATATCCCTTTAAAACCAATACTTTGATGCGCGCCCAAAATAATTCCAAGACTCAAATCGTGCTCACCTATAATTTGTACCAACTTCGCGTATTGCGCGTTTTTCAAACCAACACCTCCGTATTTTTCAGGAACTTGTAACGCAAAAGCACCCATTTCCCATAAAGATTTTAGAACATCTTTGGGTACTTCAGCTGCTTCATCGTTTTTAGCCGGATCATTAACGTCTGTGAGGAATCTTGCTAATGGATCAGAAAACATGCCTACAGTTTCCTTTTCTTCGCTCGTTAAATTATCGGGGTATGGAAACATTTCTGCCGACTCAATTTTACCTCCAAACGCGTTTAGCACGAAAGATCTTTCGTGGCTTTTGTAAGGAACTGGTTGTTCCTTCGTGGAGAAGAATTGTTTACCATTAAAGGTTTTTATATTTTTTAGGATTCTTATTGCCTTTTTCATAATTACACGTGTCAATTTGACAACTAAAAGTGATTAGTGTTGTAATAAATTTAAATTAAGCTTAGATTGTGTTTGGTTTTTTAGCAACTCGACGAGTTTTCTAAAAAGAGTGCAGTAATAGTCGTTTAAGTTCCGGTCATAAATTTTGCAGGATGTCTACAAAAACATTTGAAAAAAGTATTTTATCGTGCGGAAAGTCTGGACAGTAATGAATTACGCTGGGGGATAAAGGAAGCTTGAAAGCATTACTAGTCTGCAGTTTTATTCTACACGTTTCTACCCTTGACCTCTACTGTTTTTCCATTTACTAAAGTTTCATAAAATTGTTTTTATTTCAGATATTGGTACTTGTGTTTTCACGTACGGAAGAAGAGTTGGCGAGCTTTGCAGAAGAGATAGCGATTGTGAATCTGGATTAGTTTGTTTGGAAAATGAGCAAGGAGTTTCTACTCGTGTTTGTAGGCCACCGGTACAACAAGAAAAGCAGTACTCTGAACTTTGCAACATGTCAAGTGAGTGCGATATTTCAAGAGGACTCTGCTGTCAGCTACAAAGACGTCATCGACAAGCACCTCGCAAGGTAACTTTTTTGGAAAATAACTATAGATTTGATAGGAAAAAACGACCCCTTTTATATTTTTACCCCGAATTCGGACGTTTATTGCGAGGAGCGGCCGAAAGGGTGGTTTTTTTCGTCCGATTTTAAGAATTTCGGTTCCGATGTAAAGAGGGATTTTGATTCCAAGTATGGTTCGAATTTTAAATTTTTTTGACCTCCCCGACACTTTGAAAAAAAACCTCAAATATGGTCGATTTTTCTCGCTTTTTTTTGGATTTTCGGCGGCGTTAAGTTTGAAAAATCGCAACTCCATCGGATTTTAAAGGGAAGCAACGAAATTTGGCCCCGTTTATTCTAACATCCTGGGGATTATCGTGCCCGATTTTTAACCTCCCGGCGCAAAGGTGTGACGTCACGGCCCCGAGACGCAAACTGTACAATTATACCGTTTTTTCGGACGGAAAAAGTACCAAAAATTTTTTTCTTCGATTAGAAGTTCGACTGGAGGACAAAAATCACTCTTCAACTAAATTCCACGTTTTATCTTAAAACGGGAGTTTTTTTTTTTGATGCGTTTACTCTTCATGTCGTTTTGGTGCCCCCAAAGTGACGCTTTATTTTTCGCGCTATTTCGACGCGGACTTTGAAAATTCGTAACTTTGGATCAGAACAACTTGCCATACTCGAATATTTTTTATTTTACTTATTTGGTATTTACTTATAAGAGAAAAAATCGGCACCTTGAAATTTTTACCCTGGACCTTGGAAAAAAATCGAATTTTTTAGGTAATGTATCTTAACACTACTATTTTTTTAGGTGTGCTCGTACTTCAAAGACCCTTTGGTTTGCATAGGACCTGTTGCATCTGATCAAATCAAAAGTTCGATCCAACATACAGCGGGTGAAAAAAGGCTGACGGGGTTGGCCAATTTCAAAAGGCCAATGCACTAAGTAGTTCCAGAAGACCCACACGCACATCTCCTGTGAAATTAATGAAAAACTAGTATGAATTCCACACGCGAGTCCACCCAGGGTTGATTAATTAAACTCAAAACATATCATTAAGAAACCAAACATATCAAATTTAAGTCTGAACTGTCAAGTTTGAAGCCCGTGGGAGGGATTATCGGAGGAATTAATGCCAGTTAGTTAATTAATGAGTGTGGGGAGTATACTTAAATTTAATCATACAACCTGACCCCTCAAATTCGATGAAATTTATTTTTGGAAAATCTGAGCCCTCAGATGTAACAAAAGTTGGATGATTAAATTTAATATTATAGTTTAATCCTTTAATCAACTGAGATATATAATGTAATATATAAGAAATATGGCTGAGGTATTCTTAGTACATAAGATGTTTTTGAAACAATTTTTAAATCAGGCCTAGTGTAGACACGAATATCATATCAATAGGCTTAGACTTAAGTAAATAAATGAAGTATATAACAACATCAAACATGCCGTGATCGTGCTTCGTAGTCAAGATGCACAACATACATTATTACACAACATATTTTCAATTTTAACTTTCTAACTGTGATGTTTTCGTGAGATTAAACCGCGATTTTGATATTTTAATGGCCGATAACGACCGGAATTATTTTCTGGAATTGCTGGGACGTAAGGCAGAAATTTACATAGTGCTAACTGGCCATTAAAATTTCTTAAATTGCCTATTGGTGGGTAATATAGGTACGTGTAAAACTTGCGATTATTCGCTCACCGAGATTGATACATATCATAAATACATATCAAAATATTTAAAGATTATACTATATTAATTGATGTTATTAAAAGATGTATATGAATTATTAATAAATGTCTCGAGCAAAAAATACTTAAAAAACATTTTTTATTTATCTTCCAACCATCAAAATCTTCTAATAAGTCTTCTAAAAAAATTCCAAAGGTTATTCCAAAAAAGCAGAAGATTGAAGAATAATTGTTCCGAAAGTTTTCCTGAAGATTCAAGAATTGTTCCAAAAGCTACGATGGAATCAAAACTTTGGAATGAGAAAGTAAAGAAGAAACTTTAGTGAATACAAAGAACTGTATTTTTTATAAATATTTTAGTAGTTTTTATATTTAAAGATATTTTAGGATCAAAATTTTATTACAAGAGGAATTACTTAGAAAGAGTATTTACAGCAAATTCACAATTTGGTTCTGACAACAATGTTTGTCAGCTGGTAGTCTAGCTCTCAATTTCTTAGCTTATGAGCAGAAGGGGTAGTTGGGGCAGGAGTGTGGGTCTACTCCAGCTGGAACTTGAGCGGCTTGACCACCGTGTCCGTAGCCTCCTCCAGCTCCAGCACCAGCCCATCCACCAGCTGCAGCTCCGTTCCATCCACCAGCTCCAGCTCCGTTCCATCCACCGGCTCCAGCACCGTTCCAGGCTCCACTGTTATCTAAAAATAACATTAAAGTTAACTATTGGTTTATGAAATAATTATAAATTTTAGTTACCTCCGTAGGCTCCAGATTCAGCAAGTCCTTCACCTTTGTAGTCACCATCTCCGGTGTAATCCCCACGGTCGAGGGCGTTTTGTCCCCATCCACCATTCCATTGGTTATTATCACCGTTCCATTGACCATCATTTCCGCCGTTCCATCCACCATGACCTCCAGCGCCAGCTCCATTCCAACCACCTGCTCCTGCACCAGCCCATCCACCAGCTCCAGCTCCACCACCTGCTCCAGCTCCAGCCCATCCACCATGTCCACCTGCTCCAGTTACAGCCACAGCTGGATTAGCGCAGTGTGGGTAATTGGGGCAAGCTTGTGGGTTTACTCCTGCTGGGTAGAGGGCAGCTGGGGTACCTCCGGCGAGTGGTCCATGCCAAGCGGCAAGAGTTACTGCCACGCAACAAGCTAATACTGCCTAAAAATCACCAAAATTTATCACCTTCATCAGACATAACTTCTCAAAAAGGCAACATTTTCAGAAAAATGGGATCGAAATGTTGTTTGGTCTTCACAAAAAATGTTTCCAAAAAATTTAGGAAGGAAGTTATTTGGTGATGAAAGTTTGTGAAAGAAAACTTACCAGTTTTACAAACATGTTGATTTGCTGTAGTAAATTTACACAGTGAGGACCTAATGGTGTTGGGCCTGTTATATAGAGCCACCACACCCTCGCTCGCCCGTCTTACAGAAATGTAACATTTTTTTGCAACGATCCCACGCGGCGCGGCGCGAAATATCGTTCGGCTCAAAGAAATAATAATAATTGTGAATAAAACTTGAAGGACGATGGTTTTCCATTGCCACGGCGTCCTGTCCCCGCCCTCCACCTTTGAGGAAAAAATGAGAAAAAACGGACGGAATGCCTCTCATAGGTGAGGCTTTCTTTCTCTCTTTGCAAGATTGTGACCTTATTACTATAATTATTATTAGTATTACCAAGCGTTTTTCAACACTTTGTTGCTTCCAACTTCAAACATCATCAATGGGCTGGGGAGGTGGCGATACATGGAAGTCCTTAAACTAGGACGAACTTTATGGACCGTGCCTGATTAACTCCAACGATTGTTTGCATTATTTATGAGCTTCCATCAAATAATTCAAATAACGCCTAAAATTATATCTAATTTTGCAATAAATTCATGTTAGTATCACTACATTTTCCACCTATTACCGCTATTAACATACATTACAAATTTATGTTTTTGGCATTTCCATACTTAAAATTATCTTTCTTTTCAATTATATTACATTTAAAACGACTTACCTACCTTTCATTTATTTATAATATCAAAATAAATCATAATAATTCTATTTAAAGAAATAATTTACAAAAATTCCTCCTTCATACCCAAAAACTGTAAAATTTTAGATTTTTTTAAGTGGCGTTAAGCATAAACCCTCTAAGTTTTTATTTTAGCTTGATGACATTTTGTACGAGGTTAGAAGAGATCATTCTAAAATTCAAGTCATCGAAAGGTTTTTTTGTAGCTCTTACCCGAAAAAAGTTATTCAACCCCGAACGAGTTTTCGTTTGTATTTTGCCACGAAATCGGTCTATTTTTACGAGGGTAGTTTCTCTTGCCCGATTTTAAAAATTCGAGCGGCATCGTATAGGGGAATGTTGATTCCAAGTGGGGTTCGAATTTCTAATTTTTCAAAACACCCTAATAGTCTGAAAAAAATTCACGAAAATGGTCGATTTTTATTGCATTTTTTCGGGTCGTCGACGGAGTCAAATTTAAAAAATCGCTGCCCCGTCCGATTTTAAAGAAAAGCGACGAATTTTGACCCCTTTTATTCTCAATCCTGGAGATCGACTGTAGCTATTTTTAAGTCTCCAGGCGTAACGGTGTAGCGTCACTGTACCGAGACGTAAAGTGTACAATTAGAGCATTTTTTCGACCTCGACTTTGAAAAATCGTATCTTTTGATAGGGACCACCTATAATAGTCGAATATTTTTTATTTTGCTTATTATCTTAATATTTATGAGTAAAAAAATCAACACTTCTAAATTTTCACCCTGAGCTTCAGAAAAAAAATAGAACGTAAAATGTTAAAAAAATCGCGCCAAACGCAATCAGACGGTTGTACTACTGGCGTCCACAATTTTTAAAAAATTTTAAATTTTACTTAATTTCCCATAAAAGGAATAATTTCTACATATAACAGGCTAATTTTTACTTTATAATTTGAAGATTTTGGAAAATTATTGCCTCAAAACTTTAATATTAGGGGTGAGTGGCTCCCGTCGGGCCATTTTTGAACCGATTTTCAATTTTAAAAATTCAGTCGAATGTGCTCCTCGGTCAAAAATCGTTCACGCATAGGGTTTTTGGAGTTTCAAAAAAATAACGAAAAAAATATTTTTTTAAAATCGCTTTTTAAAAAGTCGAAATTTTTGACGAGTTTCGATCAAATCAACCTCTCGAATTTTATTTCACTTGGGCTTTCAAAATCCACTTTACCACAAAAAAAGAATCACTTCGCCATCACTTTTCGTTTTCAAGTTATGACTGAGTCAAAATTTCGGTACGAAATTTTTCACATTTCACAAAATAATTAATATCTTTGAAATTATAACCCCCTCTACAAATATCCGCAAAAAATAAAAAAAATGTTTCAAAATTGCGCCATCCAGGGCCGTATTCGTACCAAAATCTTGCCAAAACTTTAGGATTTTTTTCTAAAAAAAACTATTTAACGGATTTTAACCAATTATTTTTTAAAACGCGTCTATGGACGGTGTTTGGTAAAAATTTGAAATCGCTACCTTTCATAATTTTAGAGAAAAAAAATAAAAACCGATTCCCATGGAAAATTGTAAGCATTAAAAAATATCTCAAAAAATTTTTTTTAGAATTTTTTCAAGATCGATCCTGGAAACGAAAGATAATAAAAAATAGATGAAATGTGAGGGGTAACTTACCCTCTACACCCCCCAATAAATAAATAAATAAATAAAATCACTGTTCTGAGGCAAAATTTCGGTCTAATATTTTTCACTTTTCAAAAATTAATTAATATCTTCGAAACTATAAATACCACCATAATGTTTAGGGGCTCAAAATTCTCCTCTACAAATATCCACAAAAAATTGTTTCAAAACTGCGCTGGCCAGAGCCGTATTTATTAAAAAATTTTACCAAAACTTTAGGAATTTTTTCTAAAAAAACTGTTTAACCGATTTTAATCAAATATTTTTTAAAATGCGTCTATTTACGGTGTTTACCATTGGTAAAAATTTGAAATTGCTAACTTTTACAGTTTTCGAGAAAAAAAATAAAGACCCATTCCCATGAAAAATTTCAAGCATAAAAAAATATCTCAAAAGATTTTTTTTCAAATTTTTTCAAGATCGATCGCGCAAATGAAAGTTATTAAAAAATGGATGAAATGTAAGGGGTTAGTTACCCTCTACACTCGCCAAAAAATAAATAAATAAGTAAAGTCACTGTTTTGAGCCAAAATTTCGGTCTGAAATTTTTCACTTTTCAAAAATTAATTAATAACTTCGAAACTATAAAAACCACCGTGACTCAAAATTCTCCTTGTAAAGCCCTCTACAAATATCCGCAAAATAATAAAAAATTGGTTCAAAATTGCGCCGCCCAGGGCCGTATTTGTACCAAAATGTTGCCAAAACTAAGAATTTTTTGTAAAAAAACTATATAACCGATTTTAACCAAATATTTTTTTAAATTCGTCTATCTACCTTGTTTACTATTGGTAAAAATTTAAAATCGCTAACTTTCACAGTTTTCGAGAAAAAAAAAATAAAAACCGATTCCCATGAAAAATTCTAAACCTTAAAAAAATATCTCAAAATAATTTTTTTCGATTTTTTTTAAGATCGATCGCGCAAATGAAAGATAATAAAAAATGGATGAAAGTTGAGGGGTTAGTTACCCTCTACACCCCCCAAAAAATAAATAAAGAAGTAAAATCGGTCTTCTGAGCCAAAATTTCGGTCTGAAATTTTTCACTTTTCAATAATTAATTAATAACTTCGAAACTATAAAAACCACCGTGATGTTTGGTGACTCAAAATTCTCCTTGTAATCCCCTCCACAAATTTCCGTAAAAAATAAGAAAATTGTTTCAAAATTGCGCCCTCCAGGGCCGTATTTGTACCAAAATTATGCCAAAACTTTAGGAATTTTTTCTAAAAAAACTATTTAACCGATTTTAACCAAATATTTTTTAAAATACGTCAATCTACGGTGTTTATCAACGGTAAAGAATTTGAAATCGCTAACTTTTATAGTTTTTGAGAAAAAAAATAATAACTGATTCCCTTGAAAAATTTCAAGCCATTAAATTTATTTTTTTTAGTGTACTTTTTGCGTTTTCTAGTTTTATAAAGAAAAGTTCATGAGATTATTAAAAATATAATTGAGTAGGTACTTAAAATTGCAGTAAAACAATGATGAATTGCAATAATCGTTTGTCCAAAAGCTATCACGTTTTTAGATTTTTAATTTCTAAATTTTACAGCAATTTTCGAAGAAATTATAAAATAGGTGTTGGTTGAGTGGTATTAAATTTATCACGATTCACGGTTTACTTTGGTGTAATTCATAAACCTTTCTAGTAATACATTAAAACTCATAATCACAAATAAAATATGATTTTATTTTAAAATGAAATTAAGTATCATCAAGGGATTATAATAATAATAAAAGCTTCATGGATGACCTAGTTACATTATTAATTAATTAAGATTTAATAATAAACCCCAAGAAGCACGCCTTTATTATTATGAGCAATAATATGCCATTATTGCATTATTTATTAATAAATCCAGAGCAATAGTCTTCCCATTAGTTTTTGCTACCTAATTTAAGTAGTATAAAAAAATAAAACTAAACACAGGAATTTAAATTGCACTTTATTACCTGATTACATACTACAAAATTTGCGTTGCAGAATTTAATTAAAATAGTCACAGTTGAAGTGCTCCTAATACATTTGCGGTAAAACAAGTACAACCGAAGTTATCCTTGATTTTTTTGTAGTT
Source organism: Stenus bimaculatus (assembly GCA_963971135.1). Lineage (NCBI taxonomy): Eukaryota > Metazoa > Arthropoda > Insecta > Coleoptera > Staphylinidae > Stenus > Stenus bimaculatus. The sequence goes on from OZ020182.1 coordinate 1,759,851, forward strand.
ATTTCTAGCTACAATTTTTCTTAAGATCCATTAATATTCTGCTTTCATTACCTAAGTTCTTAAGTATGCACCATAAATCAATACCTAAAGCTTCCTAATAACTTCACTACTATTAATTTTATTTATTACACCTTATTATAACTGAATTATGGCTTGAAATGTGTCAAAAGCACTTATAATCAATTTCAGTTTCTACATAAACACTTATACAGGGTGTGCCAAAAATTACGAGACGCTAACTTTTGAACGTGTCAACAAAAAAACTCAATCAAAACCGCCTACGCATTCCAAAAAAATATTTTTTAGAGACCGCATTTTTAAAAGTCTCAATTTTAGACCCCTCAACATCCATTTAACCCCCACTTAATGACTTTCTTAAAAACTTTCAAGGTCCACCTTACTACAAAAAAAAAGAATCACTTCGTTGTCTCTTTTCGTTTTCAAATTATGACTTAAAATGTAGCTAAAATAAGTCGAAATTTTGGTCTGAAATTTTTCACTTTTCACAAAATAATTAATATCTTCGAAACTATTAATACCACGAATACGTTTAACAGCTTAAAACTTGCACCGTTCTCTCCCTCACAAAATGATGTAAAAATTATAATTTTCACGTGAAAATTGCGCCGTCCAGAGCCGGATTTATACCAAAATTTTGCCAAAACTTTGCGATTTTTTTTCAAAAAAACTAATTACCCGATTTTAATCAACTAATTTTTTAAATGCGTCTATACATGGTGTTTACCTTTGGTAAAAATTTGAAATCGCTATCTTTTATGGTTTTCGAGAAAAAAATTAAAAACCGGTTCCCATAAAAAATGTCAGTCTGAAATTTTTCACTTTTTACAAAATAATTAATATCTTCGAAACTATTAATACCACGAATACATTTAATAGCTTAAAATTCGTACAGTTACCTTCCTCACAAAATGATGTAAAAATTATATAATTTGCGCGTGAAAATTGCGCCGTCCAGGGCTGGAGTTATACCAAAATTTTGGTAAATCTTTGCGATTTTTTTTCAAAAAAACTGATGAAGCGATTTTAACCAAATATTTTTTAAAATACGTCTATACATGGTGTTTACCTTTGATAAAAATTTGAAATCGCTATCTTTTATGGTTTTCGAGAAAAAAATTAAAAACCGGCTGCCATAAAAAATTTCAGTCTGAAATTTTTCACTATTTACAAAATAATTAATATCTTCGAAACTATTAATACCACGAATACATTTAATAGCTTAAAATTCGTACAGTTACCTTCCTTACAAAATGATGTAAAAATTATATAATTTGCGCGTGAAAATTGCGCCGTCCAGGGCTGGAGTTATACCAAAATTTTGGTAAAACTTTGCGATTTTTTTTCAAAAAAACTAATAAAGCGATTTTAACCAAATATTTTTTAAAATACGTCTATACATGGTGTTTACCTTTGATAAAAATTTGAAATCGCTATCTTTTATGGTTTTCGAGAAAAAAATTAAAAACCGGCTCCCATAAAAAATTTCAGTCTAAAATTGTTCACTTTTTACAAAATAATTAATATCTTCGAAACTATTAATACCACGAATACATTTAATAGCTTAAAATTCGTACAGTTACCTTCCTCACAAAATAATGTAAAAATTATATAATTTGCGCTTGAAAATTGTGCCGTCCAGGGCTGGAGTTATACCAAAATTTTGGTAAAACTTTGCGATTTTTTTTCAAAAAAACTAATAAAGCGATTTTAACCAAATATTTTTTAAAATACGTCTATACATGGTGTTTACCTTTGATAAAAATTTGAAATCGCTATCTTTTATGGTTTTCGAGAAAAAAATTAAAAACCGCCTCCCATAAAAAATTTTAGTCTGAAATTTTTCACTTTTTACAAAATAATTAATATCTTCGAAACTATTAATACCACGAATACATTTAATAGCTTAGAATTCGTACAGTTACCTTCCTCACAAAATGATGTAAAAATTATATAATTTGCGCGTGAAAATTGCGCCGTCCAGGGCTGGAGTTATACCAAAATTTTGGTAAAACTTTGCGATTTTTTTTTCAAAAAAACTAATAAAGCGATTTTAACCAAATATTTTTTAAAATACGTCTATCTATGGTGTTTACCTTTGGTAAAAATTTAAAACCGCTCTCTTTTATGGTTTCAGAAAAAAAAATTAAAAACCGACTCCCATAAAATATTTCAGTCTGAAATTTTTCACTTTTTACAAAATAATTAATATCTTCGAAACTATTAATACCACGAATACATTTAATAGCTTAAAATTCGTAACGTTGCCTTACTCACAAAATGATGTAAAAATTATATAATTTTCGCATGAAAATTGCGCCCTCCAGGGCTGGAGTTATACCAAAATTTTGGTAAAACTTTGCGATTTTTTTTCAAAAAAACTAATACACCGATTTTAACCAAATATTTTTTAAAATATGTCTATACATGGTGTTTAGCTCTGGTAAAAATTTAAAACCGCTATATTTTATGGTTTCCGAGAAAAAAATTAAAAACCAACTCCCATAAAAAATTTTGGTCTGAAATTTTTCACTTTTCACAAAATAATTAATATCTTCGAAACTGTTAATACCACGAATACGTTTAATAGCTTAAAATTCGCACCGTAACCTCCCTTAGAAAATGATGTAAAAAATTATAATTTTCGCGTGAAAATTGCGACGTCCAGGGCTGGAGTTATACCAAAATTTTGCCAAAACTTTGCGATTTTTTCTCAAGAAAAATAATTAACCGATTTTAACCAAATATTTTTTAAAATGCGTCTATACATAGTGTTTACCTCTAGTAAAAATTTGAAACCGTTATCTTCTATGATTTCCGAGAGAAAAATAAACATACACTCCCATAAAAAAAGTCTCAAAATTTTTTTTCGAATTTTTTCAAAATCAACCCCGCAAATGAAAGATGATAAAAAATGATTGAGATGAGCGGGGTCGGTTACATTCTACACCCTCAAAAAAAATTTTTACACTTAAAAAACTCAGTTTAAAAAATAACAAATTTGAATGAAAATTCGTAACTTTTGAACGAAACATCGTAGAGACTTGATTTTTTTTTCTACTATCTTTATACTACAACCCAAAATTATCAATTAGTAGTTATAAATTATAATAAATTCGGGTTTTGAGTATTAAATGAGTTGTATTAGTGTCGCTTAAGTTTTAAGTTGAAATTATATTATAAATGAAATTTGTAAAATAGTCAACATATGTTAAACAAGTGAAGCGTAATAGTTTTAATCTAATTAATCCGTGAAATTAAACGCACCCACGTTTAACGTGATTATTAATCACGCATTTGTTTGTAAAACATGTATTAATTAAGTTTTGTTGAAATTAAAAAATAATAACATAAACCTGTCATGATTTAAATGATTTAGTTTACTCGTGCTTAGATTTTACGCTTTTAATTTTAATAAAATTGAAAAAATTGACTCTCTTTTATCCTTGATTAGGATGCAATGTACGCTCTATATGTGAACAAAAGGAGAATGTATTTATTATTTGTTCTTGAGTACCGCCCAATGGGAGACACCTGACGCAATTATGCACTAGATCTAGATGTTAACAACCTCAGGCAAAAATTTAATTACACATGTTTATCAGGAAGCCATTTATTTCCTAACGTTATCGCATGAGATGATTCAAACTCAGCAATTTCAAAAATTTTAAATGCATCAATTACTTCTTATTTTAAAGGACAAACATTTGATAAATTAACACTTTTTCTCTAATCACTTAAATCAAAAAAATAAATGGGAAAAAAGATTACATGATGATAAATCATACTGGCCTACCTTAATCCACTAATTACATTTAATTACAGTTAATTTTGTTGATAATAGAGGCTTAATTATAACATTACAATGTAAAAAATGCATCAATGATAAGGTAAATTTTTAATGTATAGCCTTTTAGCGTGCTTACTAATGCTAAAATTTTGTGAAAAAAATTAAAAATCGCTCTAAAAGGAAGTTAATTGCGTGTGCACTCCTTTTAGCGACAGACGTCTATGAAAATGAACTTTGCAAATGCAAAATGCGTTACATGAAGTGAATACATGCAATTTTGCAACGCAATCATATATTATGCATATTGTCGCGTTAAAAATGTCGCGATTGAAATATCAAGGTCTAATGACCATGGCTTAGTTTAGACCTAATGTAAAAGCGTTTATCATGTAATTACAATCAGGAAATCGTTTTGCAAAATGTAGCATGATACTTTTATATACAATTTTAACAACTTTTCTTCATTAAACCTATTGTAATTCAATTATTTATATATATTTTTTTACTTTCACTTTATTATAATAATTTCAACAATTTAAATTACTCATATATTCATTAATTTTAACTCGTGTACCAGGAATTACCTTAAAAATTAATTAAATACATATTTTTTTACGTTCGACTTCAATTTTAAATCAAGCACCGTACAATTTAAGGGATGTCTATACACTACAAGTTCTGTAGCGCAACTGTAGGCAACCAAGTATACTGCACGTTTAGTTGCGTAACATACATAAATTTTTTTTTAAATTAATAATTAATAAATAAAATAATTGTTATATTAATACTTAAATTAATAAGTATTTTTTAATATAGATATGCTTTTTATGCATATTTTAAGCATGACATCACGAGACATTTGACGTATTAAAATTAATTGACAGTTGACTTTGACATTGTAATAAAACCTAAAAACTGCTAAAAACCGACCATGGTACGTATGCAAATTTAATATATTTTTTACCACTAATAATTATAAAACCAATTATAATAGTAACTAATATTCACTATAATGTTCCAGGCTAATTACACGGAAGATCAGATGGCTGGTGAGTACAACAACCGTTACTTTTACTTCCAATAGGGGCACCGCCTTTAATTTATTTATTTAACGATAAACCACCCAAATTAATCTCCGCGTTTAATCTTCGAATGGTCCGTTGAGCTCAAATATCTTGTAAAATATACCACAAGCCTTTTAAGGAAAGTTATTTACACAAGAAAAACTTGTATGGTGTAATTTTGTACAGGACCGAATTGCAGGGAATATCAAAAAGTAGAACAAGCAATTTTATTGATATTTAAAACGTATTGAGTAATTTAAATCAATTAAATATAACTTAATTATTTAGTAATTAATTTAATCGTAATTGCATTTCATTAATTAATCAAATCGGTGAATTATTTTAATTTGACAGAAGTAAGCCCGGTCCTGGTTTTAGTATGAATCACATTAACTTGATCATCATTTTTACCTTATATGGTAGCAATTGGAAAGTTGCCAATTCTCAATGAAAAAAACTGCAGTTGTCCCAGAAAACTTGTGCAGTTAAAATGTATCTTTACGAACAACCCTCTAAATTATCCCTTACAACAGTCGAAGGTGATTAATATAATTAAAATTACAGTAATTTAATTCGTTTGTTTAGAATTTCAAGAGGCGTTTCAACTCTTCGATAATCGTGGCGATGGTAAAATTCAAGTTTCCCAAATCGGGGATGCTTTACGAGCTTTAGGACAAAACCCAACAGAATCTGATGTTAAAAAATATTCCAATCAACACAAATCTGATGAACGAATTTCTTTCGAGGTCTTCTTACCCATTTATCAGGTAAATTCCAAATAAACCAAAAACACGTTTTTTTATAAATTTAATTTCAGCAAATTTCTAAAAGTCGCATTCCTGATACAGCCGAGGATTTCATTGAAGGGCTCCGCCATTTCGATAAGGACGGTAATGGTTATATTAGTTCAGCAGAATTACGACATTTATTAACAACTTTAGGAGAAAAATTAACTGATGATGAGGTAAAATAATGCAATTATTTATAATCAAATTATTTATTTTAAATCTTTAGGTCGAGCAGCTTTTGCAATCCCAGGAAGATTCACAAGGAAATGTAAATTACGAAGATTTCGTCCGCATGATTATGTCCGGTTAAATTATTTACAATAGGGATTATTTAATATAAAGCATTTATTTACTTAATTTTAAAGGTAGAATTATGCATTAATATCAATTTAAGTATGTATTTAACTTTTTTTTTAATATTGTGCCTTCATTCCATTTTTTTACCTTTATAAAAATTTTAATTAATCGTTTATACCAACTGTTCACTAGAATTTATTAATAATAAACTAATTAGTATCGTAATTTCTTATTTCTTTTTATAATCCCAAACTTTTGCAAAATGATTGTATAGTTTTTTTAGAGTAAATTTAGTGCGCCAAAACGAAAGCAGCTCACCTGTAAATTTGGTTGCCTAAAAATCGAATTAAAAAAAAATAAGTTGTTCTTTAAGTTTTAGGCAACGAAATTTACTTTCGTGAATACTTTTAATTGGAATTTAAAAATAGTATAAAATTTATAATCATTTTATTTAATAATAATTACGTATAAATAATTTAAAATAAATGTTATTTATTATAATTTTTTTAATACAAGTCTATAATTTCTGTGGTTAATTTTAATGGCCGCCGGGCATCGATGATAGCCGAAGATACACGAAGGAAAAAACGATTATAAATTATTTATTTATTTGTGAAAATTCCTAATTTTAGTGTATTTAAGTAATAAGGTACACCTTAAAATGCATAAACTTTATAGTTTACTAGCCGAAAATGTTAATAAATTATTTAAATTAGGTAGTTATATCATTTATATGTAAGAATTTGAATTTAGCGCTAAACCTTTTGAAGATCAACCAATGGGTGTTTTTCCCTCTTAAATCACCTCCCACTACCAAAAAGTACGTTATTTTGCATTGATTTCGGCCCCATTCTTGTGCCCCCTTTTGTTGTGTCTACTTGTGTCTCTGCAATTTACAAGTAAATTCTAAGTGAAAATGCCTTCAGTTACAGTAGAAAAGAAAGTACTTAAGTACACCAAGACCGTTGCTGATGCCTATGCTCCTACAAAAGGCTCCTCGAAGTCTGCTGGCTATGATTTAAGAAGTGCTTACGATTACACCATTCCTCCCAAAGGCAAGGAAATTGTAGACACCGGGTTGAAAATTCAACTTCCCGAAGGCTGCTATGGTCGAATTGCCCCTAGATCTGGACTTGCCGCTAAGAATTTCATCGATGTCGGAGGTAAAATATCCAAAACCATTCTTTATTAATTCTAACGTTTCTTTTTTTAATTTAGCCGGAGTGATTGATGAAGATTACAGGGGTTTAATTAAAGTCGTCTTGTTCAATCATTCTGAACAACAATTCGATATCAAGAAAGGCGATCGCATCGCTCAACTTATTTGCGAGAAGATCTACTATCCTGAAATCGAGGAGGAAAACGAGGTATGTATAACATAGCGACTTGAGATTCATGACTTTTTACGTATTTTCCACATTAGATGTGAAATATACAGGGTGTCCTATAAGTAGACTATATTTTTTGTATTTTTTATTAAATCGTGTACTGCGCCCAGCAGTTTCACATTTTTATCAATGGTAGACACTGTAGATAGATGCATTTTAAAAACTATTTGGTTAAAATTGATTAAATAGTTTTTTTGAAAAAAGTTGACTTCGCCATCGACCCGAAAAAAAGCAATAAAAATCAACCATTTTCGGGAATTTTTTTCAGAGTGTTAGGGTGCTTTGAAAAATTTGAAATTTGAACCTTACTTAGAATCAACATCGAATCAAAATCGAACGAAAAAAACTACGCGTTTCTTGGATCTGCATAAAAAAAGGACCGATTTAAGGGTAAAAATACAAAACGGATTTTTTAGAAAAAAAAGTTTTTGTATTGATAAATGATAACAGAGATTTTAAAAATGCTTTTATTGGAAAGGTTTAATCTTCAAGGACCGTAACACAAAAAAAATATTAGTCTCGATGATTGTTTATGTTTTTTAAAATTGATGATTGTTTCATGGATTTTACCTGTATGTTTCTTAAATTTTGCCTAATAACGCCCAGTGCATTAAAAGTCTCGTTATTCACGTCACCATTTTCAAAAAATGTCATTAAAGTATCCATCGCCTCTTCAGCCTGCGCGATTGTCGGCACTGGTTTTATTTCAGCAATTTCCGTTTTAATATCCACAGATTCCGTTTTAATTTCCACAAATTCCGTTTTGATTTCCACATCACTATCATCACTGGAATTATTTTTGTTAAGAATCGCTTCTATTATGTCACGATCCGTAGGAATCCAACAAGTATACAAGTTGTCATCTACATGTTCAAAATTATCCATGTGATTATTATAAAAAAGGTTGTTTTGCACCAACCATTCTGATAACGGTAAATTATCTTCTTCAAAAAAATCGATTGATCGACTATTCAATTTTGATTTTATAAAACAATTAATAATTATTTTTGGAGTAACTTGATCCCAGGCATCATTCAATAAATTTATTGCATCCGAAAGTGATAAAAACTCATTCAGTTGTCGTTCTCTTTGGTTTATCAAATGTAAAACAACAAACCTTTTATAAAACCTTTTTAAACTTCTGATTACACCCAACTCCATTGGTTGCAAAATTGATGTCATATTACGTGGTAAAAAAACGAGTTTTATATTCGATAAATTTGCAATATTAGGATGTACCGGACAAGTATCAACCACTAACAAAATCTTCCGGTTTTCCTTCAATAATTCTTGATCCCATTCAACAACGTATTTCTTAAAAATATCTGAAGTCAACCAAGCCTTTTTATCAACAGTGTAATCTACTGGTACGTGTTGTGTAGATTTAGCGATAATAAATATTTTTCGTTTATCAGACCCACTCATGTTTGCACATACAAGTATTGTCATTCGCGATTCTGCCAATTTTCCATCAACACAATTTTCTCCTATAAAATCAAACGTTGTAGCTGGATTCATATTATAAAAAAGTCCCGTTTCATCTGCATTATAAATATCTTCATCATTATAATCCGACCTTAAATCTTTCCAAACGTTATTTATCCACTCATTAGCACTGACTGGATTGTATTCACCAATAATATTTGCATAAACTATGTTGTGGCGTTTTTTAAAGCGATCTAACCAACCATTATTGCAGATAAAATAAGCACTTCCAAATTCGGTAGCAAATTTTTCAGCTTGTGCCTTTAATATTGGTCCGTCTATTGGAAATCCACAATTGCGTTGTATTCTAAACCATTCAATCAAAGCTTCATCCACATGTGAAACATCGCTCTTTCGAAACTTTTTAGTTTGCAGTACATTATTTTCCAATGCAGATAAATAAACGTTTCTATTCTTCCATAACGTCGAGACTGTCGATGAGGACAACGAAAATTTTCTGCAAATATCCACATTTTTTACACCACGCTCCATTTCACGAATTATTTCAACTTTTTCCCTTACATCCAGACACTTTCTTTTATTCGACATCTTATTTCTTAACGATCATTTAAATTTTCAATCGAAGTGGTGTAATTAAAACACTTTAAAACTAAAATATGTATCCGTATTGTTCGTTATAACATAACTAACTTTCATTGTATTTAATTTAAGTATTTAATGATATTTTTTTGTTTTAGTTGACTGAAACTGAACGTGGTGAAGGTGGCTTCGGCTCCACTGGTACCAACTAAGCCTATTCCTACATTGATCTGTGTTAACCTCGTTTATTAGCTACAACTAAGTGTTAAGTTATTTTTTTTGTATTAAAAATGAAAATTAAAAACTTGTATTAAAATCACCTTTAATTTTCAACAAGATTTTTATTTATAACATAACCTTAAATAAATTTGTAGGTGACGCGTAAATCGTTCGAACGGAAATTGTTAGAACATAATATATTAGAAATGTTCCAACAATAATTCGTTCGAATCGGAAAGTATTTGAATATTAATTATTTATAAGTATTTTATTTGGTTGGTGGCGCCATCTAATTGCTAAAAACATAATCTGGGATGACTTGAGAATGATCAGCAATGCCAAATCAAGTCAAAAAAATAAAAAATTTGCTGGAAGCTAAAGTTACAAAATAAAAACAAAGTATGTCAACGTTATTTTGTGATATTTTTATAAATTGTCGTATGTATTGCTATTTATGGGATTCATAAACTAAAAAAAAAATAGTAACAAATTACGAGCTGACTTGAGAATGATCAGCAATGCCAAATCAAGTTAAAAAAATAAAAAATGTTGCTGGAAGCTAAAGTTACAAAATAAAAACAAAGTATGTCAACGTTATTTTGTGATATTTTTATAAATTGTCGTATGTATTGCTAATTATGGGATTCATAAACTAAAAAAAAATAGTAACAAATTATGAGCTGACTTGAGAATTATCAGCAATGCCAAATCAAGTTAAAAAAATAAAAAATGTTGCTGGCAGCTAAAGTTACAAAATAAAAACAAAGTAAGTCAACGTTATTTTGTGATATTTTTATAAATTGTTGTATGTATTGCTAATTATGGGATTCATAAACTAAAAAAAAATAGTAACAAATTACGAGCTGACTTGAGAATGATCAGCAATGCCAAATCAAGTTAAAAAAATAAAGAATGTTGCTGGCAGCTAAAGTTACAAAATAAAAACAAAGTAGTCAACGTTATTTTGTGATATTTTTATAAATTGTCGTATGTATTGCTAATTATGGGATTCATAAACTAAAAAAAAATAGTAACAAATTACGAGCTGACTTGAGAATGATCAGCAATGCCAAATCAAGTTAAAAAAATAAAGAATGTTGCTGGCAGCTAAAGTTACAAAATAAAAACAAAGTAAGTCAACGTTATTTTGTGATATTTTTATAAATTGTCGTATGTTTTTCTAATTATGGGATATATAAACTGAAAAAAAATAGTAACAAATTACGTGCTGACTTGAGAATTATCAGCAATGCCAAATCAAGATAAAAAAATAAAGAATGTTGCTGGCAGCTAAAGTTACAAAATAAAAACAAAGTAAGTCAACGTTATTTTGTGATATTTTTATAAATTGTCGTATGTATTGCTAATTATGGGATTCATAAACTAAAAAAATAGTAACAAATTACGAGCTGACTTGATGATGATAAAACTGAAAAATTTTGAAATTTTTTTTCTCGATGTTTTGACTTTATCTTATAGATTTGGGTTCTCTGATAACGAATCAACCATTGTTAACACGATACCACAGCGTTTTGAAAATTACAGAAATTTAGAAAATTTTAAAAATTCATAATCATATCTCATATCTCGCCTAATTTCAGTCGCAGGAAAAAATACAAAAACATCTTAACTTAAGATTTTGTTTTTTTGAAAAAAGAAAATTTGGATTCTTTGTTAAAATCTAAGAAAACGGTAAATTTTATTTTTTTTTTTTCAGGTGTAAATTAACCGAGATATTAATTTTCCCAATTTTCCGGTGAAAAATCGACGTTTCTGCAGACGTTCGGTTGAAAATTCATAAATAATATTGAAATAATTTCAGAGTTTTTTTAAAAAAAATACCACTAACCTTTTAGTCGTGCAAAAGCCTTTAGAAAGTACTTTACCCACGATCTGAAATTTAAAAAAGAATATAATTAGATTTTGTTCTATTTTTACTAAATTTTGAAAATTTGGTTATGATAATTGTGAATAAACATATGCTTTAAACTATTTTTTGATTTCTAAAGTAAAACATTAAAAAAATATGAAATACCAACCTTAGAAGTCTTGGAACTTGCGTTATTCCATTCAGCTGCTCATGAGATCCAAAAAATAACGATTTTAGTCCACCACTTAATTTATTACGGAACGAATCATTTTTTAGACACTTAACTCGCGGAACTTAGTTCTTTAATAATGAATTTTTAATTATACTCCGCACTTTTAAAAGTTTTGACTGCACTTTTATAAAGTCTCCGAATTTTGAATTGAATTGAAAAAAAATTAAAACATTGTTAAATAATAGTATCCTTAATTCATTTCCAAATTTTGTAAAAATATTACTAACAATAAAAAAGTTATTAACCATTTTCTAGCTCAAATCATAAAATTCGAACTTAAAATATTTGACTTTCTTCAAAAAAGCACGAATTTTCCAAGGTTTCCATTAAAATTTTCCAGTAGAACGTATTTCATTATTTTACTATAGTATGTTGAATTAATTGGACAATATTTTGTTAAAATATTTATAACAATAAAAAAGTTTTTAACAATTTTGTAGCTCGAGTATCAAAACCAAAATGATATTAAAATACGAAATAATTTAGAAAATCATGAATTTTCCCATGTTTCCATTGGAATTTTCTGACAAGAATTTTACCGTTAATAAATAGTAGTATCATGAATACACTTGCAAAATTTGGTATAAATATTAACAAGAATAAAACAGTTATTCAAAATTTAAACTTACAAAATCAACCGTTTTCCAGGTTTCTGTTGGATTTTTTAACGAAAATTTTAATTATGATAAATTGGAATATCATAAACAAATATACAAAAGTTTGTAAAAATAAAAAAGTTATTAACAATTTTGTAACTCAAATTTCTAAAATAATGACTAAAATACGAAATTACTTATAAAAACATGATTTTTCTCAAGTTTCCATTGGAATTTTCCAAAAACAATTTAACCATTGTTAAATTAGTGGCATCATAAATTCATGTGGAAAATTTTGTAAAAATATTATAAACAATAAAAAAATTATTAACAATTTTCGAGCTCAAATTATAAAATTCGTACATAAAATATGGATAAAATACGAATTTTCCAAGGTTTCCCTTAAAATTTTCCATAATTCTACCCTGCTCTATTAAATATAGAGACAAAATTTTGTAAAAATATTTATAACAAAACTTTATTTTTTCGACTCAAAATTCGACTAAAATAATATTTTTTAAATCAAAAAGTTCCTAAAAAAATTATACCGTTAAATTTAATAATGGCGCCTATAATTAAACGTATATTTTTTTATATTTTCAACGACATTTTCAAAATTATAATTTTTTTATGCTCCCTCTTCTTTAATTTTCATCAAAAATCGAAGAAAAAATCAGGAAACTGCTTGCAGTCGCCATTTTTTTTAAATTACGATGGAAAATGGAAAATGGAAAACCACTGGCGTACTCAAGGAGAGGAGGGGGTTGGATACACGTGCACACATCACTGGCAAATTATTAAAGGAAATAAAATGAATGAAATTTTTATGTTGTTTTTGTTTAAATCGAAGTAGAATTATATAAAAAATATTAGCATAACAATGGCTAGCTTATCGTCTAATTCACTGCCTGCATTTTTTTAAGATGGCAGGCAGCTAAGCTTTTAGTGAATTTTCTTGAATTCCTAGACTTACAAAAATAAGTTTTCCACGCGTGTTTACGCTAAATTTAATATTAAAAATGAAAATTCACAGCGTAACGTGATATGGTATTTTCTTAAAAATTACCTTGCATTTAAATGTAGCGTGTGGTAGAATTTTCCTCTTATCCAGGAGGTTTTCCCAACAGTTTTCATCAAAACTAGCCACTTTAATTTATTAATATCACAATTGAGCACTAATTTAACTTAATTTTATTGATGAGTTTATAAATTTGCATCAAAATTTAAAGGATTTATTTAAGACACCTGTTGATTCGTCGATTGTTTCGCGAAGACTCACGAAATGACGCGATACGGCGATACGCGCAAATACGACTTACTTTGGCTGCTGCAAATCACAGTACTTGCACACAAACATTTTATTAACATATTATTATTTTTTTATACCAAGAGATGGGATTTTAAAAACTAAAATCGACCTGTCCGAGCGATTTTCTCAAAAAAATTAAATATTGAAAAAAAACAATTTAGAAGCCGGATTTGGATTCTACATTAAAATCTAAGAAAATGATAACTTTTATTTTATTTTTCAGGTGAAAATTGAACGAGATATGAATTTTCCCAATTTTCCGGTGAAAAATCGACGTTTCTGCAGACGTTTGGTAGAAAATTCATATCTCGCTTAATTTCGGTCGCAGGAAAAAATCCAAAAACACCCCAACTTAAGATTTGAACAAGGAATCCGAATCCGGTCTCAAAAAAATCAAAAAAATTTTCCTTAATTTTTTTAGATTTTCAAATTCAAAATTTTTTGTTTTTTTGAAAAAAAAAATTTTAGAAGCTGGATTTGGATTCTACGTTAAAATCTAAGAAAATAATAAATTTTATTTTTCTTTTGAGGTGAAAATTAACCGAGATATGAATTTTCCCAATTTTCCGAAATTCCGAAAACTTAAAATTTGAACAAGGAATCCAAATCCGGTCTCCGATTTTTTTTTAGATTTTTTGATTATCATAAAAATAGTCCTAACTCGTTATCAAATTTGAAAAAGAGAACACAGTGTTGGACTGACCCATCTTGCAAATTCCCGGTGGGCCTTCCCGACTGCTTGTGGTGGATTTTTATTTATAACATAACCTTACATAATTTCGTCGGAGACGCGTAAAGCGTTCGAACGGAAATTGTTGGAACATAATATATTAGAAACTTAAAATAATCGAATCGGAAAGTATTTGAAAATTAGTTTTTAGGAACAAAACTATCATCCCAGTTCATAACCTTATTGTCGAGTTGTTATAGTGGCGCCATCTATTATTAAAAGGTAAGTTATAAGTACCGGTAGCTGTAGATTTGGTTGCATATAATAAAATAAAACGCAAATCCTGAATAAGGACAATTTTTCAAAATGATAAAATCTTGTGGCGGCCCTTAACACTCCAAAAATCTAATCTTCTTGAATTGAATAATTATTTTATTCTAATAAAGATTTTCCATTTAAAATTACCCACCAAACTTCTTAAAAAATATACAGGGTGTAACAAAAGTAACGCATAATAGCAGTTACTTTTTAATGTAATGTAATTAAAATCATATTATTAATTTTTTGTAGTTACTCTCAGTGGCGTATTATGTCGTTTTTCTTGCACCGAAATTCTTAAAAAATTAATTTTAAGACTGGGGAATTGTGAAAAGAGGGGGAAACACAGCAACCGTTTTTTATTTTAACATTTTCACATAGTAATCATAAAAAAGTAATAAATAAAAATTATCTGACCCTTATAACTTATAACTATAAGTAGTTCTTTAAGTTTTACCTAATTCTTCTTCTAAATAATATTCTGGGAGAGCGTAGAAGTGGAAATACGATGACATGAAAAAAAACATGCTACTTCAACTTCTACTCTCTTCCAGAGCCACATAATTGAAAAAAATATGCTGAAACCCAAAGAGTTATTTATAAGGAAGAGGATCAGGTAAATTTTATTTAGTTTTCTTTATGGTTACTTTGCAAAGAAAAATAAAATAACAAATGGTTGCTATACTTCTCTCTCTTTCTTACAATTTCCCCATCTTAATCTTATATTATTTTGGAAAAACTTTAATAATTTTAGAACGGTTCACGATTTTTCAAAAATTCTTTAAGCATCATGAACTGCAATTCAATAGGAAATTAAATTCATTTTTTCAATATTTTGAAGTTACTCAGTGGCGTAGTATGTCGCTTTTTGCACCGAAATTCATAAAAAATCAAGTTTAATCTTAAATTACTTTGGAAAAACTTTTATAATTTTAGAACGCTGCAAGATTTTCCAAAAATTCTTTTTGCATCATGAACTGGAATTTATAATGTAATTAAAATTACATTTTTCAATTTTTTGTAATTACTCAGTGGCGTACCATGTCGTTTCTTGCACCGAAATTCCTTAAAAATCTATTTTAATCTTAAATTATTTTGGAAAAACTTTAATAACTTTAGAACAGTCCAAGATTTTCCAAAATTTCTTTATGCATCATGAACTACAATTCAATAGGTAATTAAAATCACATTTTTGAATATTCTGTAGTTACTCAGTGGCCTATTATATCGCTATTCTTGCACCAAAATTCGTAAGAAATCAAATTTAATCTTAAATTATTTTGAAAAAAACTTTAATAACTTTAGAACGATGCAAGATTTCTCAAAAATTCATTAAACATCATGAACTACAATTCAATAGGTAATTGAAATCACATTTTTCAAAATTTTCTAGTTACACAGTGGCGTACAATGTCGCTTTTTTGCACCAAAACTCCTAAAAAAATCAATTTTAATCTTAAATTATTTTGGAAAAACTTTAATAACTTTAGAACGGTGCAAGATATTTCAAAAATTCTTTATGAATCATAAACTGCAATTCAATAGGTAATTAAAACAACATATTTTAATTTTTTCTAGTTACTCAGTGGCGTACTATGTCGCTTTTTGCACCGAAATTTATTAAAAATCAATTTTAATCTTAAATTATTTTGGAAAAACTTTAATAACTTTAGAACGGTGCAAGATTTTTCAAAAATTCTTTATGCATCATGAACTGAAATCCAATTGGTACTTAAAATCACATTTTTCAATATTTTGTAGCTACTCAGTGGCGTACTATACCGCTTTTTGTACCGAAACTCATAAAAAATCAATTTTAATCTTAAATTATTTTTGAAAAACTTTAATAAGTTTAGAACGATGCAAGATTTTTCCAAAATTCTTGAAGCATCATGAACTACAATTCAATAGGTAATTGAAATCACATTTTTGAAAATTTTGTAGTTACACAGTGGCGTACAATGTTGCTTTTTTGCACCGAAACTCCTAAAAAAATAAATATTAATCTTAAATTATTTTGGAAAAACTTTAATAACTTTAGAAAGGCGCAAGAAATTTCAAAAATTTTTTATGAATCATAAACTGCAATTCAATAGGTAATTAAAACAAATTTTTTTAATTTTTTCTAGTTAATCAGTGGCGTACTATGTCGCTTTTTGCACCGAAATTTATTAAAAATAAATTTTAATCTTAAATTATTTTGGAAAAACTTTAATAACTTTAGAACGGTGCAAGATATTTCAAAAATTCTTTATGAATCATAAACTGCAATTCAATAGGTAATTAAAACAACATATTTTAATTTTTTCTAGTTACTCAGTGGCGTACTATGTCGCTTTTTGCACCGAAATTTATTAAAAATCAATTTTAATCTTAAATTATTTTGGAAAAACTTTAATAACTTTAGAACGGTGCAAGATTTTTCAAAAATTCTTTATGCATCATGAACTGAAATCCAATTGGTACTTAAAATCACATTTTTCAATATTTTGTAGTTACTCAGTGGCGTACTATACCGCTTTTTGCACCGAAACTCATAAAAAATCAATTTTAATCTTAAATTATTTTTTGAAAAACTTTAATAACTTTAGAACGATGCAAGATTTTTCAAAAATTCTTTAGGCATCATGAACTGCTATTCAATAGGTAATTAAAATTACATTTTTTAATTTTTTGTAGTTACTCAGTGGCGTACTATGTCGTTTTTTGCAGCAAAAATCAATCTAAAATTATTTTGGAAAAACTTCAATATGTTAAAATTTAGTGATATGTTAAAGTTATTATCCAGATTCTGCATTAGACCGAAGAAATATTTTTCCAGATTTTCGAAAAATGAACGATAATGAATAATTAAAAAAAAATTCGCCTGTGGTGTATTGAAAACATATCCCGTTTAAAAAAAATGTAGTATCACATATTTAGTATTTTTATTTTCCAGGAATTGGTCTGTTTTAAAATTTTGTTTATAATTATTAAAAGATAAACTTTGTAGCAGTAGGTCAAACTTTTGTAATTGATAAATTTGACGTAATTATTGCAAGTAATTTCAGTTTCAACTCAAAATGAAAACAATCAAGTTAATTTTGTTATTCGTGTTCGTATTTACCACGCATTCAAATACTTCTGTAAGTAAAAAAAATGAAATTAAAGTATCAAATCTTACAAAAAGTGCTATTATATTTAGGCCCGTTATTTAAGTTCTGAAGAAAGGAGTAATATCGCCTCAAAATGTTTGGTAAACTCGGGTATTGATAAGAATATAGTGATGAACGCAGTAAAAACAGCAGAAGTTCCTGAAGACACAAAGTACAAAAAATTTCTACATTGTAGCTACATGGGTCAAGGATATCAAAAGCAAAATGGAGAAATAATTTACAGCGAAATTAAGGAATTTTTAAGTACCCTAAAAGAATATACTAAATACGATGTTGATTTTATTGTTGATAATTGCGTTGGGATGAAAGGAGAAACTCCTGGAGAAATTGCTGTAGAAACCTTAAAATGTTTAATAAAAAATATGAAGGAGATTGATAAAAATAATGAAGTTGATTCATAATTTTTTATAGTTTTTATGTATTAGAGTATTATAATAAAATATTTTTTGTAGTATTTTTACTATGCGCTATAATTTTTATTTAATATAAATCTAAAGTAGTTCACAACCTTCATTGTGATTTTAATTGACGGGTTATACTCGCGTGATATATCAAATATAAAATAAAAGCTCAAAGAAATTATTTTTGGTTATTCAGTTTAGTAAAATATGCAGCGTGTACTACTACTAATTTTTGCTACAAGTTACTATATATCAGCGAAAAGGCACCACATTTTAGTCAAAAAATGTAAAAGCGTTGTATTTTAAATTCTTAAAATTATTTTTGAGTTTTTAGATGAGGAAAAACAACTGGTGGATGATTTCGGAGGACATTTACCAGTCGCAATTTATGATATAACGCGTGGTTTTCCTGCAAATAAACTAACCATAGTTTTTGATAAAACCATAGGTGATTTAAATTACATCAATTATTTGTATTAATTTTTTTTTATATTTTAGACAATTACTTCCTGACCTACCTCGCCAATTTTTTGTTAAAAAATGAAGTATCTCTTACTATGTTTAATATTACTACAGAAATTCAGCAAGATTCCGTAATTTTATTTTAAAATTATTTTTTCTTGTACTACTAAATTTATATTTTAGTACGTTGGTTATTTAATGCAATCAGCTTTAAATCATGAAGATTTATATATTCTACATTTTTGTACTCATAAAATGGCTGAACATGTTTTAATACTGGTATTTATCATATTTTTACACAAATTCTTAACGTAAATTTAGATTTCAGATTATAAACTCGCTAGAAGGAATATTGTTTTTATGTTCTACTGGGGTGGTAAACCCATGTACAGGTATTTTATCAGAAATATCCATGAAACCATGAAAGTAGTTGTGATTACAAATCCTAGATTACACGCGTAAGCTCCTGCAATTTATTAATTAATCAATAAAACACAAATTAATTAGTTACAGGTTATATTATAGTCAATCTACATCGCATAAAAAACATAATTTATACATGTACAATTGGTGGATTGATAGTCGTGGATTATTTCATCACCCAACCCTTCCAAATTCCTTAAGTATTTACAAAAATTTTAAAGGAAGACTCATTTATGTACCAGTTATTCATGTAAGCTCATTTTATTTTAATAAACCAAATTTTCGAATCAATTTTTAGAAACCTCCATGGCATTTTGTGCACTACACCAATGAAAGCCTTACAGTTTTAGGAGGAAGAGATGATAAATTACTAAAATTAATTGCGACGAAATTAAACTTCAGGTAAATATTTTCCAGCAGAATTAAACATGTAATTTTCCATAAGAGGTTTTTTTCTAAATAACTTTCCTTATAATAAAAGGGCGGACGTTTTTTGCGAGGAGCGACCGAAAGGGTGTTTTTTTTCGTCCGATTTTAAAAATTCCGGTTCCAATGTAAAGAGGGATGTTGATTTCAAGTGTGGTTCGAATTTTAAATTTTTTGGACCTCCCCGACACTTTGAAAAAAAATTCCCGAAATTGGTCTCGCTTTTTTCGGATTGTCGGCGGCGTTAACTTTGAAAAATCGCAACTCCGTCGGATTCTAAAGGGAAGCGACGAAATTTGGCCCCTTTTATTCTAACATCCTGGGGATTACTGTGACCGATTTTTAAGCCTCCCGGGGCAAAGGTGTGACGTCACGGCCCAGAGACGTAAACTGTATAATTCTACCGTTTTTTCGGACAGCAAAAGTACCAAAACTTTTTGGCTTCGATTAGAAGGAGGAAAAAAATCGCGGTTGCTTTATTCCTCATTTAAATTCAACGTTTTACCCTAAAACGGGAATTTTTTTGATGCGTTTACTCTTTATGTCGTTTTCGTGCCCCCAAAGTGACGCTTTGTTTTTTCGCGTTATTTTGACGCTAACTTTGAAAATTCGTATCTTTTCATCGGAACAACCTGCAATACTCGAATATTTTTTATTTTACTTGTTAGGTATTTACTTATAAGAAAAAAAATCGGCACCTTGAAATTTTTACCCTGGACCTTGGAAAAAAATCGAACGTAAAATGTTAAAAAACTCGGCTAAAACGCGGTCCAACCTGGGTCCATCTGGCTCCCGCAGTTTTCAAAATTTTTGCAATTTTCTTTCGCAACTTTAAAAAGAAATATATTCTACAGTGTATAGGTTACTCAGATTTTTTATATTTGGTAGGGTTGGGAAGTTACGTACAAATAAACTCGAAATTTTGATTTTAGGGGTGAGTAGCTCCCGCTGGGTCACTTTTTAAAGGATTTTCAATTTTAAAAACACTTTAGAATCTAATCTTTGAACCAAAAGCTCCCACGCATAGGGAATTTTAAATTTCGAAAAAAAAACGAAAAAAAAATTTTTTTTTTGTTCGCATTTTTAAAAGTCCTATTTATGGGTCAAATTCACCCTTAAAATTAAATTTTAACCCTACTTTATGCATTTTCCCTAAAAGCTCTCTAGCCCCACTTTACGTCAAAAAAAGAATCACTTCGCTATCTTTTTCCGTTTTCGAGTTATCACCGAAAATGTAGCTAAAATAAGCAAAATCTCCGTTTGGAGCCAAAATTTCGGTCTGCAATTTTTCACTTTTCACAAAATAATTAATATCTTCGAAACTATTAGCACCACCGAGACGTTTATTAGCTTAAAATTTGCATAGTCACCTCCTCCACCAAATTCCGGGAAAGTTTTAATTTTCGGTTTAAAATTGCGCCATCCAGAACTGTATTTGTACCAAAATTTTGCCAAAACTTTGCGAATTTTTTCCAAAAAAACTGTTTAACCGATTTTAACCAAATATTTTTTAAAACGCGTCTATCCACGGTGTGTACATTTGGTAAAAATTTGAAATCGGTAACTTTTATAGTTTTCTAGAAAAAAAATAAAAACCGATTTTCATTAAAAATTTCAAGCATATGTCAAATATTTTTTTTTAGAATTTTTTCATAATCGACCCTGCAAATGAAAGGAAATAAAAAATGGATAAAATATGGGGGTTCACCTGCCCTCTACACACCCCCAAACAAATTTTACACTCCAAAACCTCCAAAAAAATCAAAATTTTTTTACTACTTTCTTTATACCTAATATAAATTATTAACTTTCAAATTTTTTATTTGAAATGCTACACCCTTGTTATTACTAACATCTTGTTGAAATAGTTCACATTTTTATATCCAATTTTTAGATTTAGATATTTTGATCCACCTGAGCGTATTCAAGGTACATCTTTTAATGTCAACGGAAGTTTTGATGGAGTACTCGGGTTGATATGGGAAAAGGTATTAAAAAAAATAACAAATTTTTGAATTTATTATCTTGGTTATTGTAGGAATGTGAATTTTTTGTTGGTGATGTTGCTTTAACACAAGAACGCTTCAAAATAGCAGAATTTTCATTTTTAACGCTTGCTGATAGTGGAGCTTTCGTCACTCATTCTCCCAGCAAATTAAATGAAGCTTTAGCGTTGATAAGGCCATTTAATTGGAAGGTATGGCCTGCAATTATAGCTACCGTAATTTTATCAGGACCACTACTTTACCTGATCATAGCCCTTCCAAATACTTGGCACCCAACTTTTCAGTGCAAAGACCAATTGAGGTTGATGTTTGATTGTTGCTGGTACGCTTTAGGAATATTTTTGAGCCAAGGTTTATAGCACTTATATATAATTTAAACCAAAATTCTATTCCTATAATTTTAGCTTATAAAGCACCTAGTGAAAGTCATAAAAGTCGTTTTTTCATAATCCTACTATCAGTTTCTGCTACTTATGTAATTGGTGATATGTACGCTGCTAATCTAACTTCTCTTCTTGCAAGACCTGGAAGAGAAAAACCTATCAATAATTTAGCCCAATTGGAGGAAGCCATGTTTTTTCGAGGATATAAATTAATGGTTGAAAAACATAGCTCAAGCTTCAGCTTATTAGAAGTAACTATAAAAAAATAAAATGACAATTTTAAAATTTTAAATTTTTAGAATGGTACAGGTATTTATGGACGGCTATGGGAAATAATGAATTACAATTTTAAAGACCCCAATAAATTTTTGGTTGATTCTGTTGAGCGAGGCGTGAAGCTAGTAAGAGATGCTACTAATATAGCAGTCATGGCTGGAAGAGAAACCCTATTTTTTGATATCCAAAGATTTGGACCAAGTAATTTTCATTTAAGCGAAAAATTAAACACAGCCTACTCAGCTATAGCAATGCAATTAGGGTGTCCTTACATCGATAACTTCAATAAAATGTACTTAAGATTAAATAAATTTATAGCCATTTTTTAATACCAATTTTTTTAGAATCATGAGTATTTTTGAAGCAGGGATTTTAACTAAAATGACGCAGGATGAATACGAGAATTTAGGAAAACAACAGTCTGGTGATGATGATGATGAGGAGGAGCAAGTGGTTGATCAAGATTTATCTGCTCACATGGGTAAAAGTAAAAGTGCACGAAATCCTGATGATGAGGGAAAATTACAACCTATTAATATTAAAATGTTGCAAGGAGCTTTTTATTTATTGGTCATTGGGCACTTTATTTCAGGTACTATAAAAACTATATTTACTAATTAGTCCGAGCAATTTAGAAAATTGGTATGAATGTTCGAAACACCAATGGATCCCGTACCTGGAAACAATTTTATTCAAGATCAAAAAGTCTTAAAAATAGGTTTTTCACCTTTTTCAGCAAAACGGTAAGTTTTATCATAAAATTAGGTAAAACAAAAATTGTAGATCATATAATTATCTATAAAAAATGTATTAATACTTTTTTTCCTAAGAGCCACCGTTTCTGAAATATAACGATTATAAAAGTTGTAATCTTCATGATATGCACATTATTCGTCAGATTCATATAAAAATAATCGTCTAATATTCACGATAAAGGGTACATTTTTTAACCAAATTTCAAAAACCCGGTCTCGAATTAAAGAGGAATGTTTGTTTTATTATCCTATCAGAATGGATTCATTTTAAGCGATGGGAAAGCTATTAAAAGCGCTCCCGAAAAAAGTCAATTTTTTCGCTGTTTTTTCGAGACTCCTCCCACTTTGAAAAATCGTAGCTCCGCCTGGTTCAAAACCGAAACGACCAAATCGGGCCCCCTTTTTTCCCACATCCTCATTTACTATATCCAAAATTTCCGACCCTCTTAGGTTAATCCTGTGGCGAGAGCGAATTTTTCTTTGAGAAAGTCAAAATGTCGCGTTTTTTAGCGAAAAAAAGAAAAAGGTATTATTGCTTAGCTTATTGACTGTAGGGAAAAAATCCAGAATGGTATTTTCGTAAAGAAGAAAGAACCTTACGTACCCATATCGGAGGACTTTTTCGAAATTTTTGTTTGTATCTCATATTCTAACGTTTGAAAATCGGGGTACAATTTTGCACATTTTTTAACGAAATTTAAAAAATCGTACTTACTAAACGACTGAACCGATTTTAACGAAACGCAGCTTATATTGTGGCTAAAAGTACCGTTGATGCCCATAAAAATAATCGGTTTTATACGGCGCATCCAGCGGCGTCGGGATTTTTTTTTTCCAAAAGCGTAGAAAAATATCGATAAAAAAAACGGTGCGTAGAAAAACTTGGTACAGGAAATGGTGCCAAAACGGGACACAAAATGAAAAATCGCTACACGTAACCTGAAAGAGGATTAATCGAACGAGGTCGGTTTGAAGTTTTGAAATCTCTATCATTTCATTTCACCTCACACCGATCTATTAAAGTCAAAATTGTGTTTTTTCAACCCCCAGCGACCAAAATAATCGCTGTAAGGTAACATCCTATCGTCTAACTAAAATATGCGTTAGAATGAGATTTTCAAGTACTACTACGCGATTCGTTGACTTTTTTCAATTTCGAAAAAAAAACTCAAAATTTTTATCGCGCAAAAAACTTCGTAAAAAAATGCGATTTTGACAATTTTTTTACTCCCCTGCCCCTTCATCGGTTTTAACGAATAAAGGCTTATCTTAAAGGCTTTTTCGTAGGCTTTCACACAAAAAAAGATTCGTTTTGATATCTTTATTCGTTTAGAAGTTATGACCGAATAACCGTTGAAAATTTCACTTTTGGACGAAGAAATTGCTATGGAATTTTTGATTAATCTGAAAATAATTAATTTTGACCGAACCACTTGGCCGATTAGAACGATTTATGGCTTACATTAACCGATAGAAAAATATTTTTACTTGTATTACAGCTTCAGTGATGTGTATACGTGGCGTACTTATGCTTATTATGAAGATGACAACTTTTTCAACTTTTATAATCATTATATCTCAGAAACGGTGGCTCTTAGGAGAAAAAGTAGAAAATCATTTTTTATAGATAATTATATGATCTACAATTTTTGTCTAAACTAATTTTATGATAAAACTTACCGTTTTGCTGAAAAACGCGAAGAACCCATTTTGAAGAGCTTTGACCTTGAATAAAATTTTTTGCAGGTACTGGATCGATGGGTACTTTTCAGCATTCATTAATAATGGTGTTCCGAACATTAATACCAATTTTTAGCTCTACACTAATTTGTGCACCTTTACTACTATTTTTAGGGCTAAATTGACCGGATTTTTACCCAAAAATCGCTCTTATTTTGCGCGGGCCTATGAAAACGGTAGTTTTGTTCATGCGATTTTAAAAATTCAAGAGGCGTTGTAAATGGGAATGTTGAATCTAAGTGGGGTTCGATTTTTTTATTTTTCAAAGTACCCTAACACTCTGAAAAAAAATCATGAAAATGGTCGATTTTTCTTGATTTTTTCGGGTCGCCGGTGGTGTCAACTTTGAAAAATTGCTGCCCCGTCCGGTTTTAAAGGATAGCGACGAATTTTGGCTCCTTTTATTTTCACATCCTGGGGATAGACCATAGCTATTTTTAAGTCTCCAGACATAAAGGTGTGGCGTCACAGCGACGAGACGCAAAGTGTACAATTTGAGTATTTTTTCGGTCCCGACTTTGACAAATCGTATCTTTTGATAGGTACAAGCTATAACAGTCGAATATTTTTTATTTTTTATGTAGCTTATTGCTTTATTAGGTATTTATGATTAGAAAATTCAACAGCTCTAAATTTTCACCCCGAGCTTCAGAAAAAATCGAACGTAAAATGTTAAAAAAATCCCCCCAAACGCGGTCGAACGATTGTACCGCTGGCACGCACGGTTTTTAAAAATTTTTAAATGTTATTTCATTTTTCTTAAAAGGAATAATTTCTACATGAAATAGGTTATTTTTTATTTTTAGATTCGCAGGGGTTGGAAAATTACCGTCTGGCCATTTTATAACCGATTTTCAATTTTAAAAGTTCAGTTGAATGTGCTTTCCAAACCAAAACTGCCCACGTATAGTGTTTTTTGAATTTCGAAAAAATAACTAAAAAATATTTTTTTAATATCGCATTTTAAAAAGTCGCAATTTTTACGCGTTTTCGTCTAATCAACCCCTCAAATTCTTTTTCACCCCCACATATTACACCTTCTATGAAAACTTTCAAAATCCGCTTTACGACAAAAAAAGAATCACTTCGCTATCTCTTTTCGTTTTCGAGTTATCACTGAAAATATAGCTCAAATAAGCAAAATGGCTGTCGGAAATTTTTCACATTTCACAAAATAATATCTTTAAAATCATAAACACTACCATGACGTTTAATGGCTTAAAATTCTCCCCGTAACCCCCTCTAGAAATATCCGCAATAAATAAAAAAATTGTTTCAAAATTGCGCCGTCCAGGGTTGTATTCGTACTAAAATTTTTCAAAAACTTTGCGATTTTTTCCAAAAAAAACTATTTAACCGATTTTAACGAAATATTTTTTAAAATGCGTCTATCTACGGTGCTTACCGTTGGTAAAAATATAAAATCGCTAATTTTCATAGTTTTCGAGAAAAAAAAATTAAAACCGATTACCATAAAAAAATTCTCCAAAAAGTTTTTTTCGAATTTTTTCAAGATCGACCCCGTAAATGAAAGATAATAAAAAAATGAATGAGATGCAAAGGGCTAGTTGCCCTCTATAGCCCCCTACCCCAAAAAAATTTACACTCCAAAAAACTACTAAAAAAACATATTCTTTAGGTAATGTACTTAAAAAAAATTAAAACGATATATTTCTTCCAGGTTTGGTGATTTTAATGGAAATTTTTTACCATAATCATAATTATTCTTATAAAAGAAAAGATAAGAAGCGATTTGTTGTGGTAGTACGAATCAAAAAGCGTATTCATGCCTGGAGTAGAAGAGCTATAGAATTTGTTAGAATCAGATTTAGACAAGCTATGAATAATGCGATTGTTGCCACTTTAGAATATACAGAATGATTGTATTATCACCTCAATAAATAGTAAAAATAATTGGTGAACTTTAATTTATCCTGTAAAATTTTTATTGAATAATTGAACAATTAAGAAAAATGTGTTAAATCAATACTATGAAAAAGGAAACAATGGTTTCTTATCACTCATACTACTAATGTAGGTATTTAATTATAAACAAAAAAATTTATCCGTAAATAATTGCGTCGAATAAAACGAAACCTACAAGTATTGTAGTTTCTGATAAAAACTCTATAATGTTAACAACAATTTAGTGCGTTAATAATATTGGTATTATAATGTTTGGTATATCATCACTTTTCCTGTTGTTTTATTTAATCAACATAATAACTTCAATAAAAATTGATTTACCGTGTAAGTATTAGGAATTGTAATAATTCTCGTGGTTTAATTAAGTATTTAAGATGTTGATATTAAATATCATAAACACTACGATCTTCTTCCTCATGAAGAATGTGGTCAATCTTCTAATGAAGACAGAATAATTGGTGGTGAGACTGCTTCGATTGGTCAATATCCTTGGATCGCTCGAATTGGATACAAAATTGAAAATTGTTCAGACCCACTCGATTTCAAATGTGGAGGAGCTTTAATCACAAAAAGACATGTTGTCACTGCAGCTCACTGTGTTGCAGATTTAGGAAAAGTTCTATGTCATAATGATCATACTATAAAAAGTTTAAAATTGTAAGTTACTCGCTTGTTTTAAATTGCATATTTGTGGTAATGTTTTGTGTAGAAATTTAGTAAGATTGGGCGAGTTTAATGTTGATACAAATCCAGATTGTAATGAGCATAAAATTTGTGCTGAACCTGTGCAGGATGTTACCATAGAAAAAATTCAACTGCATCCTTACTTTAATAAACCCAAACATAGTAATGATATTGCGTTGATTACTTTGAAGACTCCAGTTAAATTTAGCGGTAATTAAAGTAACTAAATAAATTTTTATTATACTTATTATTTTTTTAGAATGGGTTGCTCCGGTGTGTTTAATTAGTGGTGATAACGTTAATAAAAATTACATCAATGAAGTGGGACACGTCGCAGGTTGGGGTATTTCAAATTGGGCTTCAAGGAATAGAAGTAGAGAATTGGAGTATTTAAAAGTCCCCATTCGTAACCCTAATATGTGTGTTATCATTTTTGGTAATTTTTCTATATCAACCAGGTCGCAAATTTGTGCAGGAGGGATTAAAGGAGAAGACTCTTGCGATGGGGATTCTGGAGGACCTTTGACTGTAATTCAAGAAACTGATTTAGGACCTAGATACAGTCTTCTTGGTCTCGTTTCGTTTGGATTTAAAAAATGTGCATACAGGCCTTATCCTGCGATTTATACCAACGCAATTTTTTATGGAACATGGATACTTAATCAAATTAATGATACATCATATTATAATGAAACTTTACATTGATTTAAATAAATAACAAAGTAATTATGGTTTCATATTATTGACAATCCACGCTGCAAATTGTCCAACTTTAGTGTAGACTCCAGGCAAATTTTCGACGGCGCAAGGTTTAGGTCCAAAAGACACAATTCCTGCTACAGTCCAGATTTTGTCATTATCTTCTGATGAATCCATTAAAGGACCACCACTATCACCACTACATGAATCTTTCCCTTCCACACCTCCAGCACAAATATGTCCACTTCCTATAGATATATTTTTGGTTTGGTAGACTGAAGAGCATTCTGAAATCGTTCTAACAGGAACCTAAAAACATAATTTTATAACCCGAAAATTTGGTTTAAAGAAATTAATACCTGTATTTTCATCTTTATGTTACTTCTTCTTTCAGTTTCAGTTTGACCCCATCCAGCAACAGTAAGGTTTTTTCCAAAAAAATCGTCTTGTAATTCGCTAGTTGTTGTTGGAAAACAAATTGGTCTTATGAACTCTACGAAACAATTACTATTATACCATTTTTTGGGTTTTAAATATACTCACCTGTAAAATGTACATCGCGACTCAATCTTAGTAAACCGATATCATGGTAGATATTCTTCCTATCGTAAGGATCGAAAGATTCATGAGGAATTTTTTCTTCAATTTCAATATTTTGGGGAGGATCAGAACATTTAAGTGTAACACAGTCTTCTTCAGTGGAAGTATCGTGTTCACCTAATCTTACGCTACTCCTAAAATAAAAGAAATGAGGTGGATGGTGGATTCTTCCATTTTTAAAACTTACAATTTCCAGTGTCTTAGTAAGTTTTTTATACAATGAGCAGCAGTTAAAACATATCTCTTACTAATCAAAACACCTCCGCAATGAAAACGTTTAGTTCCATCAGCTATAAATTAGTAATTTAATTTTAGTTATGAAATTTGGAAAAATATTACGTTTTTGATATTCCAGTAGTGCCATCCATGGAAATTCGCCGAGATCTGCAGGTACTCCACCAATAATTCTTCCTGTTAAGAATTTGTAATTTAGTAATACATGGCAACAATTTTTTGTAAAATATGTTGTTATGTTAGCATCGTTTTGTGTTATCAAAATAAAATTCCTTTTTTAAAGAAGAAGAAAGTAGCAGTAAACATACCTCTATTTTTTCTAGTAATATCTTTAGTACTGATCCCACATTCTTTCTTAGTCGGTAAAAGATTTGATTCAATACCTAAAATACGGAAAATAAAAAAAATTGTCAAAAAGTTTATTTATAACTACCGTTTATCCATGATTCATCTTGAGCGATACCGTTCTTGGTGATGATACCTGTTGTAGTCCTACAACATACTTTTGGAAGACGGCCTTCATGTCCGCACTTAGAATTTCTTAAATACTCAACATTTTTGTCAGATACTGGTTTATTTTCCACAATTTTTATCAATGGAGGACAGTACATTATTGATATACATTCCCCTGGCTCATTATTTGGAGTTACACAACTAGCATTAATATCTAAAAAAATATAGTTGTGTGAAGTTAGCAATATATTTCAGCAACTACTAATATTTTAAAAAATATGGGAATAAACTGGATAATATCTAATGTTTTTACACATTGTTTGTATTTGAATAAACTATGATCTAAAGAAAAAAAAATCATAATTAAAGGTGATGTCAATGCTGTAGGTTAGTGATGTGTGGAAATTTCAAAAGGTGTAACTCGAAAACAAAAAAATACCGCAACTCAATTTTTTTACACATTGTTTGTATTTCAATAATCTATGATATAAAGAAAAAAAAATTAAAATTAAAGCTGATGCCAAAGTTGTACGAGGATTTTAGTGCGCCCTCGCGTATATTTATAGTATTTGGAACTTTCAAAGTGTATAACTCGAAAACAGAAAAATACCGCCAAGCAATTTTTTTACCCACTGTTTGTATTTCAATAAACTATGATCCAAAGAAAAAAAAATGAAAATTAAAGGAGATGCCAATGCAGTAGGGAGATTTTAGTTAGCGCTCGAACGGCATATTAATGATATGTGGAAATTTCAAAGGGTGTAACTCGAAAACAAAAAAATACCGCAACTCATTTTTTTTACCCATTGTTTGTATTTCAATAAACTATGATCTAAAGAAAAAAAAATCAAAATTAAAAGTGATGCCAGTGCTGTAGGGACATTTTAGTTAGCGCTCACGCGGCATATTAGTGATATGTGGAAATTTCAAAAGGTGTAACTCGAAAACAAAAAAATAACGCCACTCAATTTTTTTACACATTGATTGTATTTCAATAATCTATGATCTAAAAAAAAAAAAAATAAAATTAAAGCTGATGCCGAAGTTGTACGAGGATTTTAGTGCGCCTTCGCGTATATTTATAGTATTTGGAACTTTCAAAGTGTATAACTCGAAAACAGAAAAATACCGCCAATCAATATTTTTACCCATTGTTTGTATTTTAATAAACTATGATCCAAAGAAAAAAAAATCAAAATTAAAGGTGATGCCAATGCTGTAGGGAGATTTTAGTTAGCGCTCGAACGGCATATTAATGATATGTGGAAATTTCAAAGGGTGTAGCTCGAAAACAAAAAAATACCGCAACTGAATTTTTTTACCCATTGTTTGTATTTCAATAAACTATGATCTAAAGAAAAAAAAATCAAAATTAAAAGTGATGCCAATGCTGTAGGGACATTTTAGTTAGCGCTCACGCGGCATATTAGTGATATGTGGAAATTTCAAAAGGTGTAACTCGAAAACAAAAAAATAACGCCACTCAATTTTTTTACACATTGATTGTATTTCAATAATCTATGATCTAAAGAAAAAAAAAATCAAAATTAAAGCAGGTGATATTTTTTAAAATATTAGTTATTGCTGAAATCTATTTCTAACTTCACACAAGTATAAAATATGTATCAAATTTAAAAGGATTTTTTTGAAAATCTTGTACTTTAAAAAAACTCTATCTGAAATAAATAATTCATGCGTTACTTTAATTTAATCAACAATAAAAAATTTTGATTTTATAACCTTTTGAACTTTGATAATATATGGAATAAAACAGTATTTGTGTACAAGATAAAATTAAAAAATTAACGAAAATACTGTATTTTTTATTAGAAAACTGCACAAAATTGAGAGTATTAGAATGATAAGTGCATACAAACAATTTTATATGAAACTAAATGTTTTATTGAGTTTTAGAAGTGCTTGATAATCAATTATCATTCTGGTGGTCTCAATTGTTGAAATTTAAAAAATTATACAAATTAAAGAAGAAAATAAAAGTACTTACTTAGGAACAAAGCAAATAAATTGAGCAAAATCAGTTTTTTCATTTTAGTTTTATAAATGACTATCGAAGAGTTCAGTATTACTTTTGGTAATCACTTTTACTTGGTCTGGACTGATAAACTGGACTCAGATTATAATAGTCTCACCGGTCAAAAGATTAGATAAACTACGGTAGAAAGGAGGTGTGGCTTAAACTTCCACCACTTTTAATTTGTGCAAAACTGCACCGTTCCATCAATCGTTCCATAACACATGAACTAAGTTGTATACTGTATCCATAATACACGACTAGTCACTATCCAATGGAGAATTTCATGTGAAAATTGGGTTGCATAAAATTTAAAACCAAAATAAGTAAAAAAGGGATTTTAATGTGGCTACAATATTAAAAAAATGTTTATAAAAGAAATTATGGCCTCATATTATTGACAATCCAAGCTGCATACTCTACAACTTTAGTGTACATTCCAGGCCAATTTTTGATGCCGCAAGGATTAGGTCCAAAAGACGCAATTCCTGCTGCAGTCCAGATTTTGTCATTATCTTCTGATGTTGATAAAGCCATTAAAGGACCACCATCATCACCACGACATGCATCTTTCCCTTCTAAACCTCCAGCACAAATCTGTCCTTTACCTATAGATATTTGTAAGGTAGACCGAAGAGCATTCTAAAATCGTTCTGACTGGTACTTAAAAAAATAAGTTTATAACCCATAAACAAATAAATTTAGCAAAATCAATTTTTTCATTTTTAAAATGATTATCGATGAGTTCAGTATTACTTTTGATGAATCACTTTTACTTGGCCTCGACTGATAAATTGGACTGGGTTTTATAGTTTCGTTGGTCAAAAAAGGCGTGGCTTAAACGTCCTCCACTTTTCATATGTGCAAAATCTGCACCGTTCCATCAAATCGTTGCAAAAAACATGAATCAAGCTGTATACTGTATTCATGGTAATACACGACTAGTCACCATCCAATGGAAAATTTCATGTGAAAATTGGGTTGCATAAAATTTTAAACCAAAATAAGTAATAAAGTGATTTTAATGTTTACAAAAGCAAAGTGGCTACAATATTAAAAAACTAAAAAACTAAAAAATTATGACCTCATATTATTGACAATCCAATCTGCATATTCTCCAACTTTAGTGTACACTCCAGGCCAATTTTTGATGCCGCAAGGTTCAGTTCCAAAAGACACAATTCCTGCTACAATCCAGAGTTTGTCATTATCTTCTGATGTTGATAAATCCATTAAAGGACCACCACCATAACCACGACATGCACCTTCCCCTTCTAAACCTCCAGCACAAATCTGTTTCTTACCTATAGATACTTGAAGGGTTTGGTAGACCGAAGAGCATTCTGAAATCGTTCTGACTGGAACCTAAAAAAATAATTTTATAACCCAAAAATTTGGTTTAAAGAAGAGAATACCTGTAATTTAAACATTATGTTACTTCTCATTTCCCTTTCAGTTTGTCCCCAACCAGCAACAGTAAGATTTTTTCCCAAAAAGTCGTTTTTTAATTCACTAAGTGTTGTAGGAATACAAATTGGTCTTATGAAATCTGCGAAACAATTACTATTATACCTTTTTTGGGTTTTAAATATGGTCACCTGTAAAATTTACATCGCGACTCAATCTTAGTAAAGCGATATCATGGTACATATTCTTATCAAGAGGATTGAAGGATTCATGAGGAATTTTTTCTTCTATTTCAATGTTTTGAGGAGGATCAGAACATTCAATTTTATTAGTATATTCATATTTAATGCAGTCTATTTCAGTGCTAGTATCATGTTCTCCCAATCTTACACTTCTCCTAAAATAAAAAATTAGGTAATTTCTTAATTTTTTTAAAACTTACAATTGCAAGGTTTTTAGTAAGTTTCCTTTTATACAATGAGCAGCAGTTAGAACATATCTCTTACTAATCAAAACACCTCCGCAAAGAAAACGTTTAGTTCCATCAGCTATAAGTTAGTAATTAAATTTAAGTTATAAAATTTGGAAAAATTTTACGTTTTTGATATTCCAATAGTGCCATCCATGGAAATTCGCCAATTTCTGCTTCTCTTCCACCAAGCATTCTATCATTAGTACTGATCCCACATTGCTTCTTAGTCGGTAAAAGATCAGATTTTATACCTAAAATACGGAAAATTAAAGAATTTGTCAAAAAGTTTGTTTATAATTACCGTTTATCCATGGTTCATCTTGGGTGATTCCCGTTCCAGTCCTACAACATACTTTTGGAATACTGCCTTCATATTCTAGGCACTTGGAATTTTTTAAAAACTCAGCATTTTCATCAGATATTGGTCTATTTTTCAAAATCTTTACCAGTGGAGGACACGAAATTATTGATACACATTCGCCTGTCTCATTGTTTGGAGTTACACAACTAGCATTAATATCTAAAAAAATATGTACCAAATTTAAAAAGAATTTTTGAAAATACTTTACAAAAACTCTATTCGAAATAAATAATGGACTTTAATATGAATAATCAATAAAATGAGACTTTTTAATCTTGTAACCTTTTGAACTTTGATAATAAATTATTCCTGGAATAAAACATTATTTAGCACATACACGAAATGAAATTGAATTTTTCGTTGAGTTTTTAAGTACATAATATCATTCTGATGATCTCAATTGTTGAAATTTAAAAAATTATAACAGTTAAAGAAGAAAATAAAAGTACTTACTTAGGAAAAAAACAAATAAATTTAGCAAAATCAGATTTTTCATTTTGGCTTTTAAAATGGCTATCGAAGACTTCAGTATTAGTTTTGATGAATCACTTTTACATGCTCTCAACTGATAAATTAGACTAAGGTTATATTTGGCTAGTTTCACTGATCAAAAAATTAGAGTGAGCTACGGTAGAAAGGAGGTGTGGCTTAAACCTCCTCCACTTTTCATGTGTGCAGTACCTGCACCGTTCCATAAAATATGAACCAAGCTGTATCTGTATACTGTATCTATGGTAACACATGTACACATGACTAGTCACCATCCAATGAAAAATTTCATGTAAACATATTCGAGCCTTTTTATAAACCGAAGAGCATTCCGTACTAGTTCTAACAGTTATCTAAAAAAAGCAATCTTAAAATAATATGATTAATAAATTAGATCATTACATATAGTCCGGTCAATTTAGACATGTAAGGGTGCACAAATTATCGTAGAGCTAAAAATTGGTATGAATGTTCGGAACACCATTATAAATGAATGCTGAAAAGTCCCTATCGTTCCCGTACCTGGAAAAAATTTTATTCGAGGTCAAAGGTCTTAAAAATGGGTTTTTCGCGTTTTTG
The DNA here is from genome assembly GCA_963971135.1 of Stenus bimaculatus. NCBI lineage: Eukaryota > Metazoa > Arthropoda > Insecta > Coleoptera > Staphylinidae > Stenus > Stenus bimaculatus. The sequence continues at coordinate 1,794,398 of OZ020182.1, forward strand.
AGCAAAACTGTAAGTTTTATCATAAAATTAGAACATACAAAAATTGTAGATCATATAATTATCTATAAAAAACGTCTTTATACTTTTTTTCCTAAGAGCTACCGTTTCTGAGATATTACCATTATAAAAGTTGTAATCTTCATAATATGCACATGATTCGTCAGATTCATAATCTAATATTTACGATAACGGGTACATTTTTTAACCAACTTTCAAAAACACGGTCTCGAATTAAAGGGTAATATTTGTTTTATAATCCTATCGGAATAGATCGGAATGCTTTTAAAGGCGCTCCCGAAAAAGTAAACTTTTTCGAGCGTCCTCCGACTTTAAAAAATCGTAGCTCGGCCGGGTTCGGAATCGAAACGACCAAATCGGGCCCCCTTTTTTTCAACATCCTCATTTACTATATCCAACATTTCCGACCCTCCTAGATTAATCCAATGGCGAGGGCGAATTTTTCTTTGAAAACGTCAAAATGTCGCGTTTTTTAGCAAAAAAAAAAACAAAATGGTAATATTGCTTAACTTTTGACTGTAGCCGGAGGGAAAAAATCGCGAATGGTATTTTCGAAAAGATTTACGTACCCATAACGGAGCACTTTTTCGAAATGTTTGATTGTTTCTCATATTCTGACGTTTGAAAATCGGGGTACAATTTTGGACATTTTTTTACGAAATTTAAAAAATTGTACCTACCAAACGGCTAAACCGATTTTAACGAAACGCGACTTATATTGTGACTATAGGTACCGTTAATACCCAGAAAAATAATCGGTTTTATCCGGCACGTCTAGCGGCGTCAGGATTTTTTTTTTCCAAAAGCGTAGAAAAATATCGATAAAAAACGGCGCGTAGAGAAAATTGGTCAAGGAAATGGGGCCAAAACGGGACAAAAAATGAAAAATCGCTACAAGTGACCTGCAAGAGGATTGATCGAACGAGGTCGGTTTGAAGTTTTGAAATCTCTATATTTTCATTTCACCTCACACCGACTTATTGAATTCAAAATTGCGTTTTTTCAACCCCGAGCGACCAAAATAATCGCTGTAAGGTTACGACATATCCTATAGTCTAACTAAAATATGCGTTGGAATGAGATTATGACGTGACGTTTTGACTTTTTTTAATTTCAAGAAAAAACTAAAAAATTTAATCGTGCAAAAAAAATTGTAAAAAAATACGAATTTGACAATTTTTTTACCCCCTCTGCCCCTTCACCGATGTTAACAAATGATGGCTTATCTTAAAGGTTTTTGCGTAGACTTTCACACAAATAAAGATTCATTTTGATAGCTTAATTCGTTTAGAAGATAAGACCGAATAACCGTTGAAACTTTGAAAATTCACTTTTGGACGAAGAAATTGCTATGAAATTTTTGATTAATCTGAAAATAATTAATTTTGACCGAACCAGTTGGTCGATTAGAACGATTTATGGCTTACATTGACTGATAGAAAAAAATTTTTACTTGTATTACAGCTTCAGTGATGTGTATACGTGGCGTACTTATGCATATTATGAAGATTACAACTTTTTTAGTTTTTATAATCGTTATATCTCAGAAACAGTGGCTCTTAGGAGAAAAAATATTAAGTCATTTTTTATAGATAATTGTATGATCTACAATCTTTGTCTGACCTAATTCTATGATAAAACTTACGGTTTTGCTGAAAAACGCGAAAAACCAGTCTTGAAGAGCTTTGACGTTGAATAAAATTTTTTTCAGGTACGGGATTGATGGGGACTTTTCAGAATTCATTTATAATGGTGTTCCGAACATTTATACCAATTTTTAGCTCTACGCTAATTTTTGCATCTTTTCTACTATTTTTAGGGCTAAATTGACCGGACTAATAGAACATGGATATTTAATCAAATTAATGATACAGCATATTACAATCAAACTTTACATTGATTTAAATAAATATAAATATTTAAGTAAATAACAAAATATAAGTAATCATGGTTTCATATTATTGACAATCCAAGCTGCATATTGTCCAACTTTAGTGTATACTCCAGGCCAATTTTCGAGGCCGCAAGGATTAGTTCCAAAAGAGACAATTCCTGCTGCAATCCAGATTTTGTCATTATCTTCTGATGTTGATAAATCCATTAAAGCACCACCACCATCACCACGACATGCATCTTTCCCTTTTAAACCTCCAGCACAAATTTGTCCATTTCCTATAGATATATTTTTGATTCGGTAGACCGAAGTGCAATCTGAAATCGTTTTGACTGGAACCTTAAAAAAATAATTTTATAACCCAAAAATTTGGTTTAAAGAAAAGAATACCTGTAATTTTAACTTTATCTTACTTCTCTTTTTAGTTTCAGTTTGTCCCCATCTAGCAAGAGTAAGGTTTTTTCCCAAAAAGTCGTTTTTTAATTCACTAGATGTTGTAGGAATACAAATTGGTCTTATGAAGTCTGCGAAACAATTACTATTATACCATTTTTGGGTTTTAAATATACTCACGTGTAAAATGAACATCGCGACTCAATCTTAGTAAAGCGATATCATGGTATTGATTGGTATCTAACGGATTGTAGGATTCATGAGGAATTCGTTCTTGTATTTCAATGTTTTGGGGAGGATCAGAACATTGAGTTATATTAATATATTTAAGTTTAACGCAGTCTATTTGAGTGCTAGTATCATGTTCGCCTAATCTTAAGGCTGTTTTAGACGGGCACATTTCTTACAACAAATCTTATGTAAGATTTGTTATAAGAAATTTATGGTCGTGTACAACAGGAAATTTTAACATAAACACAATTTGTGTCAAAATTGTGGCCAAAATAGAACCTGCTCTATTTTATTTTTTACATAAATTTCTTAGAACAAATCTTACGTAAGATTTGTTGTAAGAAATGTGCCCGTCTAAAACAGCCTTTACACTTTTCCTAAAATAAAAAATGAGGTAATTTCTTAATTTTTTTAAAACTTACAATTTCCAAGTTTTTTCGAAGTCTCCTTTTACACAATGAGCAGCAGTTAAAATATATCTTTTGCTAATCAAAGAACCTCCACAATAAAAACCTTTAGTTCCATCAGCTATAAATTAGTAATTAAATTTAAGTTATAAAATTTGGAAAAATGTTACATTCTTGATATTCCAATAGTGCCATCCATGGATATTCGCCAATATCTGCTTCTGTTGGACCATACATTCTATCATCAGTACTGTCCCCACATTGTTTCTTAGTAGGTAAAAGATCTGATTTTATACCTAAAGTACGGAAAAATAAAGAATTTGTCAAAAAGTCTATCTTGGGTGTTACCCGTTCCAATCCTACAACATACTTTTGGAGTACTGCCTTTATATTCTAGGCACTTAGATTTTAATATAAACTCAACATCTATATAAGATACTGGTCTATTTTTAAAAATCTTTACCAGTGGAGGACACGAATTTATTGATACACATTCGCCAGTCTCATTGTTTGGAGTTACACAACTAGCATTAATATCTAAAAAAGTATGTACCAAATTTAAAAGGAATTTTTGAAAATATAGTACTTTACAAAAATTCTATCCGAAATAAATAATTTGTAATAAACTTTAATATGAATAATCAATAAAATGAGACTTTTTAATCTTATAACCTGTTGAACTTTGATAATAAATTATTCATAGAATTAAACATTATTTGTGTACAAGGTTAAATAAAAATTTAGGAAAATACTGTATTTTTTCTTAGAATAATGCACAAAATTGAGAGCATAACAATGATAAGTGCATACAAAAATTTTATATCTGGTTCATAACCACTTATCATTCTGATAGTCTCAATTGTTGAAACTTAAAAAATAATACCAGAAGAAAATAGAAGTACTTACAAAGGAACAAAACAAATAAATTTAGCAAAATCAATTTTTTCATTTTAATTTTTAAAATGACTATCGAAGAGTTTAGTATTACTTTTGATGAATCACTTTTATTTGGCCTCAACTGATAAATTGGACTAGGTTTTATAGTTTCGATGGTCAAAAAACTTGTGTGAGTTTCGGTAGAAAGGAGGCGTGGCTCAAACCTCCTCCACCTTTCATATATGCAAAACCTACACCGTTCCATCAAATCGTTGCATAAAACATGAATCAATTTCATAAGTTTAAAAATCGGGGTACAATTTTGGACATTTTTTGACGAAATTTAAAAAATCGTTCCTACCAAACGACTGGACCGATTTTAACGAAACGCGGCTTATATTGTGACTAAATGTACCGTTAATACCCAGAAAAATAATCGGTTTTATCCGGCGCGTCCAGCGGCGTCGGGATTTTTTTTTCCAAAAGCGTAGAAAAATTTCGATAAAAAACGGCGCGTAGAGAGAATTGGTAAAGGAAATGGGGCCAAAACGGGACAAAAAATGAAAAATCGCTACACGTGACCTGCAAGAGGATTGAGCGAACGAGGTTGGTTTGATGTTTTGAAATCTCTATCTTTGTATTTCACTTCACATCGACCTATTAAAGTCAAAATTGTGTTTTTTCAACCCCCAGCGACCAAAATAATTGCTGTAAGGTAACGACACATCCTATCATCTAACTAAAATATGCATTGGAATGAGATTTTGAAGTACTACTAAGCGAAACGTTGACTTTTTTCAATTTCGAAAAAAAAAACTCAAAATTTTAATCGCGAAAAAAACTTTGTAAAAATTGCCATTTTGACCATTTCTTTGACCCCCCTACCCCTTTATCGTTTTTAACGAATGATGACTTATCTTAAATTTTTTTGCGTAAGCTTTCACACTAAAAAAGATTCGTTTTGATAGCTTTATTCATTTAGAAGTTATGACCGAATAACCGTTGAAAATTTGAAAGTTTCACTTTTGGACGAAGAAATTGCTATGAAATTTTTGATTAATTGGAAAATAATTAATTTTGACCGAACCAGTGGGCCGATTAGAACGATTTATGGCTTACATTGACCGATAGAAAAATATTTTTACTTGTATTACAGCTTCAGTGATGTGTATACGTGGCGTACTTATGCATATTATGAAGATTACAACTTTTTCAACTTTTATAATCGTTATATCTCAGACACAGTGGCTCTTAGCAAAAAAAATATTAAATCATTTTTTATAGATAATTGTATGATCTACAATTTTTGTTTAATCTAATTTTATGATAAAACTTACGGTTTTGCTGAAAAACGCGAAAAACCCGTCTTGAAGAGCTTTGACGTTGAATAAAATTTTTTCCAGGTACGGGATTGATGAAGACTTTTCAGAATTCATTCATATTGGTGTTTCGAACATTTATACTAATTTTTAGCTTTGCGCTAATTTTTGCAGCTTTACTACTATTTTTAGGGCTAAATTGACCGGACTAATATAACATGGATATTTAATCAAATTAATGATACAGCATATTACAATCAAACTTTACATTGATTTAAATAAATATAAATATTTTAGTAAATAACAAAATATAAGTAATCATGGTTTCATATTATTGACTATCCAAGCAGCATATTGTCCAACTTTAGTGTATACTCCAGGCCAATTTTCTAAGCCGCAAGGATTAGATCCAAAAGACACAATTCCTGCTGCAGTCCAAATATTGTCATTATCTGCTGATGTTGATAAATGCATTAAAGGACCACCACTATCACCACCACATGAATCTTGCCCATCTAATCCTCCAGCACAAATCTGTCCCTTGCCTACAGATATTTGAACGGTTCGGTAGACAGAAGAGCATTCTGAATTCGTTCTAACTGGAACCTAAAAAAATAATTTAATAACCCAAAAATTTGGTTTAAAGAAAAGAATACCTTTAATTTTAACATTATGTTACTTCTGATTTTAGTTTCAGTTTTTCCCCATCCAGCAACAGTAAGGTTTTTTCCCAAAAAGTCGTTTTTTAACTCACTAGGTGTGGTAGGAATACAAATTGGGCTTATGAACTCTGCGAAACAATTACTATTATACCATTTTTGGGTTTTAAATAATTAAATATACTCACGTGTAAAATGTACATCGCGACTCAATCTTAATAAAGCGATATCATTGTACATATTGTAATCAAGAGGATTGTAGGATTTATGAGGAATTCTTTCTTCTATTTCAATGTTTTGGGGAGGATCAGAACATTCAATTATATTAGCATATTCTTGTTTAATGCAGTCTTTTTCAGTGCTAATATCATGTTCGCCCAATCTTACACTTCTCCTAAAATACAAAATGAGGTAATTTCTTAATTTTTTTAAAACTTACAATTTCCAAGTTTTTGGTAAGTCTCCTTTTACACAATGAGCAGCAGTTAAAATATATCTTTTACTAATCAAAGCACCTCCACAATAAAAACCTTTAGTTCCATCAGCTATAAATTAGTAATTAAATTTAGGTTATAAAATTTGGAAAAATGTTACATTTTTGATATTCCAATAGTGCCATCCATGGATATTCGCCAATTTCTGCTTTTGTTGCACCATACATTCTATCATCAAAACTGGCCCCACATTGTTTCTTAGTAGGTAAAAGATCTGATTTTATACCTAAAATACGGGAAATTAAATAATTTGTCAAAAAGTTTATTTATAATTACCGTTTATAAATGCTTCTTCTTGGGTGATCAGGGTCTTGGTGATGACACGCGTTGTAGTCCTACAACATACTTTTGGAGTATCGCCATCAAACCCGCACTGAGAACTTTGTAAATACTGAGAATTTTGAGGAGATACTGGTTTATTTCTCAAAATTTTTACCAATGAAGGACACGACAATACTGATATACACTCGCCTGGCTCATTGTTTGGAGTTATACAACTTGCATTGGTATCTAAAAGAAGAGTGTTTCGTTTCAAATTTGAAAGTTAATAATTTATATTTAAAGTATAAAGAAAGTAGAAAAGAAATATAAATAAAATTCAAGTCTCTACTATGTTGCAAAGTTTTGGCAAAATTTTGGTACAAATACGGTTCTGGACCGAAAATTAAAACTTTCACGGAATTTGGTGAAGAAGGTGACTGTGCCAATTTTAAACTATCAAACGTGTCGGTGGTGCTAATAGTTTCGAAGATATCAATTATTTTGTGAAAAGTGAAAAATTGCAGACCGAAATTTTGGGTCCAAACGGAGATTTTGCTTATTTTAGCTACATTTCCGACGCAGTTGCGATTTTTCAAAGTTAACCGAAAACCCGAAAAAAAGCGAAAAAAATCGACCATTTTCGAGAATTTTTTTCAAAGTGTCGGGAAGGTCCAAAAAATTTAAAATTCGAACCACACTTGGAATCAACATCCCTCTTTACATCAGAACCGGAATTTTTAAAATCGAACTAAAAAAATCACCCTTTCGGCCGCTCCTCGCAAAAAACGTCCGAATTTTGAGTTTTTAGATCGTCCTTACTGTTTTGCAAATCTAGTACTTTAAAAAAACTGTATTCGAAATAAATAATTGATGTGTTACTTTAATTTGAATCAACAATAAGACTTTTCATTTTTTTAACCTTTTGAACTTTGATAATAAATTATTCCTGGAATAAAACATTATTTGCGTACAAGGTTAAACAAAAAAATTAAGGAAAATATTGTATTTTTATTTAGAATTGAGAACGTTAGAATGATAAGTGCATACAAACAACTTCAAGAAAAAATTGATTTTGATCATATAATTGGTTTACCCTACTGCTCAAAATATAACAAAAACGCATACAAGAAATGAAATGGAATTTTAAAAGTGCTTCTCCTGAAAAATTTGATTTCTGGTTTATAACCACTTATGATTCTGATGGTCTCAATTGTTGAAAAAATTATACCAATTAAAGAAGAAAATAAAAGTACTTACATAGGAACAAAGCAAATAAATTTAGCAAAATCAGTTTTTTCATGTTAGTTTTTAAAATGACTATCGATGATTTCAGTGTTACTTTTGATGATTCACATTTACTTGGTTTCGACTGATAAATTGGACTTAACTTATATAGTCTCATTGGTAATACAATTAAAGTGAGCTCAGGTAGAAAGGAGGCGTGGCTTAAACCTCCTCCACTTTTCATGTGTGCAAAATTTGCATTGTTCCATCAAATCGTTGCATAAAACATGAACCATCCTGTATATTACATCCGTGGTAATACACAACTAGGGCAATGGAAAATTTCATGTAAAAATTGGGTTGCATAAAATTTAAAACCAAAATAAGTAAAAAAGCGTTTTTAATGTTTAAAAAAGCAAAGTGGCTACAATCTAAAAAAGCTATTTACAGAAAAAAATATGGCTTAATTTTACTGACAATCCAAGGTGCGTATTGTCCGACTTTAGTGTACACTCCAGACCAACCTTGCATTCCACAAGGAGAAGGTCCAAACGAAACAATTCCTACAACAATCCAAATTTTATCATTATCTTCTAATGTTGATAAACCCATTAAAGGACCACCACTATCTCCACGACAAGAATCTTTCCCTTTAATACCTCCAGCGCAAATCTGCCCTTTTCCTAAAGATACTCGAGCGTTTTGATAAACCGAAGAGCATTCCGCAGTGGATCTAACAGGAATCTAAAAAAGGAATCTTAAAATAATTGAATTAATAAATTAGATTATTACCTGTAGCTTCATTTTACACTACTTTCTGATTTATTTTCTGTTTTTTCCCAACCAGCTACATGAAGGGTTCCTCCAGAAAAGTCTCGTCTTAAATCTTGAGCTAATGTAGGAATACAAATTGGTCTAATTAAATCCAAAACACAGTTACTATTATACCATTTTTGGTTTTAAATTTACTCCCCTGTGAAAGTTGTATCGCGACTTATACCCAAATTCTGGTCAAATCATTTAGGTTTAAAGGTTTTTAAATTTAAATTTGTTATATGGGTTGTAATGGACAATATCCATGGTTACCTTATTTTTATTTTTAATTAAAGGCCTTTAATTTTGACCATAATCTGCCTATAAATCTTAGTAAAGCGAAATTATGGTACTGATTGGTATTTAAAGGGTTGTAAGATTCATGAGCAATTCTTTCTTTTTCTTTTATGTCTAGGAGATGGTCAGCACAAATCTTTAGGTTTGCTTCAGTGGGAGTATCATATTGGCCCAATCCTACACTACTCTTAAAATACAAAAAAATAGGTGATTTCTTCTTTAGTTTTTAAGTTACAGTTTCCAGGAAATCTTTCCAACTATTGTACTGTTTCATAAAAACTCAATTGCGTTTACAAAATTTTAGTGCGGTGATAATAACGAACAAGCAAAACCACCTACACCATGTTAATCTACAGAAAAAATCCTTTCATTTGAGTTATCAAACTTTATTCCGACTTAATTTTTAATTTCAATGAATTTTTAGGTAGGGTTTTTGATTCTATCCTTATTATTAGGTAAATCGGAATGAACAACGAAAGTCAATTATACCAGTACAATCCTCTTGAATGTAGCTTTTAAATGATGTACATTCTTTTGTTCTGGTTTAAATAGAATGTAAGTTATTTAAGAAAACCCTCTTACAGAGAATTACATGTAAAATTTCTTTTGCTGGAAGTTTTATTGCAAACATCTCGCCGGTCCTGTGTATTTAATTAGTGGTGATAACGTTAATAAAAAGTACATCAATGAGGTGGGGCAAGTCGCAGGTTGGGGTATTTCAAATTGGGCTTCAAGGAACAAAAGTAGAGAACTGGAGAATTTATACCCAGATTCTGGTCATATCATTTAAGTTTAAAGGCTTTTAAATTTAAATTTGTTATATGGGTTGTAAGGGACAATTTCCATGATTACCTTATTGGTTTCTAATTAAAGGCCTTTAATTATTACCAGAATCACCCTATTAAAAGTCCCTATTCGTAACTCTAATATGCGTGTTATCATTTTTGGTAATTTTTCTATATCTGCCAGGTCGTAAATCTGTGCAGGAGGAATTAAAGGAGAAGATTTTTGTGATGGGGATTCTGTAATTCAAGAAACTGATTTAGGATCTAGATACAGTTTTGTTGGTCTCGTTTCGTTTGGATTTAAAAAATGTGCATATAGGCCTTATCCTGCGATTTATACCAATGATATTTTGTAAGGAACATAGATACTTAATCAAATTAATGATACAACATATTACAATGAAACTTTAAATTGATTATAAATAGTTATGTAAATAACAAAATATAAGTAATTATGGTTTCATATTATTGATAATCCAAGCAGCATATTGTCCAACTTTAGTGTACACTGCTGGCCAGTTTTTGGTGCCGCAAGGAGTAGGTCCAAAAGACACAATTCCTGCTGCAGTCCAGATTCTGTCATTATCTTCTGATGTTGATAAATCCATTAAAGGACCACCACTATCACCACGACATGAATCTTGCCCTTCCAAACCTCCAGCACAAATCTGTCCTTTTCCTATAGATACATATTTGGTTCGGTAGACCAATGAGCATTCTGATTTCGTTCTAACTGGAACCTAAAAAAATAATTTTATAACCCAAAAATTTGGTTTAAAGAAAGGAATACCTTTAATTTTAACATTATGTTATTTCTGTTTTTAGTTTCAGTTTTTCCCCATCCAGCAACAGTAAGGTTTTTTCCCAAAAAGTCGTTTTTTAATTCACTAGGTGTGGTAGGAATACAAATTGGTCTTATGAACTCTGCGAAACAATTACTATTATACCATTTTTAGGTTTTAAATAATTAAATATACTCACGTGTAAAATGTACATCGCGACTCAATCTTAGTAAAGCGATATCATGAAACTTATTATCAAAAGGATTGTAGGATTTATGAGGAAATAATTCTTCTATTGCAATGTTTTGGGGAGGATCAGAACATTCAATTTTATTAGTATTTTCATATTTAATGCAGTCTATTTCAGTGCTAGTATCATGTTCGCCCAATCTTACACTACTCCTAAAATAATAAATGAGGTAATTTCTTAATTTTTTTTAAACTTACAATTTCCAAGTTTTTGGTAAGTCTCCTTTTACACAATGAGCAGCAGTTAAAATATATCTTTTACTAATCAAAGCACCTCCACAATAAAAACCTTTAGTTCCATCAGCTATAAATTAATAATTAAATTTTCGTTATAAAATTTGGAAAAATTTTACGTTTTTGATATTCCAATAGTGCCATCCATGGATATTCGCCAATTTCTGCTTTTGTTGCACCATACATTTTATCATCAGTACTGGCCCCACATTGTTTCTTAGTAGGTAAAAGATCTGATTTTATACCTAAAATACGGAAAATTAAAGAATTTGTCAAAAAGTTTATTTATAATTACCGTTTATAAATGCTTCTTCTTGGGTGATCAGGTTCTTGGTGATGATACCCGTTGCAGTCCTACAACATACTTTTGGAATATTGCCATCAAACCCGCACTGAGAACTTAGTAAATACTCAGTATTTTGAGGAGATAATGGTTTATTTCTCAAAATTTTTACCAATGGAGGACACGACAATACTAATATACACTCGCCTGGTTCATTGTGTGGAGTTATACAACTTGCATTAGTATCTAAAACAAGAGTGTTTCCTTTCTAATTAAAATTTGAAAAGTTGAAAAAATAATATTCAAGTCTCTACGATGTTTCGTTCAAAAGTTATGAATTTTTATATAAAATATGGCATTCTGGTCAATTAATAAAGGTGCATTTTGAAAAATTAATATTTCACCTAATAACTAAAATTAAGAAACAAAAATCTCCAGAAAAATTTCTAAAAACTACTGATATTAACATATTAAATTTTTTTAAATTTAATTATTTTTTGAGAAACATTACCTAAAAAAATTCTGATTTTTTTGAGTTTTTGGGGAAGCCTAAAAATCGGTCACGGTAATCCTAAGAATGATAGAATAAAAGGGGCCAAATTTCGTCGCTTCCTTTTAGAATTCGACGGAGTTGCGATTTTTCAAAGTTAACGCTGCCGAAAACCCAAAAAAGCAAAAAAATTCGACCATTTTCGAGAATTTTTTTCAAAGTGTCGGGAAGGTCCAAAAAATTTAAAATTCGAATCACACTTGGAATCAACATCCCTCTTTATATCAGAACCAGAATTTTTAAAATCGAACGAAAAAAACCACCCTTCTGCCGCTCCTCGCAAAAAACGTCTAAATTTTGAGTTTATAGATGGTTTTTACTGTTTTGCAGTACTTTCAAAAAAGTGTATCCGAAATAAATAATTGATGCGTTACTATAATTTGAATCAACAATAAGACTTTTCAATTTTTTAACCTTTTGAACTTTGATAATAAATTATTCTTGGAATAAAACATTATTTGCGTACAAGTTTAAACAAAAAAATTAAGGAAAATATTGTATTTTTATTTTTAGATTTCTGGTTCATAACCACTTATCATTCTGATGGCCTCAATTGTTGAAAAAATTATACCAATTAAAGAAGAAAATAAAAGTACTTACATACGAACAAAGCAAATAAATTTAGCAAAATTAGTTTTTTCATTTTAGTTTTTAAAATGACTATCGATGATTTCAGTGTTCAGTGTTACTTTCGATGAATCACAAATACTTGGTTTCGACTGATAAATTGGACTAAACTTATATAGTCTCACTGGTAAAAAATTAAAGTAAGCTCAGGTAGAAAGGAGGCGTGGCTAAAACCTCCTCCACTTTTCATGTGTGCAAATCCTGCATCGTTTCATCAAATCGTTGCATAAAACATGAACCATCCTGTATACTGCATCCATGGTAATACACGACTAGTACAATGGAAAATTTCATGTAAAAATTGGGTTTCATAAAATTTAAAACCAAAGTAATTAAAAAAGTGTTTTTAATGTTTAAAAAAGCAAAGTGGTTACAATATAAAAAAACTATTTATAAAAAAAATTATGGCCTCATTTTACTGACAATCCAAGGTGCGTATTGCCCGACTTTAGTGTACACCCCAGGCCAACCTTGCATTCCACAAGGAGAAGGTCCAAACGAAACAATTCCTGCAACAATCCAAATTTTATCATTATCTTCTAATGTTGATAAACCCATTAAAGGACCACCACTATCTCCACGACAAGAATCTTTCCCTTTAATACCTCCAGCGCAAATCTGGCCTTTTCCTAAAGATACTCGAGCGTTTTGGTAAACCGAAGAACATTCCGCAGTGGTTCTAACAGGAATCTAAAAAAGGAATCTTAAAATAATTGAATTAATAAATTAGTTTATTACCTGTAGCTTCAGTTTTACATTACTTTCTGATTTATTTTCTGTTTTTCCCCAACCAGCTACATGAAGGGTTTCTCCAGAAAAGTCTCGTCTTAAATCCTTAGCTGATGTAGGAATACAAATTGGTCTAATGAAATCTAAAACACAATTACTATTATACTATTTTTAGTTTAAAAATTATTCACCTGTAAAAGGTGCATCGCGACTCAATCTTAGTAAAGCGATATCATGGTATTGATTGGTATCTAACGGATTGTAGGATTCATGAGGAATTCGTTCTTCTATTTCTATGTCAAGTGGAAGATCAGCACAATCGGTTGAATCAAAATCTTTATGTTTAATGCAGTCTTCTTCAGTGGAAGTATCATATTCGCCTAATCTTACACTACTCCTAAAATACACAAAATTAGGTATAATTTCCTCATTGGTTTTTTACTTACAGTTTCCAGGTTCTTGGTAAATCTTTGCCTTTTAAGCAATGAGCGGCAGTCAAAACGTATCTTTTACTGATCAAAACTCCTCCACAATAAAAACCTTTTCCATTTGCTTTAAATTACTTATTAATTTTTGGTTGTATTTTCTAAAAAAATACTTACGTTTTTGATATTCTAGTAGTGCCATCCATGGGAATTCATCTAAATCAGTAATTTCTCCACCAACTATTCTATCATTATTGCTAGCTCCACATTCTTTATTGGACGGTAATAGATTTGTAGTAATACCGTTTTTAAATGCGGCCTCTTCGTTGAAATTCGTTGGATTTTTGGGTTGAGTGGTTGAGGTACCTGTTGCAGTACTGCAACATACTTTTGGATCGTTTCCTTCAAATCCGCACTGAGATCTTCTTATATAATCAGCATTTTTAGCGGATACAGGCCGATTTTGCAAAATTTTTAGTAATGGCTGGCAAGCTCTTATTGTTATACAATCGCCTGGTTCATTATTCGGAGTTACACAACTTCCAGCAATACCTATAAAAATATGTTCAAGATTTAAAAATATTAGTATTTCTTGAAGTTACGATGTAGTTAGTATTGATATCTTCATTAGTTCCGAAGCTTTGGACTGAAATGTGTCAATTTTTTGAAGATTTCACTTTTGGGCCAAAATTATAATCAAAAATTTTAATAAAAACATCAATATTTCGAAAACTATTTAACCGATTGTGGCGTTTGAGGGTTTAAACTTTGCAGGAGAAGATTCTTTATTGGAAACTTCTAAAATAATTTTAATCGAACAAAAAATGTGTACTACAGGGTTAAATTTATACTCGAAGTATTTAAATATTTTAGTACATTTCGTTATTATAATAATCGCGTTTGAAAAATATTTACTATTGACCTAATGATAATCATGACCTATAGCCTTCATTAAAGTGTAAGCAAATTCATTTTTAGTGGGAATTCCTAGAATTTAACCCTGATTTTATTCCATATTAATTAAATAATATATACATTACTTTTTAATTATAGTTATAATATTATAATAATATAATTTTATAACCTTTTGAACTTCAATAACATTGTTTACGTGCAATATAATGACATGAATAACAAAAAAACAGTATTTTGGATTTAAAAATGTATAAAATTGCGTGTAATTATTGCAAAATTGTACTTACATAAAAACAAAGCAAATAAATTAAATAAGATCAGTTGTTTCATTTTTAGTGTTTATAATCACATTAACGACTGGTATTATTTTTGAATCACATTCACTTGGTCCCGACTGACGTAGATTGGACTAAAGTTTGAAGTTATATCAGTAATACTCGACTGCCTTGGGAAATCCAGTATCTCCTCCAATATCCGATGGTCAATCTCACAATCTTTTTGCATTATGATGTATTAACATTGTTTACTCAGAAAACATTAACATATTAATTTGAGTAATTAAATCACTGTATGAAAGCGAATTACTATGAATCACTTAGTAAACCAGTTTTTAATTCATGTGATTTTTTTGCCATTTTCAATTTTATAAAAGACCTTGTAAAAGGTTAAAATTATAGTAGTAGTAATGAAAATTGGGTTGCATATTTTTTTTTTAGAAAAAAGACATAATAACCTTAACCAAAAATATTGAATGCTTTTAATTTTAATTGGTAACTTTTACAAAAATATTTACAAATAAATAAAATAAATACAACAAAATAATTTATTTAGAACACTTCTTTACGAAAACTGAAACCAAATTGGTCGCACTTGACTCTCAAAATCCTCGCTAATTGTGGAGGTCCACAATAAAATACTGTAACTTTTCCCTTTTTTTGATCCAAAATTTGTTTGAAAACCTTATCCCAATTGGGGCGTCCAGCGTTGGTTCGCGTTTTAAGCCCTGTGATGAGATCTCGTTTTTCTTTTTCGTGGAGAAGATCTAAAGCCAACTGTAATCCAACTGCTTTCATATCAGTTTTTTGTAGAGCACTGGTTATGTACATATGCATTTCCAAAAATCTTTCCATTGCCCCCCCTAATTCAGCTTGCTCTATTTCGAGTTGCGATAAAAGGTTTATAAACCATTCGAAGGAACGTTGATCTCTATTAATCCAAAAGAAATCCACCTACAAAAAATAAATAAAATTTTGATGTACGAAATTTTTGTAATACCTTTCGTAAATTCATGATGGTTGGGGGAATATCACTCGCCCATGAATATTTACACCTCGGGCAACAATGTCGGGCTTTCCAATACCTATGCATAATTGACTGAAGTATTGACGCAAAAGGTGTTACACCAATACCAGTCGCGATAAGTACAGCATGTTGTGCTCTAAATATATGACTCGATGGAGCACCATAAGGTCCATCAAGATAAATCTAAAAATATTCCAATTAAATTAAATTTGGATAAAAACCATTAGTACCTCCAAAGGTTTCCCAACCGGGTAATTAACCGGTTTCATAGTAACTGCAGAAGGCGTGAATTGCGCTTTCAATTCCTTAATTTGTCCTTCGGAAGGTTCGTGGTGTTCTATAGTAATAGTCAAATCACGCCCTTCTAAAAATTACTCGAAATAATTAAACCACTCAATATTTTTTGGACAACTCTTTAATTTTGGTTCACTAAAATACTAACCAATTGAAGATCCAATTGAGCTACTGGAATCCCGTTGCTCGCAATTTTCTAGACTTGGTGTTTTAAACGCGATTATTGTAGGTTTATTCCGCATGTACCTAAAACTTTGCGCTAAAGATTTATTTTGTGGGCTTAAATATGCGAGGCCTAAAGATTGTAGTCTGGCTCTTCTTATCTGGCATTCATCAAAACTTCTCTCAGATTCCGACCTCATGTACTCGCGTAATCTAAAATTTCAAATTCAACTCATTAATTTTAGTGTGACCAATAACTTACACCATCAATCTTTCTCGTTTCTTCGCTTTCGTTTGTATATCAGGCATGGATAGGGATTTTGATAAAGGGGCTTTATTTGAAAAGAGTAGCTTGTGGATTTTCTTTTCTGGTGTTAACTTCCTTTTAGGATAATCGTAATTAGTTGTAGTACCACTAGCTTCATTAGTATTTTGATCGGTTTCTTCATTTTGGAAGGCTTCATTATTAAAACCAACTAATTGGATAGCATTTTTATTGCTTTCGCCTTTAATTGATAAAGATCTTTTTATGGAAGCTTGCATTTTCTTTAAAGGGTTATGGTTGTTGTTTTCCATACTACCGTTGGATAAGCGTTTTTCAGGGACGTGTTGAGGTATTTCACCGTTATGGAGTTTTTCTTGTTCTTTCTCGAAATAAGTGTAAAGCCGATTGGTCCATTCGCCTACACCTCGTATATGCAACCACATGTAATCTAAAAATATATTTAGTACTAAATAATTTTGGGCAAAAATAGTGTACCTTCTTGTTCAGGTGCGCTGCTTATAGTAAATGGGTGCCATTCGTATTTAGCAATTGCTGGGATGTTAACGAAAACGTAATCACCAGGATGATAATCGAAATGTATTGGTCTTTTAATTACTAAGTGAGTTACTTTTGATGGTAGTAATAAACCTGAGCTTATATAAGTTTTTCCTCTTTCACTTTGCATCCATACCAATCTCAAAATTCGCTCTAAAAGATAGAGCACGCCTGGTACTATAAACCACTTCCAAAAATTTGGGCCGTGAAAGATTAGGATAAGCCAAAACGGGACGTATAATAAATGAGTCCAGTAGAAGATCTGAAATTGATCAAATTATAATGATATTTTTGGAAAATTGGGATTACCAACTTCAAAACAACCACCGCGTCGTACAAACGCTTGAGAGCACATAAACATTATTGCTAAAATTATAAATAAAGCAACACCTGTAGGGTTTGCTACTCCTGGAATTAACCCAAATAATTGGGGTTTAGATGTTAATAACCATTCATACACGCTGAGATTATCTGGGTTTAAATCTGGATCATTTACGATTTTAACACCTAAAATTGAAAAAAATAGTATTTGGTATTATCAAAAAATATACGTACTAAAGTTGTATACATGCATGATGGTATGAAGAAGACTCAGAAAGAAGATCAACATTCCAGTGAGTTTATGGAAATAAATGTGTTGGTCCAAAGGTAGAAAAGCACTATATCCTCTTGTTCTTAAAAAAGTTATACATTGCCTTAACATCAGCACTAACACGAACATGCAATTAAAATTTAAACATTGACCTAAAAAAAATTATAAAATAAACCAAAATTAAAAAAAATTAATCTTACCGCATGCTCTAGCTATGATAGTGCATATATTTGATTTTTTGTACTCAATCGCTCTAGTGATGAATAAAGTGGAGTTTAATATAACGAAAAGTGCAAGAAATGTGAGATAAACGTAATTATTTTTAGCGTAAGGAAGAGTAAATTGGTAAGGCCTATACTTCAAAAGTTTTCCAATGATTGAAGTAGGTTGTGATTTAGGTTTAGGAGGAACTAACCATCTATCTATACTAAAATTAAAAAAAAAACACTCAAGAAAAAATTTGGTTTGTTACTAGAAAACGATCCACCCTAAATATCTTTAGTTTGATGAGATTTGAAAAATTTGGTAAAACAAAATTTTATACATCTCATTAAAGTGAAGTTATTTAGGGTGGATTAATAAATTGATCACCGTGTTTGGTAAAAGTACCTAATTGAAAGATTTTCTAAAAGTCCTCCATGTTTTCCTAACTGATTTTTTAGAGCTTCATACGTTATAGCTCCTCTATTTCTAGTATCAGCATCTTCAAACATAGCCATGGTTAAATCATCAATTTGGTCTTCACTAAACCTCATCCCATTTTCTTCCATGCAAGCTCGCATGACATGTTGTAGCTCTTTATGTTGAATCAAACCATCACCATCAAGATCATATACTTTGAATAAAAATCGGATTTTATCATCAGGTGATTGTCCTGCGAATTGCCGCATCGCATCAATAAATTCTTTAAGCGAAATTGAACCTGAATTATCTTTATCGAAGATTTGAAAAACTCGTTCAGTGAAAAATGGCTGAAATTATTAAAAATTAGTTTAGTATCAAATTATTTGAAAAACCCACATTTTTGGATATAACTATTTTTTTGAAATCCTCTCGCCTGATTTCCTTTTCGTTACCAACGGTTTGACGAAATAATTGTTCGAGCCATTCCAGGTTTCTTCTATCAAAACCTGTTAAAGGTCTGAAAAGTAAAAAAAAAGTGATTTTATATAAAGTTTGATTGCCTAATAAATTACCTTGCGTTAGTGATGTTAGCTAAAAAATCCATGATTTGTTCTGCACTAATTGAACCCAAATTTTCTTGATCAATAATACGAAATAATTTATCTACAATCTGCAATTTTAATGTAGTAATTTTTTTGTAGAATTTTTTTAATGACTTACCCCTTTTGCGTAAAATATTTGATAAAATTGATCAATTTTTATATCTTTGGTACCACAAAGGCAGTAAGCAACGCTTTCTATTTGTTCCGCAAAATCTATTTGTTTTTCATCACTGAAATTTAAAAAAAGTTATTTTAGTTGCCTAAGATAACACTAATAAAAAGCACGGTGTATAATTAGTTGCCTATAATAGTGCTTACTTTAATCGTTGTTTTAAAAATTCAATCCATTCTTCCTGATCCAATTTTTGATCCCGATCTTGATCAAATAATTTAAAAAGTTGCTCCAGAAGATCCTAAAAATAAAAAAAATACTCTTATATAATTAATTGGATGATAATAATTTTGTAGTGAAATAATTTTATAATAACAGCAATTTCATCTGAGATGAAATTAATTAGAAAAATTACTCTGAAATTTGCTACTTATATTAATTTAGTTATAACAAGACAGAAATTTCATATTTAACAAGCTTAAAATTAATACGTCGGGATGCCTGTAACATCGGCATTTTATAAAATATAATCCGCTTTTAAGAATTTTAATTTGTTTTTTATGCTGATGCTCAGAGCGTAAATCCAATTGAATTGTGGCCCGGTTTTATTTCTGACGACTTCTGGTCACGCTTAAAAAACCACCTAAAATTATCTTAAAAATGCCTGTTTTCAAAGATGACTAAATTTGATAACACCAGGAAACACATCAAGTATTTTAAAAACTTTATTTTAAACCCAATATCACATTTTTTCTAATAGAAATAGAAAGTTTCGTTTCAAATTAAAAATTTGAAAGTTAATAATTTTTATATTTAAAGTATAAAGAAACTAAAATAAAAATAAAAAAAATTCAAGTTTCTACGGTGTTTTGTTCAAAAGTTATGAATTTTTATATAAAATATGGCATTCTGGTAAATGAGTAAAGATGCATTTTGAAAAATTAATATTTCGCTTAATAACTAAAATTAAGAAACAAAAATTCGCACAGATAAATTTCTAAAAATTACTGATATTAACAAATTCAAATTTTTTAAATTTAATTATTTTTTGAGATACATTACCTACAAAAATTTTGATTTTTTTGAGTTTTTGTGGAGTAAATTTTTTTTGGGCCAATGTAGAGAGCAGGTGAACCCCTACAATTCATCCATTTTTTATTAGCTTTCATTTGCGGGGTCGATTTTGAAAAAAATCGAAAAAAAAAAAATTTGAGATATTTTTAAGGCTTGAAATTTTTAATGGGAATCGGTTTTTATTTTTTTTTTTTCGAAAAAATTTAAAATTCGAACTACACTTGCAATCAACATTCCTCTTTAGATCGGAACCAGAATTCTTAAAATCGAACAAAAAAAAACTCCCTTTCGGTCGCTCTTCGCAAAAAATTGGTATGAAAAAAAACCTTCCCCATTTCTTACGGTTTTAGTATTATAAGTATATCAGATAACTAATAGTAGATCTTTTCCCAAAATTTGGGACAAAATTACCATTTAGGGTCAAAGTTAACGGTACATAAAAGTAATAATTATTTAGTAAAAAAATATTTGTTTTGAAATATTATAAATTTTAATTATAGTGCATTTAAATCGTGATTAAAACGTGACAAGTACTCGTTACACATTCAAAGGTGAAATATCAATAAATAGATATAATAACAGGTTTAGTAGACACTAATAAAACTGTAAGCAACAATACGTGATACCATAAATACCAATTAATGCATCTGGGAAAATAAATAATAAAAGTATTAGAGCTGCAGGGGACCAACTAATGCATTTTCCTATCACTTCTAATCTAACTTATTTGATTGCTTTCCACGTAAACCACTGTAAGTCTTATAATATTTCACCTTCACAGTTTCACAAACTATCACGATTTTTCGTTTTACGTGATAATTAAATTTGAAAATTGTTTTCCCTTTTTTCTTGCGCAATGAAATCAATTATTCACATCAAACGCCTTATTACAACAATTGACTGTCGGCTAATGTCGTAAATATGTTAAATTAACACCTAAATGGCCACTTTTATCAGTTTTTACAACCAGTTTTTTTTTTCTCAATTTTTCAAAAATATCAATATAATTTGATCGATTTTTATAACCTTTAGGTAAACAAAATATAATACAAAAACTTTTCGATTTTTAGACCTTTAACAGGTTTTGATAGAAGAAACCTAAAATGGCTTGAACAATTATTTCGTCAAACCGTTGAAACGAAAAGACAATCAGGCGAGAGGATTTCAAAAAAATAGTTATATCCAAAAATGTGGATTTTTTAAATAAATTAATACTAAACTAATTTTTAATATTTTCAGCCATTTTTCACTGAATGAGTTTTTCAAATCTTCGATAAAGATAATTCAAGTTCAATTTCGCTTAAAAAATTTATTGATGCGATGCGGCAATTCGCAGGACAATCACCTGATGATAAAATCCGATTTTTATTCAAAATATATTATCTTGATGGTGATGGTTTGATTCAACATAAAGAACTACAACATGTCATACGAGCTTGCATGGAAAAAAATGGGATGAGGTTTAGTGAAGACCAAATTGATAATTTAACCATGGCTATGTTTGAAGATGCTGATACTAGAAATAGAGGAGCTATAACGTATGAAGCTCTAAGAAATCAGTTAGGAAAACATGGAGGACTTTTAGAAAATCTTTCAATTAGGTACTTTTACCAAACACGGTGATCAATTGATTAATCCACCTTAAATAACTTCACTTTAATGAGATGTATAAAATTTTGATTTACAAAATTTTTCAAATCTCATCAAACTAAAGATATTTAGGGTGGATAGTTTTCTAGTAACAAACCAAATTTTTTCTTGAGTGTTTTTTTTTAATTTTAGTATAGATAGATGGTTAGTTCCTCCTAAACCTAAATCACAACCTACTTCAATCATTGGAAAACTTTTGAAGTATAGGCCTTACCAATTTACTCTTCCTTACGCTAAAAATAATTACGTTTATCTCACATTTCTTGCACTTTTCGTTATATTAAACTCCACTTTATTCATCACTAGAGCGATTGAGTACAAAAAATCAAATATATGCACTATCATAGCTAGAGCATGCGGTAAGATTAATTTTTTTTAATTTTGGTTTATTTTATAATTTTTTTTAGGTCAATATTTAAATTTTAATTGCATGTTCGTGTTAGTGCTGATGTTAAGGCAATGTATAACTTTTTTAAGAACAAGAGGATATAGTGCTTTTCTACCTTTGGACCAACACATTTATTTCCATAAACTCACTGGAATGTTGATCTTCTTCCTGAGTCTTCTTCATACCATCATGCATGTAAACAACTTTAGTACGTATATTTTTTGATAATACCAAATATTATTTTTTTCAATTTTAGGTGTTAAAATCGTAAATGATCCAGATTTAAACCCAGATAATCTCAGCGTGTATGAATGGTTATTAACATCAAAACCCCAATTATTTAGGTTAATACCAGGAGTAGCAAACCCTACAGGTGTTGCTTTATTTATAATTTTAGCAATAATTTTTATGTGCTGCGTTTGTACGACGCAGTGGTTGTTTTGAAGTTGGTAATCCCAATTTTCCAAAAATATCATTATAATTTGATCAATTTCAGATCTTCTACTGGACTCATTTATTATACGTCCCGTTTTGGCTTATCCTAATCTTTCACGGCCCAAATTTTTGGAAGTGGTTTATAGTACCAGGCGTGCTTTATCTTTTAGAGCGAATTTTGAGATTGGTATGGATGCAAAGTGAAAGAGGAAAAACTTATATAAGCTCAGGTTTATAACTACCATCAAAAGTAACTCATTTAGTAATTAAAAGACCAATACATTTCGATTATCATCCTGGTGATTACGTTTTCGTTAACATCCCAGCAATTGCTAAATACGAATGGCACCCATTTACTATAAGCAGCGCACCTGAACAAGAAGGTACACTATTTTTGCCCAAAATTATTTAGAACTAAATATATTTTTAGATTACATGTGGTTGCATATACGAGGAGTAGGCGAATGGACTAATCAGCTTTACACTTACTTCGAGAAAGAACAAGAAAAACTCCATAACGGTGAAATACCTCAACACGTCCCCGAAAAACGCTTATCCAACGGTAGTATGGAAAACAACAACCATAACCCTTTAAAGAAAATGCAAGCTTCCATAAAAAGATCTTTATCAATTAAAGGCGAAAGCAATAAAAATGCTATCCAATTAGTTGGTTTTAATAATGAAGCCTTCCAAAATGAAGAAACCGATCAAAAAACTAATGAAGCTAGTGGTACTACAACTAATTACGATTATCCTAAAAGGAAGTTAACACCAGAAAAGAAAATCCACAAGCTACTCTTTTCAAATAAAGCCCCTTTATCAAAATCCCTCTCCATGCCTGATATACAAACGAAAGCGAAGAAACGAGAAAGATTGATGGTGTAAGTTACTGGTCACACTAAAATTAATGAGTTGAATTTGAAATTTTAGATTACGCGAGTACATGAGGTCGAAATCTGAAAGGAGTTTTGATGAATTCCAGATAAGAAGAGCAAGACTACAATCTTTAGGCTTCACATATTTAAACCCACAAAATAAATTTTTTTCGCAAAGTTTTAGGTACACGCAAAATAAACCTACTATAATCTCGTTTAAAACTTCAAGACTAAAAAATTGCGAGCAACGGGATTTCAGTAACTCAATTGGATCTTTAATTTGTTAGTATTTTAGTGAGTCAAAATTAAAGACTTGACTAAAAAATATTGAGTGGTTTAATTATTTCGAGTAATTTTTAGAAGGGCGTGATTTGACTATTACTATAGAACACCACGAACCTTCCGAAGGACAAATTAAGGAATTGAAAGCGCAATTCACGTCTTCTGCAGTTACTATGAAACCGGTTAATTACGCCGTTGGGAAACCTTTGGAGGTACTAATGGTTTTTATTCAAATTTAATTTAATTGGAATATTTTTAGATTTATCTTGATGGACCTTATGGTGCTCCATCGAGTCATATATTTAGAGCACAACATGCTGTACTTATCGCGACTGGTATTGGTGTAACACCTTTTGCGTCAATACTTCAGTCAATTATGCATAGGTATTGGAAAGCCCGACATTGTTGCCCGAGGTGTAAATATTCATGGGCGAGTGATATTCCCCCAACCATCATGAATTTACGAAAGGTATTACAAAAATTTCGTACATCAAAATTTTATTTATTTTTTGTAGGTGGATTTCTTTTGGATTAATAGAGATCAACGTTCCTTCGAATGGTTTATAAACCTTCTATCGCAACTCGAAATAGAGCAAGCTGAATTAGGTGGCGCAATGGAAAGATTTTTGGAAATGCATATGTACATAACCAGTGCTCTACAAAAAACTGATATGAAAGCAGTTGGATTACAGTTGGCTTTAGATCTTCTCCACGAAAAAGAAAAACGAGATCTCATCACAGGGCTTAAATCGCGAACCAACGCTGGACGCCCCAATTGGGATAAGGTTTTTAAACAAATTTTGGATCAAAAAAAGGGAAAAGTTACAGTATTTTATTGTGGACCTCCACAATTAGCGAGGATTTTGACGCCTTCTGCAGTTACTATGAAACCGGTTAATTACCCGCTTGGGAAACCTTTGGAGGTACTATTGGTTTTTATTCAAATTTAATTTAATTGGAAAATTTTTAGATTTATCTTGATGGACGTTATGGTGCTCTATCGTGTCATATATTTAGAGCACAACATGTTGGACTTATCGTGACTGGCATTGGGGTAACATCTTTTGCGTCAATACTTCAGTCATTTATGCATAAGTATTGGAAAGCACGACATTGTTGCCTGAAGTGTAAATATTCATGGGCCAGTGATATTACAAAAATGTAGTACATCAAAATTTTTTTTTATTTTTTGTAGGTGGATTTCTTTTGGATTAATATAGATTAAAGTTCCTTCGAATGGTTTATAAACCTTCTATGGCAACTCGAAATAGAGCAAGATAAATTAGGTGGTGTGATGGAATATGTACATAACCAGCGCACTACAAAAAACTGATATGAAAGCAATCGGATTGCAGTTGGGTTTAGATTTGCTCCACGAAAAAGAAAAACGAGATTTCATCACAGGACTTAAGGGATAAGGTTTTCAAACAAATTTTGGGTCAAAAAAGAAGAAAGTAACTTCTCTCAAAAATGCATGATTAATTGTGGTAGTCTTAATGAAATTAAGTGAAAATTAATCAAGTGTGGGGAATCAGTCGATCATTAATAAATACTTTCATTAAAATACCCAGAAGCTAATCAATACATAAATCATGGTACTTTAATTAAAAACATTGTCTTAATTAAAATCGTACAAAAACAGTGGTTGTATAACTTGGCGGTTGATCTTTTAAGAAAAAGTGGTTTGGAAGGTAAGAACAGGAGCAGCCCCGACCACTCGTTATCGTCGTTAAGATGTGAGAAATAATTTTCAGCAAATTGGAACAATTGACGGCCGGAAAAAGTGAGTGACCTTGCTACATTTAAATTTACAATCCAAATTAATTTAATGAGAGCCACGTGATGATCAAAATTTTATTTTACACTCAACAATTTCGCAAAAGAAAAATAACGTTTATTATCTCCACTGCAAATTGCTACAATAAAGAGCGAATTAAAATTCAATAAATTTTTTTAAATTACATATTATAATATATTATTTTGGGAAGAGTTGAGAAGCGTGAGTTATTTAAATCAATTTTAGTGATTACATACTCGTACATACACCTCACGCAAATTGCTAAATAATTATTGTATTGGTGTTGAAAATCATTAAATAAAGTTACAGCTTTTAAGGTTTTTTTTTATAAAAAAATAATAATCATTTTTGACCAAACGAGGAGTAAATTATTTTAGGTCAAATTTTGTTGTAGGTATATTTTTTTGACAATTAAGTGAAGAATTTATATTGATTGTAATAATATAAATTTATGGTGACATTTCAGGATAAATTTATAAAAATTACTTTAAGAAGCTTAAAGCCGTTGATAAATTTTAATCCTCGTATTTTCAGGGTGGTCTAAAATTTATAAAAAGCATAAATCGTCAATAATTTTAAGAATATTCGGTGAAATATTTTTTTGATGGAGTAATTTTTTGGGAATAATTTTATAAATAATTGATTCGTGAATATAGTAACGATAATGCGAGTCATTCAAAAATGAAATTATGTAAATCAAGTCATAAATCAACAGCTTGAACCAGTTTTTGTGTCTGGTGAATTTTCTTAATTTTATTTGATCATGTGTAAGCACTTAACAAGCTCCTCTTTTGAAGGGAAATTGGAGCAAGTTGCACGTGGTAAATTGTCAATAACTTTTTACAACCTCGCATCATAAAACCCATCACTTTTGCAATTGCGATGACTGTGATGATGGCTGGATTACTTCAGCACAAAAATAATAAACGTTAATAACTTGAGTGAAAGAAATTAAATAAAATGGCTTATTTATAAACCCCATTACGATTAAGTTATTTAGACTTTACAAATATAATTAAGTAAATTGGGCATTTTAAAACGAATTATGCTAGTTATTTTGATATTTTTTTGGTTTAGTAAGCGTTAGTTATAATTGAGACCTTAGAGGCAAACATTAATTTTGCTTAACTTAAAACTTAAGTAGTCCAAGAACAGTTAGACTAATATAAAAATGGCCGCAAGGTCAGCTTAATTCATACTACTATTTACTAGTGAAAGTCTTATCATCTTTAAGGTTAACAAACAGAGCAATTTGTACCATAATTACCATTTTTGCTTTTTTCAAAATTACCAACTCAAATATAATTCGTAATTTAATTAAATACCATGGAGAACATCATTAATCAACTTATTGTGCCCATGTATTTCGACTAAAAAGGTCTCCTCAAACATAAATTTGCTTGGTGGATCTACAGGTATCCTAACCATTCATTAATTTAAAGCTCAATTAGCATGTCGGTATGTGGATCGAGGCACTGCACGAAAAAACTCATTTGAATAAAGAAATGCATTACAATACATTTCAAAACCAACTCGTTATTTATTATTTCACATTTTATGTTTAATTAATTTTTGTTTTGACCTTTCATGTTCTACGTTTCAGCTCTTCAATAAATCCAAATAGATTTAGGTTGAATTTTGGCCCAACATTTTTTTCATCATTCATTGGTTTACACTAAAATATTTATTGCATTCATTCAGTTACCTACAAATGATTTATTTATTATTATATTTGCACCTGTGTAAATTATTATTATTTAAAGTACTTTCTTTCAACTTTGATTTATTACCATCTTGATTCAATGATCAGTGGTTACCAAGTTATAATAATATAAATCAACCAATCATTTTTATTCTAAAATTTTATTATTTGGTTTGATCTCTGTTTTTCTATCATTGGAACGTCACCGTTTTTAAAAAAAAATTCGCCAAATTTCGGGGACATTTTTCAAAACCTTTTTGTGGTCCAAAAAAAAATTAAAATTTTGAAGATCAGTTAAAAAAACATTTGTTGTTATAACAATAACAAAATTGGAATTTTAAATTTTTTGGACCTTCCCGAACTTTAAAAAAAATTCCCTAAAATTTTTTTCAGGTTTTCGGTGGCGTTAACTTTGAAAAATCGCAACTCCGTCGGATTCTAAAGGGAAGCGACGAAATTTGGCCTATTTTATTATAACATCCTCGGGATTACCGTGACCAATTTTTAAGCCTCTCGGCGCAAAGATGTGACGTCACGGCCCCGAGACGCAAACTATACAATTCTACCGTTTTTTCGGACGGAAAGAGTACCAAAACTTTTTGGCTTCCATTAGAAGTTCGCCTGGAGGACAAAAATCACTTCATCCAAATTCCACCTTTTACCTTAAAACAGAAGTTTTTTTGATGCGTTTACTCTTTATGTCATTTTGGTGCCCCCAAAGTGACGTTTTATTTTTCGCGCTATTTTAACGCGAACTTTGAAAATTCGTAACTTTTCATCGGAACAACCTGTAATATTCGAATATTTTTTATTTTACTTATTTGGTATTTGCTTATGAGAGAAAAAATGGGCACCTTCAAATTTTTACCCTGGACCTTGGAAAAAAATCGAACGTAAAATGTTAAAAAAATCGGCTAAAATGCGGTCCAATTTAAGCCCATCTGGCTCCCGCAGTTTTAAAAAATGTTGCAATTTTCTTTCGCCACTTTAAAAAGGAATATTTTTCACAGTGTATAGGCTACTCCGATTTTTTATATATGGTAGGGTTGGGAAATTACATACAAATAAACTCGAAATTTTGATTTTAAGAGTGAGTGGCTCCCGCAGAGTAACTTTTAAACGGATTTTCAATTTTAAACACGCTTTAGAATCTATCCTTTGAACTGAAAGCTCCCACGCATTGGGTATTTTAAATTTCGAAAAAATAACGAAAAAATAAATTTTTATATCGCATTTATTTTAAAAATTCGTTTTTGTGGGTCATATTCACCCTTTAAATTACATTTTAACCCTACTTTATGCACCTTCCCTAAATGCTCTTTAAGTCAACTTTACGTCAAAAAAAGAATCACTTCGCTATTTCTTTCCGTTTTCGAGTTATCACCGAAAGTGTAGCTAAAATAAGCAAAATCTCCGTTTGGAGCCAAAATTTCGGTCTGAAATTTTTCACTTTTCACAAAATAATTAATATTTTCGAAACTATTAGTACCACCGAAACGTTTAATAGCTTAAAATTCGCACAGTCACCTCCTCCACTAAATTTCGTGATAGTTTTAATTTTCAGTTTAAAATTGCGCCGTCCAGAACTGTATTTGTACCAAAATTTTGCCAAAACTTTGCGATTTTTTTCCAAAAAAATTATTTAACCGATTTTAACCAAATATTTTTTAAAACGCGTCTATCCACAGTGTTTAGTTTTTGTAAAAATTTGAAACCGGTAACTTTTATAGTTTTCGAGAAAAAAAATAAAAACCAATTTCTCTTAAAAATATCTCAAAAATTTTTTTTTTCGAATTTTTTCAAAATCGACTCCGCAAATGAAAGATAATAAAAAATAGATGAAATGTAGTTCATCTGCCCTCTACACCCCCCCAAAAAAATTTACTCCCCAAAAACTCAAAAAAATCAATTTTTTTTTAGGTAATGTATATCGAAAAATAACTAAATTTAAAATAATTAATATCAGTAATTTGTAGAAATTTATCTGGATTGAAGTGCCACTCAAATTTTTATCTGTAATAATTATTTAATACTCGGTTAACATAATTGAAAACAATGAATGTATTGATTGATGAGTAAAAATATCGAAGCTGACAAGAAATAAGCTATTGAAATTTTTCGTTAATGAATATCATTCTTGTTTTACGGATGATTTAGCAGTAAGTGCCAAGGTTGATAAATTGCTTTTTAAGCTTTCAAGTGTCAATGAGTTTTATTCATGTATCAATGAAGATGATGGGTGGAATAATAAATCCATAAAATTATTGATACATTTTTATTAAAATTTTTGAGAAAAACGATAAATCACAAATCATCTTATTGCTTTCTATTGTTAATACAACCAACACGAGAATCTTTGATAAAAATATGATAAAATTTATGTAGCTCTTTGCTGCGAGTAATGGTATATTAATGAGAACATTTATCATACGATGTTGTCATTATAACGCAATCCTCTAGCAATATATAAACGTATGTAGATATCCAGATACGTGGCTGGAATAATAACGTGATAAGGAGATACCATCGCGTTAATTTTACATCTTGTAAATTTGCGCGGCCATAAAACTGACGTGGACATTATTTATGTCGAATAAATTGTTTATAGTAATTTTTTAACCACATTTTAAGCGAATGTACAAACCAATATATGGGGTAAAATGCTATTAACACACTCGTCAGCGTTATCATCCTAGAGCTAAAAATTGGTATGAATGTTCGGAACACTATTATAAATGAATTCTGAAAAGTCCCCATTAATCCCGTACCTGGAAAAAATTTTATTCAAGATCAAAGGTATTAAAAATGGGTTTTTCGCGTTTTTCAGCAAAACGGTAAGTTTTATCATAAAATTAGGTTAGACAAAAATTGTAGATCATATAATTATCTATAAAAAATGTCTTAATACTTTTTTTCCTAAAAGCCACCGTTTCTGAGATATAACGATTATAAAAGTTGTAATCATTATAATATGCACATTATTCGTCAGATTCATAATCGTCTAATATTCACAATAACGGGTATTGTTTTTAACCAAATTTCAAAAACCCGGTCTCGAATTAAAGGGGAATGTTTGTTTTATAATCCTGTCGAAATGGGGGCTTTTAAAGCGACGGGAAAGCTTTCAAAAGCGCACCTGAAAAAGTAAATTTTTCGTGGTTTATTTCGAGCGTCCTACGCGCCGATTTTGAAAATTCGTAGCTCCGCCGGGTTCGGAATCGAAACGACCAAATCGGACCAGCTTTTTTCTCACATCCTCATTTACTATATCCAAAATTTCCGATTCTCTTAGATTAATCCTGTAACGAGGGCGAATTTTTCTTTGATAACGTCAAAATTTCGCGTTATTTAGCGAAAAATACAAAAAGGTAATATTGCGTAGCTTTTGACTGTAAACAGAGGGAAAAAATCG
The DNA here is from genome assembly GCA_963971135.1 of Stenus bimaculatus. NCBI lineage: Eukaryota > Metazoa > Arthropoda > Insecta > Coleoptera > Staphylinidae > Stenus > Stenus bimaculatus. The sequence goes on from OZ020182.1 coordinate 1,824,987, forward strand.
CTAATGTCATTTTCATACCCATAACGGAGCAATTTTCCGAAATTTTTGGTTGTATCTCATATTCTGACGTTTGAAAATCGGGGTACAATTTTGGACATTTTTTAACGAAATTTAAAAAATCGTACCTACCAAACGAGTGGACCGATTTTAACGAAACGCGGCTTATATTGTGGCTAAAAGTACGGTTAATACCCAGAAAAATAATCGGTTTTATCCGGCGCGTCCAGCGGCGTCAGGATTTTTTTTTTCCAAAAGCGTAGAAAAATATCGATAAAAAAATGGCGCGTAAAGAAAATTGGTAGAGAAAATGGGGCCAAAACGGGACAAAAAATGAAAAATCGCTACACGTGACCTGAAAGAGGATTGATCTAACGAGGTAGATTTCAAGTTTTGAAATCTCTATCTTTTCAATTCACCTCATACCGACCTATTAAATTCAAAATTGTGTTTATTCAACCCCCAGCGACCAAAATAATCGCTGTAAGGTAACGACACATCCTATTGTCTAACTAAAATATGCGTTAGAATGAGATTTTCAAGTACCACGACGCGATGCGTTGATTTTTTTAAATTTCGAAAAAAAAAAACTAAAAATTTTAAACGCGCAAAAAACTTTCTAAAAAAATGCGATTTTTACAATTTTTTTTAACCCCCCTGCCCCTTTATCAATTTTAACGAATGGTAGCTTATCTTAAAGTTTTTTACGTAGGCTTTCACACAAAAAAAGATTCGTTTTGATATCTTTATTCGTTTAGAAGTTATGACCGAATAACCGTTGAAAATTTGAAAATTTCACTTTTGGACGAAGAAATTGCAATGAAATTTTTGATTAATCGGAAAATAATTAATTTTCGCCGATTAAAACGATTTATGGCTTATATTGACCGATATAAAAATATTTTTACTTATATTACAGCTTTAGTGATGTGTATACGTGGCGTACTTATGCATATTATGAAGATTACAACTTTTTCAACTTTTATAATCGTTATATCTCAGAAACGGTGGCTTTTAGGAGAAAAAGTATTAAATCATTTTTTATAGATAATTAAATGATCTACAATTTTTGTCTGACATAATTTTATGATAAAACTTACCGTTTTGCTGAAAAACGCATTTTTAAGACCTTTGACCTGCGCGCGTCGGTTAAACTTAAACACTCAATCACAGTGGGGGAGATCAAGGGTTGTTCCAAGCGACGCCTTAGGTATCGTACTTTAATTTGCAACTTTGGAGTGAAGATGTTTGTACATGATAAATGTACAAGCATAAATTTTGATAGGATAAATTAAGTGTAATGGATTAAAATAACGCCCATTACAAAAATCAAATTAATGCAGACATGTATAAATAATAAAGCTTCACACTGTTCATCCGCCCATTCAATTCTCCTCGTAGATTTTTCTGACACTCCAGCAGAGATGAAAACCATTCCCCCAGTAATGACCTCCATATTTTAAGATAAGATGGTATCTTATTTAATAAATTATGCGAATGGTAGTTTATGGCAGCGTTATTAATGTTTCAATTTTTATTATTTTAGTGTTGACAAAATCGAACTGCATTCGTTAAAAACTTCATAATTATTCATTAAAAAATACCAATGAATGGGGGCGCGCCGAAGGGCACCAAGATTAGAATGTCGTTCGACCAATTACAACCAAGTATAAAACTACTCTGTTCGTTAATTATTTGTGGAAAATTTCGTAACCACTCGCTTATTACATTCAAAAAAGTCGCCATTATGTATAATTATTCCTGCGAATTTTTTCTCCTCATAATGATTTGATCAAATAATATATTAGAAATGTTTTGATAAAAATTGTCAACACTTACCTTAACAGGTTTTTAATTTCCATTCATAATGCCTAACTAGAATCGATTTTCACCAAGTGATCTGTTTTAAATTCAACAACTATCCTTATCGCCGCCTTATTTGGGTTTACTGCTTTACTTGGAAATATAAATTACAATTTCACGAGATTTACAGATGTAATTCAAACCATTCGACTTAAACGATACTATTTTTATTTTATTTAAATTAAACGAAGACGACCAACAACATAAAACGCATTTATAACCAAATTTTGTAAATAAACTTAATTCAATTAAATCGCCTTTTTTAAAAAACCGCAAAAAAAGATAATAAATCACGCTTTATAAATTAAGCGATGAAGAAGCTTCTTTTATGTTGTTATAAATCTTCTGAAGGTTGACAAGTGCATCTTTTTATTATTTTAACAAACTTTTATTATTACTGTCCTCCCAACTTTAATTTATTACTAGAGTAAAGGTTTAGAAATTAAAAAGAAAGTTGCAAAAACTAGTCTGTTATGTGACGGTATGTCTTAAGTGTTTTGTTCTGGTACTTATTGGTTTATATTAATGTATATTTGTGCCTTATTTGTTGACTTGTATTGATTTCAAGCTGTGACATGTTTATTTATATTTATTACTTTAAGACAACTCTAACTAGGTTGTTAAAAGCACTTATTGTAATTCAAACGTCAAGCTATTAAATTTTTTTGTTCAAGATTTTTGAGAATAAAAAGTTTTTACACCTTTTATGTTATGATATATTTACAAATACACTGCAAATTTTTTTAAATAAAAGGCTTTTTGATTTTTCAAAATTTTTGGTTATTTTCGTGTGGAATGGGGTTTTTTGGGAACAATTTTCATCAGTCCCTTTGGCGCAGCGGATAGCGCGTTGGACTTCTAATCCAAAGGTCGTGGGTTCGATCCCCACAAGGGATGTCTTTTTATTTTAATTTTTCTAACCTAACCTTACATTAATAACTTCAATTACGCTTAACACCTAAAATGTCATAAAGTTTATTAACATTAAACGTTTTTATGTGTTTTCATTGTGTCCGAAATTTATTTTATTTAATTTTTAGAACATATTTTTTTAAATATTTTACCGAAATAACTGCGGAATTATATTTTTTAATTTTTAATATATTATTCACATTTTTAGCAATTTTTTATAATAAAAATCAAAATTATTTTTTTCAACAACCGATTTTGATTATTTTTGTGTTTAAAATCATTTATTTCTCATGTAATAAACTAAAAATAATAACTTTAATTTTTTAGTTGTAATTTTGATTTTTAGTAATTTTGAGATTTTACAATTTTTATAAAACGGCGATAAAAACGAAAAAAATAATACACAAACATTTTCAGGTTTTTAATGTGTTTTTGAAATAAAAAAATGGCTTTAAGCTCAATATAACCCAAAATAAATAAAATACAAACGATTTTAATTGCAGTTTGAACTTCAATTTAAGTAATTTTTATTTTGTTTATTCTAAATTATTATTATTATAAAAACTTTTGTTTTCCAAAGTGATAAGCCAAAAAAAATTTAATTCTGGGTTTATTTTTTTATGTAATTTTCAAATTTTGTTTATTATTAAAAACTTAGCGATAAAATCTAAAATATTTAAAAGAAAAACAAATTTAATATTTCATTAAAAAGTCAATAAATGTAGGTTTTTTATGTGCGTTTAAAATCAAAAATTGATTAAAAAATGGTGGAGTTATTAACATTTTTTTAAAATTATCAATTTTTAGGTTAAATCGCAATTTATTTCAAAATTAAAAGTCTAAGATTGTAAACTACAGTTCCAACTTTAATTTGAATAATTTTTGCATTTTTTTTAAATTGCATTTTTTAGATGAAATCGACATTTTTGGGTCCTGAAAATCGAAATTTTTTGTTTATCAACCGATTTTAATACTTTTTTAATTTTGTACATATCGTACAGATAAATTTCTAAAAGTTACTGATATTAACAAATTAAATTTTTTTAAATTTAATTATTTACATTTACATTACCTAAAAAAATTTTGATTTATTTCGGTTTTGGGGAGTAAAATTTTTTTGTTTGAGGGTGTAGAGAACAGGTGTACCCCTACATTTCATCCATTTTTTATTATCTTTTATTTGCGACGTCGATTTTGAAAAAATTCGAAAAAAAAATTTTTGGGATAATTTTAAGGCTTGAAATTTTTAATGTATATCGGTTTTTATTTTTTTTTCTCGAAAACGATGAAAGTTACCAGTTTCAAATTTTTACCAAAAGTAAACACCGTGGATAGACGCGTTTTAAAAAATATTTGGTTAAAATCGGTTAAATAGTTTTTTTGGAAAAAATTCGCATAGTTTTGGTAAAATTTTAGTACAAATACGGTTCTGGACGGCGCGATTTTAAACTGAAAATTAAAACTTTTACGGAATTTGGTGGAGGAGGTAACTGTGCAAAAATTAAGCTATTAAACGTTTCTGTGGTGTTAATAGTTTCGAAAATATTAATTATTTTGTGAAAAGTGAAAAATTTCAGACCGAAATTTTGGCTTCAAACGGAGATTTTGCTCATTTTAGCTACATTTTCGATGATAACTCGAAAACGGAAAAAGATAGCGAAGTGATTCTTATTTTGACGTAAAGTGGACTTAGAGATTTTAGGGAAGGTGAATAAAGTAGGGTTGAAATGTAATTTGAAGGGTGACTTTGACCCATAAATACGACTTTTAAAAATGCGATATAAAAAAAATTTTTGTTTCGTTATTTTTTCAAAATTTAAAATACTCCATGCGTGGGAGCTTTTGATTCAGAGAATAGATTCTAAAGTGTTTTTAAAATTGAAAATCCGTTAAAAAGTGACTCGGCGGGAGCCACTCACCCCCAAAATCAAAATTTCGAATTTATTTGTACGTAATTTCCGAACCCTACGAAATATAAAAAATCTGAGTAGCCTATACACTGTGAAAAATATTCCTTTTTAAAGTGGCGAAAGAAAATTGCAAAATTTTTTAAAACTGCGGGAGCCAGATGGGCTTAAGTTGGACCGCGTTTTACCCGATTTTTTTAACATTTTACGTTCGATTTTTTTCCAAGGTCCAGGATTAAAATTTCAAGGTGCCAATTTTTTCTCTCATAAGTAAATATCAAATAAATAAAATAAAAAATATTTCAGTATTACAGGTTGTTCCGATGAAAAGTTACGAATTTTCAAAGTCAGCGTCAAAATAGCGCGATAAAAAAAGCGTTACTCGGGGGCACCAAAACGACATAAAGAGTAAACGCATCAAAAAAACTCCCGTTTTAAGGTAAAACGTGGAGTTTAGATGAGGAATAAAGCAACCGCGATTTTTTTTTCTTCCTGCCGAACTTCTAATCGAAGCCAAAAATTTTGGTACTTTTCCGTCCGAAAAAACGGTAGAATTGTACAGTTTGCGTCTCGGGACCGTGACGTCACACCTTTGCGCCGGGAGGCTTAAAAATCGGTCACGGTAATCCCCAGGATGTTAGAATAAAATGGGCCAAATTTCTTTGCTTCCCTTTAAAATCCGACGGAGTTGCAATTTTTCAAAATTAACGCCGCCGAAAACCCGAAAAAAGGCGAAAAAAATCGACCATTTTCGGGAATTTTTTTCAAAGTGTCGGGGAGGTCCAAAAATCGGAACCGGATTTCTTAAAATCGGACGAAAAAAACCACCCTTTCGGCCGCTCCTCGCAAAAATCGTCCGAATTCAAAATTAAAATCCTTAATAGTTTTTTGAATTCGCTGCCTCATAACATACTAAAGTTTGGTGCAATTCGGGGTAAATTTTGGATACTTAGGGGATGACTCGATTTTTCGTTCGGGGTGGAATAATTTTTTTCGGGTCGGTCCAATCGAAAACATTTTTCCTAAAATTTCAACTCTACAAAAAAATAACACCTTCCCCGTTTCTTACGGTTTTAGTATTATAGAAGACAAAATAACAATATTTGATAAGGATTAAAGTAATTTATAAAAAAAACAGTCATGCTCCACTTTATAAATAAATCAATAGTAAATTAATAAATAATGTCATATTATTATTTGCATAATAAATGTAACGAAAGCATTTGCATTACATTCATAAAATAATTTACATCGAAGTCACCTCGGGCCAGTAACACCTTATCTATTACACCTTTGTTACGCATATCAAACCAAAAAATTCTAATAACCGTTTTTATAAGAGGCGGCCTATAAAATTTGATTAGGACCGAGATAATAATTGAATTTTTTAAGCAGCTTATAAATGCCACGTCATTTTTAAATTTTTAGATGCGATCTAATTACTACTGGTCATTGAACTAAAAAAAATCACTTTTAGAAAATGACTGATTAAAAATTTAATGCCTTTATTTATTGATAACCATCTACCGCAGAGCACGATGGATTTTATTACCTAAAAATCATAAACTATTTTTATCAGATTGAATTTTACAATCCAAATTAGAATGGAACAATTAAATTTATTATGTTAATTATTTTATGATACCATAAAATTAAATCGTGATCGACTAAAATCATGATTATAAAAATGAATAGTAATTTGTGCAAGTAAAGGAAGTGGTTTATTTAACTGACAGTAAATAGACATGTAAGTATAGTTTTTGCACTGTTGAACATATTACCTCATTTGGTTTCAAATACTGCATCTCAACCATCAACCATTCAACCATTCAACCACAATGTTAACAAGTTGGTATGTGCATAACATCGATCGAATAAATTCTTATGCAAAGTATAATTTCATCCAGAAAATGTTTAATATAAAAACAGCTTAATTATAGAACATTTTTATGGTATTTATGAGGTTCTAAACGTATAAACAAAATGGTGGAATTTATTTTTAAACGAGATTTATTATAAATTTTATTCGAATTATGTTGAAAGTTGTAACAAGGTAAGGAATATAACTAAAAATCAGTAGGCCTAATTTAAATATAAATGTGTATTTAAATCACCATTTTTAATCGCCCATTTTCTGTGGACCTCATAAATTTCATTAACATCGATAATGCGGCTCGTGTTTAATTAGCTTATTTTTAAAGGAAATGAAGGCTATAATAATAAATTTAAAAAACCATAACGTGAAATCACATAATAACATTGTCTCGAATTTTTGAGGAGGGTAATTTAAGAACACTCGTGAAAGTTTCTTCTTAATTTCATAAAACATTAAATGATCTTATTGCAGATTTAATGGTTTTTATGTAAGTACATCTACTTTGAACGAGTACAAGGTGAAACATGCGTAATTCTAAGTACTCTACGAAATCATTTTTTATCTCCTGTCTTCAGATCAATTGGAGCAAACTTAATTCAAAATTTGTTTCATTTCATCCTCACCACAGGAGGTTTATTTAGATAAAGGATTTAATTTGGACTAAAATGTTAAGACCACCATAGTTTTTTTTATTTATCAAAATAAACGCGAAAAATCTACAAAATGTCATATTTTTGCAAGTCCCTTTGGCGCAGAGGATAGCGCGTTGGACTTCTAATCCAAAGGTCGTGGGTTCGATCCCCACAAGGGATGACTACTTTTTTAAAAAAACGGAAAATTTAACATTTATTTAACCTTTTATTAATCCAACAATAAGACTAAAACCAAATTTCATTCGAGAAAATTTTTTTTCTATTTGGCGTACCAAAAAGCTTGGACTCCTTAATGGATCACAATTTTTATGTAGATTACAAGAACATTGATCACAATTCTTATCCGTCGAGTTTTGAGAAATTAAAAAAAAAATAATTATACTGAAATAAGTATTATCGTTTCAATAATTTTGATTTTCTAAGAACCTGCCAAATGTTAAAATTACAAAAATCTAAAAATTACACTAAAATTTCAAATTTTTTTTTACATTTACACTACGGGATAATAAAAATTTTTAGATATAAAATGAAAAAGAATCATTAAAATTCGAAAAAAAAATTGGTGTAGTAAGCTATGGTGATATTAGTGAACCAACACAACTACTGATGGAATCCTATGGTTTTTGGAACTTCCAACAACACAACGACGTACCAAACTTTAGGAATGTGTTTCTAGACCTTGTTTTCTCCAACGTGGATAATGTTTCTACATCTACTTCTATGGACTTAATCTCTAACATTAGTGAACACCATTCGGCCTATGAAATTACTTTATTTAATGATATAAGTGATGATCTTAATTACGTTGAATATGCTAACTACATTGCAATTAAGGATTGGATATGTTCAATTAACTGGGACCGTATGTTTTCATTTGGAAATGTAGAGGAAAAATGGCTGCACATGCAGTTTATAAATCCTCTGGCGAATATACAGGGTGTCCTGTTCGGGATTCACTAAACGTCAAGGTTAAAGAGTAGAGCAAATTTTATCAAGAAAAAACCAAAAAAGTAGGAATATATCTTTTATGGTTTGAAAGTTACAAGGGTTTGAATTTGGCATGCCAGAAATCAGTAAATGATTAATAGTTGCTTAAAAACTTATTAAAAAGATTTTAAAAAAATATAATTTTAAAGCTGAAAGTATCCTCTTTCCATTAGTAACAATGATAAAACACAATTCGTTTATCAAGTATTAAAAAAAAAATCGAAAAGAAAAAAATCCATAAAAAATTGTTTTTTTTTTAGCAGTTTCTGAAGATTTTCTCCAAGATATGACTTATTAAGGGCGTGTTTTTTTCTAAAATTCGTTAAATTCTTTAAAAATTGTGAAAAATTTTGAAACCCTAACTCTTTTAATGCACTTACTAGAGGCGTACTTTTTAAACTACAGCGTTTTGAAAATTGCAGAAATTTAGAAAACTTGAAAAATTCATATTTTTTTCTAAATTTTTTCGAATTTATATTACTGATAGGTTATATTTATAGATTTCGGTCTGCTGATTACGGAGAACTAAACAAATTTGAGCTACGACCACTGGTTTAGAAACTACACCCGTTTTTATGGCCACCAAAAAATTATAGAGAAGGATCTCCCCTTTGCTTTAAAACTGAAAAATTTAAAAAAAATTTTTTCGTGATTTTTTGATTTTATCTTATAGATTTGGGTTCGCTGATAACGAATCAACCATTGTTAACGCGATCCCACGCGTACTTTTTAAATTACAGCGTTTTGAAAATTGCAGAAATTTAGAAAATTTGAAAAATTCATATTTTTTTCTAAATTTTTTCGAATTTTATATAACTGCTAGGTTATATTTTTAGATTTTGGTCTGGTGATTACGGAGAACTAAAAAAATTTGAGCTACGACCACCAGTTTAGAAGCTACACCCGTTTTTATGGCCACCAAAAAATTATAGAGAAGGATCTCCCCTTTGCTTTAAAACTGAAAAATTTTAAAAAAATTTTTCGTGTTTTTTTGATTTTATCTTATAAATTTGGGTTCGCTGATAACGAATCAACTATTGTTAACGCGATCCGACTCGAACTTTTTAAACTACAGCGTTTTGAAAACTGCAGAAATTTAGAAAAAATTAAAAATTCATATTTTTTTCTAAATTTTTTCGAATTTTATATAATTGATAGGTTATATTTATAGATTTCGGTCTGCTGATTACGGAGAACTAAAAAAATTTGAGTTACGACCACCAGTTTAGAAGCTACACCCGTTTTTATGGCCACCAAAAAATGATAGAGAAGGGTCCCCCCTTTGCTTTAAAAATGAAAAATTTTGAAATTTTTTCTCGCGATTTTTTGACATTATCTTATAGATTTGGGTTCGCTGATGACGAATCAACCATTGCTAACGCGATCTGACGCGTACTTTTTAAACTACAGCGTTTTGAAAATTGCACAAATTTAGAAAATTTGAAAAATTCATATTTTTTCTAAATTTTTTTGAATTTTATATAACTGATAGGTTATATTTATAGATTGTGGTCTGCTGATCACGGAGAACTAAAAAAATTTGAGCTACGACCACAAGTTTAGAAGCTACAGCCGTTTTTATGGCCACCAAAAAATGATAGAGAAGGGTCCCCCCTTTGCTTTAAAACTGAAAAATTTTGAAATTTTTTTCGCGATTTTTTGACATTATCTTATAGATTTGGGTTCGCTGATAACGAATCAACCATTGTTAACGCCATCCCACGCGTACTTTTTAAACTACAGCGTTTTGAAAACTGCAGAAATTTAGAAAAATTCATTTTTTTTTCTAAATTTTTTCGAATTTTATATAATTGATAGGTTATATTTATAGATTTCGATCTGCTGATTACGGAGAAGTAAAAAAATTTGAGCTACGACCACTGGTTTAGAAGCTACACCCGTTTTTATGGCCACCAAAAAATGATAGAGAAGGGTAATAGATAAGAAAGACCAATGTTTTTGTCTGGTAGATCTAAATGTTCTTATTTCTTCAAGAGCTTCCAAATTAACATCTTGTCCTTCAAAAACATCATTCTTCTCAACTTCATCATCACAACCCTCTTCTTCATCTTCATCATAGTTCCGTTTTGAAGTAGAAGCAGTTCCATTAAGCACAATATATCTTTTTTTAACTGCACGTCGAAGTATAGTATTTATGTTTAAATCGGATCGATTTTCTTTCGCACTATCGGCTGAGATAATCAATTCAGAACTGCTAACTTCTAATTGATTATTCGGAGTTGAAATTAAAAAATCATTCAAACTTTCAGTTTCTAAAGTTCCCTTTGAATGGTCTATTGAAGGAACTAAGGAAGAATCAAAATATGAATGTTTCTTAAAAGATTGAGGTATCATATAAATTTCTTCTAAAGACTTGTTCTTAGGAAGAGTACCTAAAACAGCGGCAGCATTTCCCCTTTGAATAGCAATGCTTATTCGTTGAACAAGAAATGAAAAAGACCTAGGATCTTTAGTCAAATTTTCTATTCTTTTGCCAATGTCTTTAATGAATTTTAAACCAGTAGAACCCCAAACTCCAAATATTTCTATACTGACTGGGTAAAACAGAAAAATTTTCTCAATATATTTTGATTTTTTTGTTTTTTCCCCGATCAAAGCAGCAGCACCAGAAGAAATAGAAGAAGATTTTAAATGAGACGTGACCATAGTGTCTACACAAGTAAAGTCCCAAACAGCTGACTTGCCGAAACACCAAGGAATCAAGGTCATTCCATCAGGTCTCTTACCATCATCCCTACTAAAGATTCTAAAATAGATGGTACATCTGCAGAAGAAAATGCTCTTTTAATTAATTCATTAACTTCACTGTGACGAGATAATCTTCCAGCGCTAAATTTACAACTTAATCCATGTAAACCATTTTCATGTACAGTCGAGCCACATGAACAAGTATGTTCAATACATAATGAAGAACCAAGACGGAGACCTATAGCAATTCTAAATGAATCGTTATCAAGAAGGGTACCCAAAGATGAAACTGGTAAAGCATGTAGCCAGGCACCTGATTCTTTAAAAGACAAAGCATTTAAACGTGCTTTTTTAAATGAATCATCAGACGAACACTTAAATTCATTAAATGTAATATCCAAAAGAGGAATATCCCACGCTTTTCAGAAGCATCAAGATATTTTTTGGTTTTTGAATACCAAAGATGTTCACCTTCAACCAAATTAATATCAGGAACATCTTTAAAAACTGGAGGCAAAGTGTCATCAATTTTCTTCAATGTTAAAGATGAAGCAAGACGAATTCCAAGACCTCCATAACGTACAGGCAACGTTGCTTGAATCCACATTTCTTCTGTTAAATAATTGTTAGTGATTCTGGTGTCTGATCAACGATTTACATTTTAACTTTGATAAATGTTTTCATATGACATTTTATCGATTGAAAGCATTGATCCCTTTTGAATTTAAAATTGTCGATTAAAGATCTGGGTATAACCTTTGATAGAAAGCTTTCTTTAGCCATATTTTAAAAATCGCATTTTCTTGTTTTTTCAAGATAGCGTTGGAACGATGCGATATTCAATTTTTTTGTAAATGGATTATTAATATTCGAAAAAATCTCTACAACTTTGTCCATTTAAGCGACTTTCTATCTCCAATAATAACAAAGATACCCATACAGTCCAACGTCAAATGGGACACCCTGTAGATGGTAATTTCTGCACTTTTACTGCTAAATTAACATGTAAAATTATTATAATAAAATTTATGTATAAAGGGATTAATAAAATAAAAAAAAAAAAAAAAATTTCGATTTTTAGAACACTATCGTAGAAGATTTTGAAACTATTAGTGTTTGGAAAAATAGTTTGATCATTTGTTTATACGTTGAATAAATTTTGAGCAAGAACAGTACCTTGTGGAACACCATTCCTGTGAATTCTAAATTTGATTGAGTTTTGTTGGTTTGAACGTGCTTTTGAACTTGAAAAATAAAAGAGTATAAAAATAATATTTTGATGTCTTGAAGCGTTTTATTTTAATAACTCGTTAAAAAAGGTAATAAATAAGGTCTGCCTGCCTGATGGTCATGTTGCATATTAAGTAAGTATGGCAACTGGCAGCCAGTGAAATATTTCTGGTATCGATTATCGAAGCCAAAAAAAAGGATGAAGTGAATACTTCAATACGTCTTTATTTCTTGTACGAAAAATATAATAAATCACCTGCTATCAATCCTGAAGATCATTACTATAATTTATAGGAAATTTCATTATCTTTGAGTTGATTGGGTGGTGGACGATTTTGGTTGTTTATCGTAGATTGTTTTTGCTCATAATTATAGTAATAAATAATAATGTGACTTATTGATCAATATCGTGCCTCAGGCCCATGGCACTGATCTATATTAGGGATACCTCATACATACCACATATACACCACATACCAGCAAAGATTTTAAGTCGAAAAAGAAAGTAAGTTAACAAGCTTAATTTAAGTTATTAAATAAATATTATCATAATTTCAATTAAATGAGGCCTCAACATGCAACTTTTAATATTTATATAACCTTTATTTTGGCTTCATTAATAATGCATCAGTTGTGGCCGTGAGAATCATTAAAAGTAAACACTTTGTTAATTAATTACTAAATACCCTTAAATATTTTAAATTTATTTTGCAACTAAACCGCGGGTAGGGAAATCTCAAAATTACATATTATTGCTCCTTAATTATAGCGTGTGTCTTTTTTGAAAATATTTTGCATATGTATAGCGTGTAATGAACGAATTTACCAAAAAGCACTGTTATTATGCGAACATATCGAACTCATAAACATGTAAATTGGATTTCATTAATGCAAAAGTTATTTCAACGCCGCCAGTAAATATAAACTTTTATCCTGAATTTAATGTTGTTATTATTCTAATTTGAAGAAAATTTAAAAAAAACACCAAGGAAAGTTGTGACTGTTGCAATTAGTAACGTTGGTATGAATAATAAAACTGATCAAAGATAAGTTAAGATAAATGATTGTACTTAAAGTTAAAGCAGTCGTTATCTGACTTTAAGATAATTTTGCATCTCACCTTTTTCTTGACAATTGATTGTATGTTTACACGTTTGATTTGCATAATTTGAAACCCATGTTCATTAAATCATTAAACACATCAAAAAGACCACACACAGAGATACATTGAGAAAATACAGTGTCATCAGTAAAAACTAAAACGAAGTACCTTGCCTTAATTCTTGAAGATTTTTTAATATAAATTAAATAAAGAAGAGGTCCTAGAATAGAACCTTGAGGAACATCTGTTTTTGTATATACAACGATCCAGCGCTGCAAGGAAATTTCTGGAGCTTATTTGCAAATTATGACGAAATAACTGATAATTAATGCGAATCCCTAGAGGAAAAATTGTCAAAAATCATGAAATCGCGCATTAATTCTGCAGTCATAACTCAAGTTTCCCTCGTTAGATTTTCAATTTTTTTCAGATTTATAATCTAAATTGATTAGGCTACATCCTGCCAGTAAATTACCTTCTGCAACCTAACAGAAAATTAATTAGAGGGGTCCAAAGTTAAGATACTTTTAGATCATTATAATTTTTTTGTACATTCTCCAATTTTTTGTCCTTCTAGCAAGAATTAAAGAAATGACTTCTAAATCATCTACAAAAAAAATTATACAAAAATGCTGTTCGTTGTAGCTTTTATGACTACAGAATTAAACCACTATATTTTCCGTTTAGGAAATTGTTCTTAATGAGAATCTGGTGTGATGGGTTTGAAATTCGGATATCAAATTTAATGTTGTGGGTTGAGTCTGATACACTAAACATTTTACATGGAACCAAAGAAAAAATATTTTGGAGTTCAGTTGGGAGTATTCAATTTACAGACCCATTTTTTCCAATCCAGTGTCCAGGTAGCCAATTATTTAAATATTGTATATTGTCCAACAATCAGGACTTCATCTTGCTGAAGCCACAGGTCTTTTTTTGTCACTAGGTCAACATTTTCCAACAATAGGTTTCCATCAAAAATGAGAGTTACCTATTATAATTCGTGCCAAAATATTTAAGGACCAATTATTTTGTATAGAATATACAGGGTGTCCCGGAATAACTGTGACAAATTTTTTGTGGTGATAGAGGAAGTAAAAATAAGCATTTTTGACCAATAAAATATTATCCGGAAATGCTTCCTTAAAAAGTTATACCACTTCAAAAATTTAAAAAAAAAAAAATTTTTAATAAAATAAATATTATAAGAGATATTAATTTGAAATTTTGACCAAAGTTTTTTCACATAAGGATACACATTTTCGACCAATAAGAGTTTAAAAAATGTGTTCAGCGGCGTTACATGTGGGGGTCACCAATTTTTTTTGATCGTATCTTTTGTTTCTTTGCGTTTTTGACAATTTTAAAAGTACTAAAATAATCCTTGATCAATGTTTTACAGAAAAAGTACTCTTATTGTATTTAGCATTAGTATGGTTTTTAACATTTTTAATTATCTCTAGCGGTTACAAAATTTGAAAATACGACTTCGTTAATTTTTTAAACCACTAAAATAAATAACTTAATTTTTTTAAATGCCCTTAATTATCTAAATTCATGTGGCTTTAACTAGGATATTTAAATTTTGTGTTATCATGTACGGTTATAAAATAGCGGGCGTTTAAAATCGTAATTTTAAGAAAAATCAAATTGACGTGTTAATAAATATTTTTTTGTAGATCCAATTTTGGAAATAGAAAAATTAGATAAATAGTTTTGTAAACTAAAGTAAATTAGCTTTAATATGGTTTTTAAAATTTGTAATTACTTCTAGTGGTTACAAAATTACAGACGTTTAAAAATACGACTTCGTTTTTATAAAAAAATTTATATAAGAATTGGTAGACATTTCAAAAATATTTTTTTAAACCACTAAAATAAACAACCTAATTTTTTTAAAAATACCCAGAATTATCTAAATTCACGTGGCTTTAATTAGGATTTTTCAATTTTGAATTATTGTATACGGTTATAAAATTGCGGACGCTTATAAACGCAATTTAAAAAAAAATCAAGTTAAAGCGTTAATAAATATTTATTTTCAGGCTCAGTTTTTGTAATAAATAAATAAGCTAATTATTTTTGTAAACTACAATAACTTAGCTTTAATATGGTTTTTAAAATTTTTAATTATCTCTTGTCGTTAAAAAATTACAAACGTTTAAAAATACGACTTGGTTTTTATATAAGAATTGGTAGACTTTTGAAAAATAATTTTTTAAACCACTAAAATAAACGCCTAAATTTTTAAAAAATACGCTTAATTATCTTAATTAACGTGGTATTAATTAGCATTTTTTAGTTTTAAATTATCATGTACGATTATAAAATAGCGGACATTTAAAAACGCAATTTTAAGAAAAATCAACTTGAAGTTTTAATAAATAATTTTTTCTAAACCCAATTTTTCGAAAAAAAATTTGAGATAAATATTTTTGGAAACTACAATAAATTAGCTTTAATATGGTTTTTAAAATTTGTAATTATCACTTGTGGTTACAAAATTATAAGCGTTTAAAAACTCCACTTCGTTTTATGTAAGAATTGTAGACTTTACAAAAATAATTTTTTAAACCACTAAAATAAAATCCTAAAATTTTTGAAAAATACTCTAAATTACCCGTATTAACATGGATTTAATTAGGATTTTTAAATTTTGATTTTTAATGTGTGGTTATAATATGGCGGACGTTTAAAATCGCAACTTTTAGAAATATCGTGATTTATCGACTTTAAAGTAGTCGTATTTTTTTAAAGCTTTTGATGTAAACTTTGTATGCACTTTGAACGCCAAAAAATGATATTTCCACTGAAGCTAGATTTACAAAATCAGTTTTATTATAAAATTTAGACAATTTCCCGTAAAATAGGAATATTTTTTTTGAAAATTTTTCTTTAAAAATATACATTTTTGGTGCGTTACAATTGTTTTAAAAGTTAAATATTTTTATGATTTTTGCGATTCCTATATATTTTTTTAATATCAATATTTTTATTAGAGTATGCTTTCAATCATAAAAAAGTAATTAGGTAAAAAGAAAATCCAAAGTATACTTGATTAAAATTAAAAAACTAACAAAACAAGAAAGAAATTATATAGGGTGTTCCACAAAATTCATAAAAAATTTAAAATTTAAAACTTGCTGTAACTTTTATGGAAGCCGATTTTTTATTTGTTCAGAATGGCATCTACTTTTTTTGAAAAACCTGGTATTTTAAAAAATGTAAAAATTTTGGCTTTGAAATATTGAAATTTTTTTGTCAAAATTTTAAACCAAAATTGTTATTTGTTTTTGAGCAATGATTCTTTTTTTCGTTTAAATGGCAATATACAGGGTGTTTCTGAAGAAGTGCCGAATAATCTAGAAATAGGTTTTTGGACCAATTTTAAGAAAAAAAGTAGGACTAATTTTTTTTTCGCTAAAATGCTCCATTTCAGAAATGCAGGGCATTGAAGTTTCCTCATTTTTTTTATAATTTCATTTTTTTGCATATTCTTTTTCAGACTCTTAATTAAACTTGTATTCTTCAAAACATTCCTAATTTTATCTAATACTGCACAGAAATAATAGTTATTTATGCACCTAGGTAGTAAAGTGACTGATTTTAATCCCGACGATGTTTTGTTTCCCGAGGCAAAGCCGAGGGAAACAATCAGAGGAGGGATTAAATTCACTTTACTACCTCGGTGCATATAGAATTTTTTGCACTTTTTTAATAGGTAAAAGTTTCCACAATAATTTAATTATATGGCTATCGCTGTGACTAATATCGGTTGTCATCGGACGGCGACGGATATTTTTATTCGCCCGTCATAATGATTTATACAGCAATTTTCATAAAATATAGATAATTATAATTATTGTAATTGATTTTATAAATTTAAAACAATAATAATTAACTTCACAATAAATAAAGTAGGTAAGTTTTGATGCAGGAATAAAGTTTACCAAGTTTAAAAGATTTTGCCACATTTACAGATCTAACTAATTGATTGAATCGATTCTGTGTACACTTAAAACACCTTTAAATTTAAAATTTAGTATCAATCTATAAAATAATAAACCGTACATAATACAATCCCCGACCCCAGAATAAAAATCAAGTTCCCTTCCAAACCAAACCAAATAAATTTATTAGAGGTTAGAATTCACTCAATATATTGGTGGCGTTTAGACTAGACTGAAGTTTGCAACGATTGTGATTTCGCGGCAAATTCAGACAAATTACAAGATTTTGACTAATTTTAATTTTTAATGACAAGTTACGTGAGCGGGAGTAAAGTGATGACAAATGACGTGGGAGGGAGTAAAGTAATGACAAGACAGGGAGTAAAGTAAAATTTGACAAGAGACAGGAAATGTGACGTTTTAGTCTCTATCAATGAGGACTAAACTAGCTCATTATATATAGAAAGTGCAAAAAATAATTTAATTTAATTTTGTAGACATTTAGATATTTGAAGTGGTTTATTTTATCCCATAACTTCTAAACGTATTAAGTTATCAAAAAGGTTAAAGAGAGCAAAAAGTTAAAAAAACGTGTACAAAAGTGAATACTTAATTTTTTTCTTTACTATGATGTTGTACAAAAAAGTTAAAGAGGGTTCAAAAGGTTAATTCGCCCGAAAAACTTCACCCTAACTTTTTTTTGAAAATTTGCTAATTCATCTGAAGGCGGCTGTCAATAATATTATTATTAAAAATGTAGATTTTAGGTTAAAATATTGAAAAAAATGAGCAAACTTCAATGTCCTGCATTTCCGAAATGGAGTATTTTAGCGCAAAAAATTATTCTTACTTTTTGTCTTAAAATTGGTCCAAAAACCCATTCATAGATTATTCTACACTTGTTCAGAAACGCCCTGTATAAGTGAATACCCATGAAATGTTATACAAAATGTCATAATATACTGGGTGTTCCATTTAAAAAAATTTAGTCCGCCGGCTTGGAATGGACACTCTATATATTATTAAAAGTATTGTTTATGTTGAAAACCGCACTTCATTCAGTTTAAACAAATAATTAGATAACAAAGGAGTCATTGATGAAAAGAACATTAACATTACTTGCAAGAAAGTAGGTACTTATCGTTTAACGTGGTATTATTCTATCAATAGCGAATAAATCAATTTATGACATCTGAGTTGCACTATTCATTTATCCAGGAGCAATTATTTTTAGTACCTTGTCGAACATTATGAATAGCTTTCAATCATAATTACAACTCGGAAAAGTTAATTATCACCTAGTAGTAATGTTTATACAAAAACACAACAAAAATACCTAATTTCTAATTGTAATTAAAGCTAATTAATTAAATTACATAAATTAAGAAACAATTATCGTTTAATTAAATTCAAGTGCAAATTATCAATTAATAAAATGTTAATTAAAACATAAATTATTGAAAATATCTTTTTGTACACTTAAAAGGATTTATAAGTGCAATGAAACCAAAAACATTCTTTTAATGTGATGTTTTTATTTGGGTTACGTTTCTTATCCAACGTTGACATTACTCCCATACGTGCAGTAATGCAATAATCACTTTTTTAAATAAAAATAAATTTTGGTGCAATTAATTTTAATTACGAGTAAATCACCTGTAAGTCTTAGAAGTTATTGCAAAAATTCAGCCTTGAAAAGTTAAAAAAGGTAAATGGTGCTAAGAAAATTGATTCAACAAAAATTCCTAATTAGTAATTTGATTTAAATAAATTAATTAGTAATTTAATAAAATTGCGTAAGAGAAAGATGAGATAAAGACGGGTTTTAAGTAATTACTGTTTTAATTAGAAAATGATATTTAATTGCATCCATTCTAAAGTTCTAATTGCTTCGAGTGTAATTAATCGAAAGAAATCGTATGGAAATTACATAACGCTCGTGCTAACTAACATATTACCTTTTGTGGTTTGCCACATTTGTTTAACGCATACATATTTTAGTTAATATGTATTAAACACGATTTAATTAATTTAGCCTGATGAGTTTAAAAAAATTTATTTTCCTGACAGGTTAAATTATGTGCGAAGAGGTGAGAATTTGAAATTAAAATTAGCAAATTTCCAATGTTTAGGTCAAGTAGTGAAATTATTTAAGCCCACATTATTTTTTTAAGTGATTTTCACTTCAGTAAATTTATTTGTTTGGTTTATCATTACGACGAGAGATGATGGTAGATACTAATGATGACTATTGATTAGTTGTTGTATCATTGTTAAATTCTATTTACGACGTTAATTCACTTGAAAATAATTTTAATAAATGAAGAAGCCCAACAAAGCTATTCATGATGCCTATCATTTTTTTAATCCTTGATTTTATTGACACGCTCATTAAAGGATTAAAAAAAAAACATTCCGTAGATGGTATCGAAATTTAGTTGAATCAATTTTAAATCCAAAGAAAATTTTTTATATTTACATCTCGAAATAATAAAAACTTTTAGGTCCAAAATAAAAAAATATTCATTAAAATCCGAGGATAAATAAAAAAGTTATCCAAAAATTTCAGAATAAATGGATTAAAATCAAAATTTAATTTAAAACAATTGCAAAAATTAATCAAATTAAAGTTGGAACTGTAATTTAAGCTTTTGTAATGTGTTTTACAATTTGAAAGGGTAAAATATTGGAATAAATTGCGATTTAACCTAAAAATTGATAATTTTAATTAAAACTTTTTCAAAAAACGTTAATAACTCTACCATTTTTTTACAAATTTTTGATTTTAAATGCACGTTAAAAACATACATTAATTGACTTTTTAATGGAATATGAAACTTATTTTTATATTAACTATTTTAGATTTTATCGCTAATTTTCTAAGAACCTACAAAATTTCAAAACAGCAAAAAAATAAAAATTATTGCTAAAATTATTTTTTTGACTTTTCACATGAAAAATAAAGTAATAACAGGTTTTATGCACAAATTAAACAAGAATTACAAAAATTGCTTGATAAACAAAAAAGTTATGCAAAATTTCGAATTTCACGAACCAAAAATGTTGATTTTTAAAATAAAATTGTATGTTAAAAAATTTGCAAAGATTATTGAAATTAAAGTTTCATGCTTCATTTTACAATCTTAATCTTATTATTTTGAATTAAATTTCGATTTTACCCAAAAATTGATTATTTTAAATAAAAGTTTTTCAAAAAACGTTAATAACTCCACCATTTTTTTACCAATTTTTGATTTTAAATCCACATTAAAAACATACATTAATTGACTTTTTAATGGAATATGAAACTTGTTTTTATATTAAATATTTTAGATTTTTTCGCTAATTTTCTAAGAACCTACAAAATTTCAAAACAACAAAAAAATAAAAATTAATGCCAAAATTATTTTTTTGACTTATCACATGAAAAATAAAGTAATAACAGGTTTTATGAACAAATTAAACAAGAATTACAAAAATTGCTTGATAAACAAAAAAGTTATGCAAAATTTCGAATTTCACGAACCAAAAATGTTGATTTCATCTAAAAAAAATGGTTTAAAATAAAAATGTATGTTAAAAAATTTGCAAAAATTATTCAAATTAAAGTTTCATGCTTCATTTTACAATCTTAATCTTATTATTTTGAAATAAATTGCGATTTTACCCAAAAATTGATTATTTTAAATAAAACTTTTTCAAAAAACGTTAATAACTCCACCATTTATTTACCAATTTTTGATTTTAAATACACATTGAAAACCTACAATAATTGACTTTCCAATGGAATATGAAACTTGTTTTTATATTAAATATTTTAGATTTTATCGCTAATTTTCTAAGAACCTACAAAATTTCAAAACAACAAAAAAATAAAAATTATTGCCAAAATTATTTTTTTGACTTATCACATAAAAAATAAAGAAATAACAGGTTTTATGCACAAATTAAACAAGAATTATTAAAATTGGTTGATAAACAAAAAAGTTATGCAAAATTTCGAATTTCAGGAACCAAAAATGTTGATTTCATCTAAAAAAAATGGTTTAAAATAAAAATGTATGTTAAAAAATTTGCAAAAATTATTCAAATTAAAGTTTTATGCTTCATTTTACAATCTTAATCTTATTATTTTGAAATAAATTGCGATTTTACCCAAAAATTGATTATTTTAAATAAAACTTTTTCAAAAAACGTTAATAACTCCACCATTTTTTTACCAATTTTTGATTTTAAATCCACATTAAAAACATACATTAATTGACTTTTTAATGGAATATAAAACTTGTTTCTATATTAAATATTTTAGATTTTATCGCTAATTTTCTAAGAACCTACAAAATTTCAAAACAACAAAAAAATAAAAATTATTGCCAAAATTATTTTTTTGACTTATGACATAAAAAATAAAGAAATAATAGGTTTTATGCACAAAATTAAATAAGAATGATTAAAATTGGTTGATAAACAAAAAAGGTATGCAAAATTTCAAATTTCAGGAATAAAAAATGTCGATTTCATCTAAAAAAATGGTTTAAAATAAAAATGTATGTTAAAAAATTTGCAAAAATTATTCAAATTAAAGTTTCATGCTTCATTTTACAATCTTAATCTTATTATTTTGAAATAAATTGCGATTTTACCCAAAAATTGATTATTTTAAATAAAAGTTTTTCAAAAAACGTTAATAATTCCACCATTTTTTTACCAATTTTTGATTTTAAAACCACATTAAAAACATACATTAATTGACTTTTTAATGGAATATGAAACTTGTTTTTATATTAACTATTTTAGATTTTATCGCTAATAACCTACAAAATTTGAAAACAACAAAAAAATAAAAATTATTGCCAAAATTTTTTTTTTGACTTATCACAAGAAAAATAAAGAAATAACAGGTTTTATGCACAAAATTAAACAGGAATTATTAAAATTGGTTGATAAACAAAAAAATTATGCAAAATATCGAATTTCAGGAACCAAAAATGTCGATTTCATCTAAAAAAAATGGTTTAAAATCAAAATAAAATTTAAAAAATTTGCAAAAATTATTCAAATTAAAGTTTCATGCTGTATTTTACAATTTAAATTTTTTTATTTTGAAATAAATGGGGATTTTACCCAAAAATTGATTATGTTAATTAAAACTTTTTCAAAAAACGTTAATAACTCCACCATTTTTTTACCAATTTTTGATTTTAAATACACATTAAAAACCTATATTAATTGACTTTTTAATGGAATATGAAACTTGTTTATATATTAACTATTTTAGATTTTATCGCTAATTTTCTAAGAACCTACAAAATTTCAAAACAACAAAAAAATAAAAATTATTGCCAAAATTATTTTTTTGACTTATCACATGAAAAATAAAGAAATATCAGGTTTTATGCACAAATTAAACAAGAATTATTAAAATTGCTTGATAAACAAAAAAGTTATGCAAAATTTCGATTTTCGGGAACCAAAAATGTCTATTTCATCTAAAAAAATGATTTAAAATCAAAATGAAATTTAAAAAATTTGCAAAAATTATTCAAATTAAAATTTCATGTAGTATTTTACAATCTTAACCTTTATATTTTAAAATAAATTCCGAATTTGTCCAAAAAATGATTATTTTAATTAAAAATTTTTCAAAAAACATTAATAACTCCACCATTTTTTTACCAATTTTTGATTTTAAGTGCACTTAAAAAACCTACATTAATTGACTTTTCAATGGAATATGAAACTTGTTTTTATATGAAATATTTTAGATTTTTTTGCTAATTTTCCAAGAACCTACAAAACATAAAAATTACTGTAAAAAATTATTTTTTTGACTTATTACATGAAAAATAAGGAAATATCAGGTTTTATGCATAAAATTGCTTGATAAACAATAAATTTATGCAAAATTTCGATTTTCAAGAACCAAAAATGTCAATTTAAAAAATTTGCAAAAATTACTCAAATTAAAGTTTCATGATGTATTTTACAATCTTAGCCTTTTAATTTTAAAATAAATTGCAATTTAACCTAAAAATTGATAATTTTAATTAAAATTTTTCAAAAAACGTTAATAACTCCACCATTTTTTGACCAATTTTTGATTTTAAACACACATTAAAAACCTACATTCATTGACTTTTCAATGGAATTTTAAACTTGTTTCTACTTTTAATATTTTAGATTTTATCGCCAATTTTTTAAGAACCTACAAAAATTTAAAATTAGAACCAAAAATAAAAATTAGTTTTATGCACAAAATTAAGCAAGAATAAAATAGGCGATTTTCTAAGAACATGTTAATAAAATTTTATGAGGAAATTTAATAATTCCTGGTGCGTTAGAATTATTATAACTTGGGTGTGTAACAAGCTGAGATTGCTTAAAAATAAAATTATGTAAAAAATATGTAAAGTAAGTTCAAACATTCGTTTCGGTTCATTCTACCTCCTACCATGATCTCCTGGTGTGAAAAAGCTAAAGGTGATATCATATCACATAAATCAAATGGAATTATAAGAGTAAACACAATTTAATTTTTTGTAGATAAAACGTGGTTTTTGTGCAATTTTTACCTACATTATTTTAAAACAATAGGATTTGGAAGAAAAAAATGGCGTCATGATTAAAATTGTAATAACTAAATCAAAGAGTTGATGAAGTGTAATTAATTTTTTGATTCTTTCAAATCAAACATTTTGACAGACGAGTTAAAGCTTAGAGCAATAAAAATTTTGATCATAAATCAAAAATACATTCTAATTAAGCCATACGATTTTTTAATTACAACCATGACAATTTAAATTAAATTTTTAAAAGCATTGTCATCATGATGATCGCTAATGGTGATCAACAGTCATCACCTGAAATTAAATTAAAAACTTTCTCGAATGAATTTATACTTATTTCGTATAAAAATGATTGTGTTGCTCAAAACCTGCAATTAGCCCCCATTACCATAATTACACCATGACATCACACATAAATAAACTCAATTTATGTAGATAATACTCCTAGGAGTTACCTTCACCTTTTATTTTCGATCATTTGATTAAATGCATGGAAAGTAATTGTAAAAAAAATTGCACATAAATTCATCGTGACTTATAAGCAATGCGAAAATTTATTTTGGGAACACAATTACAGGTTTAAATCGGTTGAATGGAGAAATGAATATCTGATTACACCAAAAATACTTTATGTTTTTATCGTTTTACCAAAATAGGAGCTCATTAAAATATAATAAGCCAATTAAAATCAGGCCAAAATAAATGCTAACAATGCTTTTCGGTCAATTGGAATTTCTTGACCACTAATTTGGGTTAAAAATTAAAAAATTAAAAAAATTTTTTTAATAAATTGTGTTAAATTTGCGTTTGTATAATAAAAATAGCTGGTAACCTTAGGTGTAAACTTGGTTTGCAAGTGTTAATTTACTTTTAATGCTAATTAGTTGATTTAAAAGATGTAAAACAACTAATTAAAGATTCTTAAAAAGCATGGGTGTAGACTGAGTGACGTTTGGTATACGAAAACTACCGCGCCTTTAATAGGTTTTCTAGATAATCCGATCTGGGTTAATGAAAAAAACGGGAACCATCAATAAAATGTCGTTTCATTTGAAAACCAGAAGCTGTTTCTTAATTAATACCACAAATTTTGCAAATATTTCGAGATAATAAATTTAATTGAAGTAATAATTATCGCATTTTAGAAAGATTTTGAGGGAATAATTGGAGAGCACGTCAAAATATGTAATTGTATGAAGTATGTTATTAAATATGTAGAAACAGCGGTCAGGAAACGTGAGGCAATAATTTGTGGTTTGTTATTCGTATTGATTCATTGTATTTTTGGGACAACTCGTGGCCCATGGTCCAACCACACCTTTAATACCATTTTTTATTGCAAAACATAAATTATTTCCATTCAGAACGGATATGTGTAGATTCGCATGTGCGTTCTCATATTTTTTTTCGATATCGTGAATTGATACCAACTACACCTCATTTTTTACCTTCAATTTTAGAAGGAACATTAAGTAAGCTCTCTGTGACTTACGACCATTCTGACCTATAATTTTTAACCAAAATTTATGAAACAGCAGTTAAATCAAAAATTATTTCATTACAAAAATATCTTAATAATTCTTTTATAGTTTCTGAGGATGTATTATAGATTTTGGGTTACGTAGCTAAAGCTGACTCACCCCCTCCTAATTTCATAACGCTAAGTAGCGAAAAATCTTTTCAAAAATTTTTTCGCTCTTTTGTAGCGTTTTCCGATAGATTTGGGTTCGCTGATAACGAATTAACCAATATTAGCGCGATCTAATGCGTACTTTTTAAAATATAGCATTTTGAAATATGGCGAATTTTCGAAAATTTTAAAAAACCATACATTTTATCAAAAATATTCGTATAAAGAATAGGCTGCGATTATAGATTTAAGCACCGGCGAGATGTTTAACGATACGTTTGCCAGCGATGAGTTTTTTATATGTAATTCTCCATAAGAGGTTTTTTGCGAATAACTTCTGTTCTAATTAACTTACATCAAAAATAAATATACCATATTAAAGCCCAATAAAACCCCCATAAGCTGGTACTAACCGTTTTGCTTGTCCGTTTAAAATAAACATTTTATAGCCCTTCAACCAAAACTCAATCACGAGTTTACACATTTTTAATTATTATCGTACAAAGACAAATGATATATCAAAATATAGCATTTGACCTGTAGATAACAATAGTATTAGTCACTATGCTTTTCCTACTCAATTAAGCGAGTAATTAATAATAAAAGTGTTTTTTTCAACGTTTTTCAACTTTAAACGCGAATTACTCTTTACAGGTAACTTGCATAAAAAAGATATTAACATCATTAAATACAGCATTGAATTTTAATTAAATTGACATATGACATGTACCTTGTCCGTTAGAAATTAATTAACCAGAAGTCAACGACAACTTTAAAAATGGAGGCGCATTCACCATATTTGCGGCGTAAGTCAATTAAAGAAATTTTTTCCTCTAATCAACTCACAGCAACAATTGAGATCGCAAAAGTCAGCATTCACGATGTAAAATACGATAGTATAGGTCATCATGCTTGTCCGGCCCAATTGCTCGAGAAATTAGCAAAAAATACGTTTTAAATTACTTTTTCAATGTTTAACCGCTAATTCCTTTTGACAGGGGCAATGCATAAAAAAGTTATTGATACCAGTAAATAGCAAATTTATTTGTGATTCCGGCGATATGTGACATGTAGCTTGTCCGTTAAAAACAAAGCCGCTATGCCCAACTATAAGTTTCGGAGCGTTTACAACCACGCAAAAATATGAACAATGATATTTTTTGTTCTAATTAACTCAGTAAAACTTTAAAGGCCTCGTAGGACACCATTTTTATTATAGAATACGATGATGTAGGTTGCTGCGCTTGTCCGGCCTAATTGGTCATGTAATTAGCAAAAAATACGTTTTTAATGACTTTTGCATAAAATAGTTATTGAAACTTATATTTGGGCATAGCGGCTTTGTTTTTAACGGACAAGCTACATGTCACATATCGCCGTAATCACAAATAAATTTGCTATTTACTGGTTTCAATAACGTTTTTATGCATTCCCCCTGTCAAAAAGAATTAGCGGTTAAACATTGAAAAAGTCATTTAAAACGTATTTTTTGCTTATTTTCTCGAGCAATTGGGCCGGACAAGCATGATGACCTATAATATCGTATTTTACATCGTAAATGCTGTCTTTTGCGATCTCAAATGTTGCTGTGAGTTGATTAGAGGAAAAAATTTCTTTAATTGACTTACGCCGCAAATATGGTGAATGCGCCACCGTTTTTAAAGTTGTCGTTTACTTCTGGTGAATTAATTTCTAACGGACAAGGTACATGTCATATATCAATTTAATCAAAATTCAATGCTGTATTTAATGATGTTAATATATTTTTTATACAAGTTACCTGTAAAGAGTAATTTCCGTTTAAAGTTAAAAAATGTTGAAAAAAACACTTTTATTATTAATTACTCGCTTAATTGGGTCGGACAAGCATAGTGACTAATACTATTGTTATCTACAGGTCAAATGCTATATTTTGACATATCATTTGTCTTTGTACGATAATAATTAAAAATGTGTAAACTCGTGATTGAGTTTTGATTGAAGGGCTATAAAATGTTTATTTTAAACGGACAAGCAAAGCGGTTAGTACCAGCTTATGGGGCTTTTATTGGGCTTTAATATGGTATATTTATTTTTGATGTAAGTTAATTAGAACAGAAGTTATTCCCAAAAAACCTCTTATGGAAAATTACATATAAAAAACTCATCGCTGGCAAACGTATCGTAACGTAACGTATGAAATATTTTTTGGAGTAACAATTTAAAATTGTTCTAACTTTAATGTTAGTTCATATGAATTTTTTCTTCAAAACTCTAAGATACAAAATAAATAAATCAATAAAATTTTGAAAAATGTCACAATTTTTTAAGTCCCTTTGGCGCAGCGGATAGCGCGTTGGACTTCTAATCCAAAGGTCGTGGGTTCGATCCCCACAAGGGATGGACTACTTTTAAAAAAAAAAATTTTTTAGTGACATATCAACATATTATACTTATATTAATGGTACTACAAGTAATAAACCTAATTTAAAATCTGCTGTTCCTCAAGGATCAGTTCTTGGTCTCTTTTTTTTAATTTGGGCAAAATGAAAAAAATACTCAAATAAAAGCCATAATTATAGTTCCTATAATTTTAATCTAAAAATCATGATTTAATTTTAAAAAACCTAATTTAACTATTTTTCAACTTGTTTGTTTTTTTAAATAAATTTGATTTTCTGGTAATTTTTAGCTGTAAATAATTTTAAAATTTGATAAATTTAAATTGGTGCAGGTTTTATTAAGGTAGATAAATGTTGTAATCCTAAAATTAATACCGCTCGGTGCGAATCAAAAGAAATTAATTAATGATATCACCAAGAGGTAATTAGTGCTAATTGCGAAACGCTCAACTTTATTTTTTTTTGGTAAAAATATTTGCGCTGTGGCGGTATTACATTAAAATGCTAATCTTAATAAATTGACGCAATAAATAATTATAACATTAAAAGAGAAAATAAAATTGGCGCATTTTAGATATAAGATATAATCTGCTTGTCAGGAATCTCAACCACACAAGCCTCCGCCTAAGGTCACAAAATTTATGAAAATTTTATTACTGCCTAAATAGTAATTATAATTAATTCACACTAAAAATTTTAGTAATTTTATAACATTATATTATTAACGTTAACTTGGAAGCAGGATTTATATTAATTTATGTTAAATAAAATCGTGAGGTGGAAATTAAAATAAATGGATTTCAACATAATACCACATCACCCACATGTCTTTTGGCTTAAGCAATTAGGATCATTTTCTCATTTAAAGTGGATTTTTTAAGGTGTGTGCTTCAACATTAATATTAATAAATTTTTGTCATATATTCAAATTTAACGTGATTAATAAATTTATCAGTTTATTATCTAAACGCAATCAAAAAATTACTCGTGTAGTTAGGTATTAAATATTTGTGATTGTGTAAACAAAATTATAATTAATAAATTAATAACATTTATACGATTTTTCCAGTTAGAAAACGCAAAAGGTCGAATGAGTATTCATAAAACATTAGTTACTTCAACTTCATCAGAATTACCCAGACAAATTTCAATAATCTATCATGATGAAATGATTAAACCAATAATTATTTATATTAATCTAAATAATAAGCAATACCATACACGATTGAATAAAATTTTGTAAAAATGTTTATGAAAATAAAAAAATTATTAAGTTTTTTACAAGTTCCAAAAAAGGTGAATAAAATACAAAATAATTCAAGAAATCGACGATTTCACAAGTTTTTCTTGGAATTTTCCGCTGAAAATGGTAACATTGATAAATGATAGTACCATATACAATTGTACAAAATTTTGACAAAATATTTATAAAAATAAAAAAGTTATTAGGTTTTTTTCAACTAAAAATCCAAAAAAAGTGATTAAAATACAAAATAATTCAAGAAATCGGCGATTTTCCGAAGGTTTCCTTGGAATTTTCCGGCGAAAATTGTATCACTGATAAAGTGATAGTACCATACACGATTGTACAAAATTTTGTTAAAATGTTTAGAAAAATAAAAAAGTTATTACGTTTTTTTCCAACTAAAGTCCCAAAAATACAAATAATAAAAATACAATATACTTCAAGATATCGACGATTTTCTCAAGTTTTTCTTGGAATTTTCTGGCAATATTGTACCAGTGATAAATAATAGTACTATACACGATTGTAAAAATGTTGGCAAAATATTTATAAAAATAAAAAAGTAATTAAGTTTTTTTCAACTAAAACCCAAAAAAAAAGTGATTAAAATACAAAATATAATTCAAAAAATCGGTGGTTTTCTAAAGTTTTCTTTAGAATTTTTCGGCAAAAACTGTACAACTAATAAGTGATAGTACCATACACGATTAAACAAAATTTTGTAAAAATGTTTATAAAAGTAAAAAAGTTATTAAGTTATTAAGAAATCGTCGATTTTCTCAAGTTTTTCTTGGAATTTTCCGGCAAAAATTGTTCCGGTGAAACAAATTATACATCACATGATTGCGCAAAATGTTGGCAAAATTTTTATAAAAACAAAAAAGTAATTAAGGTTTTTTCAACTAAAATCCCCAAAAAGTGAATAAAATACAAAATAATTCAATAATTCGGCGATTTTCTTAAATTTTACTTGAAATTTTTCGGCGAAAATTAAACCACTGATAAGTGATAGTACCATACAAGATTGTACAAAATTTTGTAAAAATATTTATAAAAATAAAAAAGTTATTAAGTTTTTTCCAACTAAAGTCTCAAAAAAGGTGAACAAAATACAAAATAATTCAAGAAATCTCAAGTTTTCGGGCAAAAATTTTACCAGTGATAAATTATAGTACAACACACGATTGTAAAAAATTTTGGCAAATTATTTATAAAAATAAAAATGTAATTAAGTTTTTTTCAACTAAAACCCCAAAAAAACATGATTAAAATATAAAATAATTAAAAAAATCGGTAATTTTCTAAAGTTTTCCTTGGAATTTTCCGGCGAAAACTGTCCCACTGATAAGTAATAGTATCATACACGATTGAACAAAATTTTGAAAAAATGTTTATAAAAATAAAAAAATTATTAAGTTATTATTATTAAGTCCCAAAAAAGGTGAATAAAATACAAAATAATTCAAGAAATCGTCGACTTTCTCAAGTTTTTCTTGGAATTTTCCGGCAAAAATTGTACCAGTGAAAAAAACTATACATCACATGATTGCACAAAATATTGGCAAAATTTTTATAAAAACAAAAAAGTAATTAAGGTTTTTTCAACTAAAATCCCCAAAAAGCGTGATTAAAATACAAAATAATTCAATAAATCGGCGATTTTCTTAAATTTTACTTGGAATTTTTCGGCGAAAATTGTACCACTGATAAGTGATAGTACCATACACGATTGAACAAAATTTTGTAAAAATGTTTATAGAAATTAAAAAGTTATTAAGTTTTTTCCAACTAAAGTCCCAAAAAAGGTGAATAAAAATAAAAAACAATTCAAGAAATCGACGATTTTCTAAAGTTTTTCTTGGAATTTCTTGGCAAAAATTGCACCAGTGATAAATAATAGTACAACATACAATTGCACAAAATTTTGGCAAAAGATTTATAAAAATAAAACAGTAATTAAGTTTTTCTCAACTAAAACCCCAAAAAACGTGATTAAAATACAAAATAATTAAGGAAATCGGCGATTCTTTGAAGTTTTCCCTGGAATTTTCCGGCAAAAACTGTACCACTAATAAGTGATAAAAATTTTGTAAAAATATTTATAAAAATAAAAAAGTAATTAAGTTTTTTTCAACTAAAACCCCAAAAAAGGTAAATAAAATACAAAATAATTCAAAAAATCGACGATTTTCTCAAGTTTTTCTTGGAATTTTTTGGCGAAAATTGTACCACTGATAAGTGATAGTACCATACACGTAGGAACAAAATTTTGTAAAAATGTTTATAAAAATAAAAAAGTTATTAAGTTTTTTCCAACTAAAGTCCCAAAAAAAGGTGAACAAAATATAAAAGAATTCAAGAAATCGACGATTTTCTCAAGTTTTTCTTGAATTTTTCCGACAAAAATTGCACCAGTGATAAATTATAGTAC
The DNA here is from genome assembly GCA_963971135.1 of Stenus bimaculatus. Classification (NCBI taxonomy): domain Eukaryota; kingdom Metazoa; phylum Arthropoda; class Insecta; order Coleoptera; family Staphylinidae; genus Stenus; species Stenus bimaculatus. The sequence goes on from OZ020182.1 coordinate 1,856,427, forward strand.
AACACACGATTGTACAAAATTTTGGTAAAATATTAATAAAAATAAAAAACTAATTAAGTTTTTTTCAACGAAAGCCCCCAAAAACATGATTAAAATACAAAATAATTCAAGAAATCGACGATTTTGTCAAGTTTTTCTTGGAATTTTCAGGGCAAAAATTGTACCAGTGATAAATAATAGTACAACACACGATTGTACAAAATTTTGGCAAAATATTTATAAAAAAAAAGTAATTAAGTTTTTTCAACTAAAAACCCCAAAAAAACGTGATTAAAACAATTCAAGAAATCGGCGATTTTCTGAAGTTTTCCTTTGAATTTTCCGACGAAAATTGTACCACTGATAAATTATAGTACCATACAAGATTGAACAAAATTTTTTTAAATTGTTTATAAAAATAAAAAATTATTAAGATTTTTCCAAGTAAATTCCCAAAAAAAGTGAATAAAATACAAAATAATTCAAGAAATCGACGATTTTCTCAAGTTTTTCTTGAAATTTTAAGGCAAAAATTATAACAGTGGTAAATTATAGTACAACACACGATTGTACAAAATTTTGGCAAAGTATTTATAAAAATAAAAAAGTAATTAAGTTTTTTTTAAGTAAAACCCCCAAAAACGTTATTAAAATACAAAATAATTAAAAAAATCGACGATTTTCTGAAGTTTTCCTTGGAATTTTCCGACTAAAACTGTACCACTCATAAGTGATAGTACCATACACGATTGAACAAAATTTTGTAAAAATGTTTATAAAAATTAAAAAGTTATTAAGTTTTTTCCAACTAAAGTCCCAAAAAAGGTGAATAAAAATACAAAATAATTCAAGAAATCGACGATTTTCTAAAGTTTTTCTTGGATTTTTATGGCAAAAATTTCACCAGTGATAAATAATAGTACAACACACGATTGTACAAAATTTTGGCAAAAGATTTATAAAAATAAAACATTAATTAAGTTTTTCTCAACTAAAACCCCTAAAAACGTGATTAAAATACAAAATAATTAAGGAAATCGGCGATTTTCTGAAGTTTTCCTTGGAATTTTCCGGCAAAAACTGTACCACTAATAAGTGATAAAAATTTTGTAATAATATTTATAAAAATAAAAAAGTAATTAAGTTTTTTTCAACTAAAGTCCAAAAAAGGTGAATAAAATACAAAATAATTCAAGAAATCGACGATTTTCTCAAGTTTTTCTTGGAATTTTTCGGGCAAAATTTTACCATTGGTGAATAATAGTACAACACAATTGTTCAAAATTTTGGCAAAATATTTATAAAAATAAAAAAGTGATTGGGTTTTTTCTGAAAAAATCAAAATTTCTGGACTAATATTTTCAAGTTTTTGTATAATTTTCTAGAAAACCTCAAAATTTTTGGGTTCAAAAATTAGAAAGCTTTAAAATTTTTTGGAAGTAAATTTTTCATCTTCGAGTACTTTTTTGGGCAAGAAAATCTTTAATGTTATCAATGACGAAATTTTGTACCTTTGATTTAAACAATCTTCTGAAAGATTCCTTGGTGTATCTTAATTCATTGGACACAATAGCAAAACACTGCCTTAATTGTGCCATATGAAGTCGTTCTCTTAAATTTTCTTCTTCCATACTGGACATTGGTACCAAAGATTTTCGTCGTTCCGCCAAGCGTTCATCCACTGTTTTTTCGGGAACAACTTTAATATCACAATCATCGCGATCTTTAGTTTCCACATTATTCAATTCTTTATTTTCGTTGGATTTTGAGTCGCGTCGAGGGCACACTGGAGTGGTTTCCGGTGTGTTTTCCTCGATGATGGGAGGAACTGCGCTCATCAGGATTTTCCGCTCGTGCGACATTTTTGTAAAAAAACGTGTAATTTACATTAAAACTGTAATTATTGTAATTAAGTGTTAAATGAAGCGAGAAGCTTTGCGACGCGTGCGCTAGCTAACGGTAAAAAAGCTCGGCGTTTGATTTGAATTTTCGAACTGTTGAGTACTTCGAGTAGTTCTTCGTTACTTGCTGAACAGTAAACTGGCAAAAGTTGATACGGGAGAAGGTTGGTCCTGCTGCCACTCACCAAAGGGGTGGGAATACAGTCTAATCTACTCTACACCTGTTGGATATTGCAACATACAGTGCAGATAGTTTTGTTTAATTTCATGTGTATACACCTATGCGAAAAATCGTGATCTCAATGACTCCAGGGGCCCGGTTAGAGAATGCTCCATGCCCTTGTCAAATCGAAAGTTGACACAACTAAACCAAAGTGCTTTAAAAATTTTTTTTTCAAACCCTCTAAAATTAATGTGCCACGCTTTCACTTTTAAGGGTATCCTTAAAACGTCGGTTTTAATTATCTGCAATAAAAGAAGCACCGCATTTGCTTTATTTTCTTCTCGTAATGACCCAACACTTAAGAAGAATTATTTTTAATGATTTTTTTACTTAATTTTCTCCTCAGTCGGTACATCAAAGGACCGCCTTGAATATTTTTTTAAACCACACAAATTTTTATATCTAATTATAATGAGGTACAGGATTTCTTGAATCGAAAAATGGCCTACACACGTGATTGATAAAAATCAGAAAAAATGGTTTGCTACTGGTTTTGATCCAAAATAATCACGCGATTCGCCATACTCCTTGAACTACTTAAAAATCATAGCATTCAATAGGTGGAATTGAATTAAAAAAATATATAACACATTGTGACACACATTTAATTACATCATGCCACTTTTTTCTAGAAATTATCAAATGTAAATAATTATAAAGATGCTATTAGTAATTATTTTTTTATTCAAATTCATGCAATCAAAAATTTATATAATATTATATTAGTAACACCTAAAAAATTACCTACAAAAAATCATACAGAACAAAAAAACGAAAAAAACGATTATTTTTTTTTCAAAAAAATTAATAGGAAATTATCGATTTTTAGGAAAAATTTTTAAAACTTATAAAAAGTGGGTAGCAAATAAGGTTCTTGACTTTTTTGATAAAACCACTATAGCACTTTGAACGCCCAAAAATGACATTTCCACTAAAGTTAGACTTAAAAAAATTAGTTTCATTAGCAAATTTAGTACATTTCCTATAAAATAGTCTTATTTAAGTAATATTTTTCTTATAGGAAATTTTTTGAAAATTGATTATAAAAAATACTCATTTTTAGTGTATAAAAAAATTATAAAAACTTAATAGAAAACTGCTAGTTTCGATAAAATTATAACAAAATTTTTGCGTATAATCTATAATAAGAAAATCTAAAATCAATCATGGGCCAAAAAAATAAATTTAATATAATAAAATATAACCAATTGAAGTTTAAGTTATTTTTTTGGAAAAATTTTTATTCGTACTTTAATGACCAAATAGGGTATTTATAGTAAAGATATCATTATAAAATAAGTTTTATTATATTATTTTAATTATCTCTAGCGGTTACAAAATTACAGACGTTTAAAAATACGCTTCGTTTTTATACTTATGAAAAATAATTTTTTAAACCACTAAAATAAACATTTTAATTTTTTTAAAATACCCTTAATTATCTAAATTCATGTGGGTTTAACTGGGATTTTTAAATTTTAAGTTATCATATACGGTTATAAATTGGCGGGGGTTTAAAATCGTAATTTTAAGAAAAATTAAATTGACGTGTTAATAAATATTTTTTTCCAAATCCAATTTTTGAAATAGAAAAATTGGATAATTAGTTTTGTAAACTACAATAAATTAGCTTTAATATGGTTTTTAAAATTTGTACATTCCTCTAGTGGTTACAAAATTACAGACGTTTAAAAATACGAATTCGTTTTTATAAAAAAAATTATATAAGAATTAGTAGACATTTCAAAAATATTTTTTTAAACCACTAAAATAAAAAACCTAATTTTTTTAAAAATACCCTTAATTATCTAAATTCATGTGGCTTTAACTAGGATTTTTAAATTTTAAGTTATCATATACGGTTATAAATTGGCGGGGATTTAAAATCGTAATTTTAAGAAAAATCAAATTGACGTATTAATAAATATTTTTCTTTCTAAACCCAATTTTTGAAATAGAAAAATTGGATAAATAGTTTTGTAAACTACAATAAATTAGCTTTAATATGGTTTTTAAAATTTGTAATTACCTCTAGTGGTTACAAAATTACAGACGTTTAAAAATACGACTTCGTTTTTATAAAAAAATTTATATAAGAATTGGTAGACATTTCAAAAATATTTTTTTAAACCACTAAAATAAATAACCTAATTTTTTTTAAAAATACCCTTAATTATCTAAATTCATGTGGGTTTAACCAGGATTTTTAAATTTTAAGTTATCATATACGGTTATAAATTGGCGGGGGTTTAAAATCGTAATTTTAAGAAAAATCAAATTGACGTGTTAATAAATATTTTTTTCTAAACTTAATTTTTAAAATAGAAAAATTGAATAAATAGTTTTGTAAACTACAATAAATTAGCTTTAATATGGTTTTTAAAATTTGTAATTACCTCTAGTAGTTACAAAATTATAAACGTTTAAAAATACGACTTAGTTTTTATATAAAAAATTCATATAAGAATTGGTAGACATTTCAAAAATATTTTTTTAAACCACTAAAATAAACAACCTACTTTCTTTTTTAAATACCCTTAATTATCTAAATTCGTGTGGCTTTAATTAGGATTTTTAAATTTTAAGTTACATATACGGTTATAAATTGGCGGGGCTTTAAAATCGTAATTTTAAGAAAAATCAAATTGACGTGTTAATAAATATTTTTTTCTAAACTTAATTTTTGAAATAGAAAAATTGGATAAATAGTTTTGTAAACTGCAATAAATTAGTTTTAATATGGTTTTTAAAATTTGTAATTACCTCTAGTGGTTACAAAATTACAAACGTTTAAAAATACGACTTCGTTTTTATATTAAAAATTTATATAAAAATTGCTAGACATTTCAATAATATTTTTTTAAACAACTAAAATAAACAAGCTAATTTTTTTAAAAATACCCTTAATTATTTAAATTCATGTGGCTTTAACTAGGATTTTTAAATTTTAAGTTATCATATACAGTTATAAATTGGCGGGGGTTTAAAATCGTAATTTTAAGAAAAATTAAATTGACGTGTTAATAAATATTTTTTTCTAAACCCAATTTTTGAAATAGAAAAATTGGATAAATAGTTTTGTAAACTACAATAAATTAACTTTAATATGGTTTTTAAAATTTATAAATTACCTCTAGTGGTTATAAAATTACAGACGTTTAAAAATACGACTTAGTTTTTATATAAAAAAAATATATAAGAATTAGTAGACATTTCAAAAATATTTTTTTAAACCACTAAAATAAACAACTTATTTTTTTTTTAAAATACCCTTAATTATATAAATTCATGTGGCTTTAACTAGGATTTTTAAATTTTAAGTTATCATATACAGTTATAAATTGGCGGGGGTTTAAAATCATAATTTTAAGAAAAATCAAATTGACGTGTTAATAAATATTTTTTTTTCTAAACCCAATTTTTGAAATAGAAAAATTGGATAAATAGTTTTGTAAACTACAATAAATTAGCTTTAATGTGGTTTTCAAAATTTGTAATTACCTCTAGTGGTTACAAAATTACAGACGTTTAAAAATACGACTTCGTTTTTATAAAAAAATTTATATAAGAATTGGTAGACATTTCAAAAATATTTTTTTAAACCACTAAAATAAACAACCTAAATTTTTAAAAATACCCAAAATTAGCTGAATTCAAGTGGCTTTAATTAGGATTTTTCAATTTTGAATTATTGTATACGGTTATAAAATAGCGGACGCTTATAAACGCAATTTAAAAAAAAAATCAAGTTAACGCGTTAATAAATATTTTTTTCCAGACTCAGTTTTTATAATAAATAAATAAGCTTATTGTTTTTGTAAACTACAATAACTTAGCTTTAATATGGTTTTTAAAATTTTTAATTATCTCTACTCGTTAAAAAATTACAAACGATTAAAAATACGACTTCGTTTTTATATAAGAATTGGTAGACTTTTTAAAAATAATTTTTTAAACCACTAAAATAAACGCCTAAAATTTTAAAAAAATACCTTTAATTACCTGAATTAACGCGGCATTAATTAGCATTTTTAAATTATAATGTACGGTTATAAAATGCTGGACGTTTGAAAACGCAATTTTAAGAAAAATCAACTTAAATATTTTTTTCAAAACCCAATTTTTGGAATAAAAATTTGAAAAAAATATTTTTAGAAACTACAATAAATTAGCTTGAATATGGTTTTTAAAATTTGTAATTATCACTTGTGGTTATAAAATTATAAACGTTTAAAAACTCCACTTCGTTTTATGTAAGAATTGAGGACTTTACAACAATAATTTTTTAAACCACTAAAATAAAATCCTAAAATTTTTGAAAAATACTCTAAATTACCTCTATTAACATGGCTTTAATTAGGATTTTTAAATTTTGATTTATCATGTGTGATTATAAAATGGCGGACGTTTAAAATCGCAACTTTTAGAAAAATCGTCATTTATTGACTTTACAATAGTTGTATTTTTTTAAAGCTTTTATTTAGGATGATGTTGATGAAAACTTTGTATGCACTTTGAACACTAAAAAATTATATTTCCACTGAAGCTAGATTTACAAAATCAGTTCCATTATAAAATTTAGACAATATCTTTTTTGAAAATTTACTTTGAAAATATTCATTTTTGGTGTGTTGGAACTGTTTTAAAAGTTGATCATGATGTAAATGTATAATAATAAAATAAAATTTTTCAGTGTTGTTATGACAATAAATTTTAATTAAATGCAAAGTTAGTAAATAGACGGTGTCCTTTTGCGTGTGATAACACACCTTTTACTTCACTCCCAACGCTTAATCTATCTCTCACTCGCTTTGGTATTAACAAATTTAAATTGTCTCAAGATTAGTGGGTTGGTCACTTCATTAAAATGGCGACTAAATTCTCATTACATAAATTTGTATCAATAAAATAACCGATTTAAAAACAAATACGATTTTATATGCTAAAAACGTTATTAGAATAACTTATAATTTAAATTGGCCATAAAAATGGTTAACAAATTGCTTAAAAAAATTTACATAATGAGTGTGAATCATTGTTTCGTGATGAAAAAAAAAACGCGTCGAATTCCATGCAATTATTGAAACGAATTAAGCGATTTTGGCATCATGATGCTAAAATCGCTGTGAGATATTAAATTTCAAATTAAGATTTTGGACTTGCATCAGGCGAAAAGAAAGTGTTGATGGTTGAATGAATTTAATGGATGTAAATTTGTTGAAGCATTTACGGACGAAGGATTTTTTGTTCGACTTTTTTTTATACCGAAGATTGATTTACGTCTGATGAGATTAATGTCGGTAATAAGCTCATAAAAACTTTATTACACATTACACAATTTTTCCAAAAATTTAGGATCATTTTTACTACAAAAAGATAAATAATATAATCAACATTTTAATTATAAATTAATTCGTTATTAATATTTAAATTAGATTAAAATGTGAGTAGGTTGTTGTACTAGTTGCGACAAATCACTTTAGTTGACGAGAATTGCGTTTGACGGTTAACTATGATATGAGAAATAACTAACGGAACCATTTACGACCCTTTTATCGACATGACGTAGATTCTTTCACGATTTATGGTTTTTGTTTGCGCGATTTGTTAATCTGACATACCTGTTGAAGTGCAGAGATTAGCAGTTGATATAACGCACGTGCACAAATACATTCACCACTTTTTTACATCATTTTATTTCTGCTAAATGAAACAAGATTATCTTTCATCAATACAAAACTTAAACCTACGAGATACAGTATTGGAAAAATGTAGACCGGCGAGACGTTAGCCATAAAATTTCCAGCCACAGTTTTTTACATGTATTTCTCTATAAGAAGAAAAATCATTATAACTTCTTTATTTTACATTTTATAACAAAACTAATTATACCACTGGAAAGCTCAAAGAAACATCTATATAACAGTACTACTGTAAATGCGTGCCTCATATTAATAAAGCCGCAATTTGCATTTAATCAGATGACTACCTTTAAATATCAAAAACACTTAAATGGTTGTAACTTCTATTAAAATAAACTGACAACTAAAATAAAATAATCAGTAGAATCTGCATTAAATTCCCTACAATCTCATGTATAAAACAATGTCAGCCACTAATTATTAACTTAATAATTAACTAAAAACAGTAATTTCTGAGTAATTTTGGCTACCAAAAATCGGCCATAAAAAAGTTATTGGTTCCAATTGATAGAAAATTTAATAAGCTTTCCAACGATATATCACATAATACTAGCCTTATCATGATAATTAAAAATTTGGAGTTTTAATTAAATTCGGCGCGAAAACTAAATATTGCATTATGCGCTGTAATTTTTGAGAAAATTGTAGCAGAAAAAAACTAAAACCACTTTTGGAATCTATATTAAAAAACAAAAACAATGATGTGTAACACAACGCTAGCAACTAATTATTGACTTTTTAATTAACCAAAAACACTAATTTTTGAGTAATTTTTGGTTCTAATGGCTACCAAAAACTGGCCATAAAAAAGTTATTAGTTCCATTTGATAGAAAATTTAATAAGCTTTCCAACGATATATCACACAATGCGTGGCTCATCATGAAAATTAAAAATTTTGAGTTTTAATTAAATTCGGCGCAAAAACTAAATAATGCATTATGCGCTGTAATTTTTGAGAAAATGATAGCAGAAAAAAACTAAAACCACTTTTGGAATCTATATTAGAAAACAAAAACAATGATGTGTAACACAACACTAGCAACTAATTATTGACTTTTTAATTAACCAAAAACACTAATTTTTGAGTAATTTTTGGTTCTAATGGCTACCAAAAACTGGCCATAAAAAAGTTATTAATTCCATTTGATAGAAAATTTAATAAGCTTTCCAACAATATATCACTCAATGCTTTCCTCATCATGATAATTAAAAATTTGTAGTTTTAATTAAATTCGGCGCGAAAACTAAATATTGCATTATACGCTGTAATTTTTGAGAAAATGATAGCAGAAAAAAACTAAAACCACTTTTGGAATCTATATTAAAAAACGAAAACAATGATGTGTAACACAACGCTAGCCACTAATTATTGACTTTTTAATTAACCCAAAACTCTAATTTTTGAGTAATTTTTGGTTCTAATGGCTACCAAAAATTGGCCATTAAAAAGTTATTAGTTCCATTTGATGGAAAATTTAATAAGCTTTCCAACGATATATCACACAATGCTTGGCTCATCATGAAATTTTTGATTATTTTCATTTTCTAATATACAGGGTGATTCAGACCACCCGTGCCACCCATTTATTTCGAGAACGCGTTATCGTACATGGCCGAAATAAAAAATTTTATTACCAAAGTGTACCTAAAGAATCCATTGGTGAACTTATTTTTTTCCAGAACAACCTGGAACTATCCGGAACCGGAGGTAACTTTGATTTTTCAAATGGCAACATAGATCGAGTTTGGTATGGTTTGATAGGTCTTTTAAAAAGAAACAACTTTTATTAAAATATTTTTTTAATATTTTCCATAGATTAGAATTTATTCGATAAACAAAAAAAATTGTTAAAAAAAGTAAATAAAAATTATTGCATATTTTGAAAAATTTTGTTTAAATATGGAAAAGTTTTAAAGTTGGTAAAATATTAGAATTTGTAGAAAGAGTTATAAATTTATAAAATTCTTCAAAATATGCAATAATTTACCTTTATTAACAATTTTTTTTTGTTTTTCGAATAAATTTTAAACTATGGAAAATATTAAAAAAATATTTTTATAAAAGCTGTTTCTTCTTAAAAGACCTATCAAACCATACTTATATTTTTCCGGAACAACCCGGAACTATCCGGAACCGGATATCACTTTGATTTTTTAAATTGCAAAATAGGTCGAGTTTGATGTGGTTTGATAGGTCTTTTAAAATCCTTGGGATGAAGTAGATCCAATTTTAATTAATATTTTTTTAAAATCAATCCTCAGAAGATGTGCTGATAGCTGATATACTTAAGAACAACTAGTATTGGACAAAATATTAGTTCATTCTTTAATTTTTGTATTTTTATATGAATAAATAATAAGTTTCTAATTGCTCTACTTTTTTTCAGCCTTATTACTAAATTATTTTACTAAAACTGCAATTTTTATTTTTATTTAATAAAAAAATTATGAAATAATGTAGATTCTTATTTTGAAGTATTAAATATTGCTCTACTTTTTTCCAATACTGTACATTCAAGAAATTTAATTTTTGGGGTAAACTACAGTAAAAACTCCATTTTTTACTGTAAAATACGCAGTTCCATCACTAATTGCTTCCACAAGTCCTTTTGGGGTCCATTTTTCATCTTCTTCCCTTTTAAAACGTACTAAGTCCTCAGACACTTCAACTAATTTTTCTGCAGCTGGAACATCGATTTCATCATCAATTTTTTGTACATCCAATTCTGTGATTTCAGCATATCCATAAACATTTTTAACCACAACATAACCCTCTGAATTATATAATAATTTATGAATTTTGTTTTGAAGACTAATATGAACTTACCTATAAATGTGAAGCACAAAAACAACGCCAATACAACTTTATTTAGATTTAACATGTTGCTATTTAATATTTAGCAATGAACAAATGGAATTAACTAAATAAGCAACAAGCAACCCAATTTGGTATCAATCATGACTTATGACCTCCAACTAAATAAACAAAAATTATTAATCCAAATTTTCCTGGCGAATTACTGGAGTAAACTATAATCTGCTTCAGTTTTTCCAAAATATATCCGAGAAATGATAAGCAACTTTTGTTTTTCAAGTGCCAACATGATTACAAAAAATTAATACCAAGGGTACCATTTTAACTTCAAAATGAAGTTTTTCAAAAAAAATGCCATTCTAAACAAAAAATGTGGGCAAGTTTTAAATTTTTTGTAAATTTCGTGGAACACCCTCTATATTTTCCTTCTTGTCGTTTTTTTAATTTTAATCAAGTATATTTTAGATTTTTTTTTACCTAATTGCTTTTTTGATAGTTTTTAAATCTAAGAAGGACCTTTTAAACTTTCCGCATTAAAATTAACGTATCTAAGAACCCAAAATTAAGAATATTTGAAATCACCACATTTTTTAATTCTTCGCATGATTTTTATTTAAAAAAATATTTTAAAATCATTAATGAATGAATGATAAATTAATTTGTAATGGAATAATTAATGTTCACTTAGTTAAAGGTCATAAGTCATGATAGATACCAATATTTTAAAAAATTCGAAACAAGCCTTGAATAATCTTTATCAATTGGGTTTATCCGAAATTTTAAGGTAAAAAAAATGCAGATTACTTGCTAGTATATAAAGAAAGAAGTGGTTTTTGGTTGAGTTAAACTTATTTGTTTATTGCTTTATATTAATCAAATATGTTAGGTCTAAAAAAAGTGTTTTTGTGCTTCGTATTAATAAGTAAGTATTTTTAGTATTTAAAACAAAAATGCCTTTAAAAAATAATTGATTAATTTTTTTAGGTACATTGGAGTGTTATGTTGTGGTTGAAAATATCCATGGCTATGATAAAATTACAGAAGATGTACAAAAACATGATGAATTTGATGTTCTAGCTGACGTTGTTGGAGTTTCTGAAGTCTTGCAACGTTTTAAAAGAGAACCTAATACTAAGGAGGTTTTGAGAACTGTTAGCGATGTTACTGGAATTTTAGCAACAGCACAAGGTCTTTTTACTGCAGCAGTCCCGAATCCTATTACTGCTACTAGTGCTACTCTCACTGGAATGTTTTCTTTTCTTACAGGATTCGTCGCAGACAGTACTAATTAAAGAAGAAATTATCTTTGTATTTTTTTTTTTATTTCTGTTAAAAAGTAATTCACTTTTCGGCAGGCGCGCCCTAAAATTTTACATGAGCGGGCGCGCTGTGTAAATTTTGCACAATACAATATTTCACGATTTAAGTAATAATTTTTTTGTAGTATAATCACTATATGGATAAATTAGTGTTCTTATACAATAAATAAATATTTAGAGCACTATAATTAGAAATTTAAAATTCCTTGTATTCAGTAATGCGTTCTATAATTTTTCCTCTTTCTCTGGCCTAAGACAAAATAAAATTATATCAAGAATATAACACTATATAATTTCCTTCTCGTTATTTTTTTAATTTTACTCAAGTATACTTTGGATTTTCTTTTTATCTAATTGCTTTTTTGATTGTTTTTAAAACTTAGAGGGACCTTTTAAACTTCCCGCATTAAAATTAACGTCACTGGATGAAACTTAAACACAAAATCCGAAGCATACTTGTTTCTTATAAAAAAATTGATATTAAAAAAATATACAGAAATCCCAAAAATCACAAAAATTTTTAACTTTTAAAACAATTGTAACGCACCAAAAATGAGTATTTTTTAAAATAATTAATCAAAAAAGTTCCTATCAGGAAAATATTACTTAAATAATCCGATTTTATAGCAAATTGTCTAAATTTTATATTGAAACTAATTTTGTAAGTTTAGCTTCAGTGGTAATGTCATTTTTTGGCGTTCAAAGTGCATACAAAGTTTTCATCAACATCTCAGTTTAAATAAAAGCTTTAAAAAATTTTAAATGGGATTTCAAAAAAGGTCCCATTGGGAATATTATTTTTTAAAAGGTCCATTTTATAAAAAATTAACCAAATTTTATATTAAAACTTATTTTATAATCATATCTTTACTATAAATACACTTTTTAGGTCATTAAAAAACGATTAAAAATTTCCCCAAAAAATAACTTTAATCTTCGTAATATGCACATATTCGTTAGATTTATAATATTTACGATAACGGGTACATTTTTTAACCAAATTTCAAAAACCCGGTCTCGAATTAATGGGGAATGTATGTTTTAAAATCCTGTCTGAATGGATTTTTTTAAAGCGACGAGAAAGCTTTCAAAAGCGCTCCCGAAAAAGTCAATTTTTTCGCTGTTTTTTTGGAGCGTCCTCCGCGCCGACTTTTAAAAATCGTAGCTCCGCCGGGTTCGGAATCGAAACGACCAAATCGGGCCCCCTTTTTTGCCACATCATCATTTACTATGTCCAAAATTTCCGATCCTCCTAGGTTAATCCTGGGGCGAGGGCGAATTTTTCTTTGATAACGTCAAAATGTCGCGTTTTTTTGCGAAAAAAAACAAAAAAGTAATATTGCTTAGCTTTTGACTGTAGCCGAAGGGAAAAAATCTTGAATTGCATTTTTATTCTTACGTACCCATAACCGAACAATTTTTCGAAATTTTTGTTTGTATCTCATATTCTGACGTTTGAAAATCGGGGTACAATTGTGGACATTTTTTAACGAAATTTAAAAAATCGTACCTACCAAACGAGTGGACCGATTTTAACGAAACGTGACTTATATTGTGGCTAAAAGTACCGTTAATACCCAAAAAAATAATCGGTTTTATACAGCGCGTCCAGCGGCGTCGAGATTTTTTTTTCCAGAAGCGTAGAAAAATATTGATAAAAAACGGCGCGGAGAGAAAATTGGTAGTGGAAATCGGGCCAAAACAGGACAAAAAATGAAAAATCGCTACACGTGACCTGTAAGAGAATTAATCGAACGAGGTCAGTTTGAAGTTTTGAAATCTCTATCTTTTCATTTCACCTCACACCGACCTATTAAAGTCAAAATTGTGATTTTTCAACCCCCAGCGACCAAAATAATCGCTGTAAGATAACGACACATCCTATCGTCTAACTAAAATATCCGTTGGAATGAGATTTTCAAGTACTACTACGCGACCCATTGACTTTTTTCAATTTCCGAAAAAAAACTCAAAATTTTAATCACGCAAAAAAACTTTGTAAAAAAATGCGAACTTGACAATTTTTTTACCCCCCTACCCTTTCATCGATTTTAACGACTGATAGCTCATCTTAAAGGTTTTTGCGTAGGTTTTTACACAAAAAAAGATTCGTTTTGATATCTTTATTCGTTTAGAATTTATGACCGAATAACCGTTGAAAATTTGATAATTTCACTTTTGGACGAAGAAATTGCTATGGAATTTTTGATTAATCTGAAAATAATGAATTTTGACCAAACCAGTGGGTCGATTAGAACGATTTATGGCTTACATTGACCGATAGAAAAATATTTTTACTTGTATTACAGCTTCAGTGATGTGTATACGTGGCGTAGTTATGCATATTATGAATATATCTCAAAAACGGTGGCTCTTGGAAGAAAAAGTATTAAGTCATTTTTTATAGATAATTAAATGATCTACAATTTTTGCCTAATCTAATTTTATGATAAAACTTACCGTTTTACTGAAAAACGCGAAAAACCCATTTTAAGACCTTTGATCTTGAATAAATTTTTTTCCAGAATTCCCTGCATAATTGCTCATAGCTCCCTTAGAATTTTGCTCTAGATCCGCCACTGTCGCCGATCGCCGACAATAGAAAAAAAGTAGCTTTTTCAGAAATTTTTTTCGAAGTATGCCTTTTTCGAAAAAAAAAATAAAACTCGCTTTAGAATAAACATCCTCGTTGCAATTTGAATTATTAAAATCGGACGAAAAAACTGCTTCACGCAAAAATCCTCCTAGTTCCACTTAAAAACACAAAACGGTGTGTCAAAATTACGGCCTTCAATATTTTGAACATAAATAAGCATACAAAATAAATTTAACTACGTTTTTATTTGTTACATTTTTTTATTTTATCTAAAATTGCAATAATTACTTTTTTCTTCTGTTTACTTTTGTTACAGAAATAAAAGAAAAACACTCCTTTTGGTGTTTCCAAAATTATTTAAAATGCTTCTTTATGTAATATTTGCTGCGATGACTCCTGTAACAGCAGCAATTACTCCAGTGACACCAGCAGCAATAGCAGTAACAGGATTCGGGATAGCTGCAGTTATAGCACCATTTGATGCTGCAAAAATTCCAGTACCATCCCTAACAGATTCCAAAACCACTTTAGTGTACGATTTTTCAGGTTCTTCTCTTTTAAAACGTTGCAAGTCTTCAGAAACTTCAACAATATCAGCTGGAACATCTAATTCATCATATTTTTGTACAACATAACACTCCAAAGTACCTAAGAAAACATCAATTATTTTTTAAGGCAAATTACAATTTATATAAATATATTTTAAATACTAAAAATACTTACTTATTAATGCGAAGCACAAAAATATAGCAAACGCAACTTTTATTAAACCTATCATATTTATTTAAAATGAAGCAATAAACAAATTCAACTCAACCAAAAACCACTTCTTTCCTTATATATTAGCAAGTAATCTACATTTTTTACTTTTAAATTTCTGTCTGGTCATTTCGAATTTTTTAAAAAATTATTTTGGTATCGATTATGACTTATAACCTCTAACCAAGTAAACAATTATTCCATTAAAAATTAATTTATCATAAAGACTATTTATAAAACACGATTTTTTAAATAATAAAAACAACCAATCGTTAAAAACATTTTTATTTGGATTTTTTAAAATAACCATGCTTTTTCAAAAAGTTCTTTTACTGCGAATAAAACCTGCTATTTTTTCTTCAAACGTCGAAATTTTTAAAATTGTAATATAATAAATAATTTTAAAATTTGACATTTAATTTAAATACAACACACAATACAATGTTAGTGTATATTGATTCATTTCTACTCCGCCCTTTTATTCCTTGGCAGTGCAAAGTAGTTATTTCTACTCCTAGGCAGTACAAAGTGACCATAGAATTTAATGACGTTTGAAGAAAAAATTATTTAATACGAAAGTGGAAATTTTTAATTGAACAAATAAAAAATTATTTTAACCTTGAATTCTTGAAAAGCTTTTTCAATCAATATTTGATGCGATGACTCCTGCAACAGCAGAAAATAGTCCAGATAAGGCAGCAGCAACACCAGTAACAGGATTTGGGGCAACTACAGTGGCAGCACCATTTGCTGCTGCGAAAACTGCACTACCATCCCTAAGAGCTTCCAAAACTATCTTAGCGTCCGATCTTTCAGCTCTTTTAAAACGTTGCAAATCTTCAGAAACTTCAACGTCAGCTGAAACATCTAATTCATCATTTTTTTGTACATCTTCTGTAATTTTAGAGTAGCCATAGACATTTTCGCCCACAACATAACACTCCAAAGTACCTAACAAAAAATATCAATTTTATTTTTAAGGCAAATTACAATTTATGAATTTTGGTTTAAATACTAAAAATACTTACTTATTAATACGAAGCACAAAAACACAGCAAACGCAACTTTTCTTAGACCTAACATATTTATCTAGCAATAAACAAATAAATTCAACTCAACCAAAAACCACTCATTTCTTTATATATTGCCAAATAATCTGCATTTTTTTACCTTAAAATTGCAGGCTCATCTCGAATGTTTCAAAAAATTCGTATGGATCATGACTTATGACCTTTGAAATATTTTATCACATTTTTTGATGTGTTCATCATTTAAAATTATTTAATACGAAAGTAGATAAATTACATTGATTCAATTTTTCAAAGAAAAAAAATATTTTAAACTTTATTTTTTCTCAAAATTTTAAAACTTGAATTTTTAAAATCGGACGAAAAAAACAGCTACGCTCAAAAAATACAAAAAGAGCTGTCAAAATCGCGGTTTTCAAAATTTTGTCTCCCACAAAACATACTATAATAAATAAGCACACAAAATATTTTTTTTGTTAATTTTTTTTATTTTGTCTAAAATTAATACAGCAACAATTTTTCTTCTATTCTATATTTTTATAACAGAAATAAATATAAAAAAATATAGTTTAAATAGATACAATACAAAACATTTTTTATGTTAGGAATTTTAGAAATTTTTAAGTACCTTTTATATTTGAAATATTTTATCACTTCTTTTGATCATTTAAAAGCCGATTTAGATGAGTACATAAATCTTGTACAAGATCGACTCAGATGCTACTGAACATTGCGCAGTAGTAATGCGCAAAGTGCAGTAGCTCGTCTAAATCGGCCTTAAAATTATTTAATACGAAATTTAATTTAATTCAATTTTTGGAAAAAAAAGCCCTTCAATTCTTGAGAAGCTTCTTTATTTAATATTTGCTGCAATGACTCCTGTAACAACGAAATGTTAAAATAATTTGGCACTAAAAGGATTAAAATAATTTTAATTTCGTGATAGTAGTCAATTTTATTCATTTTTTTAATTATCTTTCATTTAAGAGTTCGTTTTTTCAAAAATTCGAAAATAAAATTTTTCAAAATTTTCGCTTGAATTGGCTTGAATTTTTTTCTGAAATTTCGTTTTTATTTAATTTCTCAAAAAGTAATAATAACAGAGACTTGAAATTTTTACCGACGATAAAGACCCAGAATTGGAGTATTTTAAGTAATTTTCTATAAAAATCGGGTAAACAATTTTTGCGAAAAAAAATTCCAAAGTTTTTGTAAAATTCGAGTACATATTCCGCCCTGGAATGCATGTTTCTTTATTTGACAGAAAAAAGAATCCTACAAATTTTAAGCCATCAAGCGTCACGATCGACCTAGTAGTTCCTTCAAAATTAATTATTTTCCGTTAAACCGAAAATTTTCGAGCAGTTTTTCTGTCAAAAAGTGACTTTTTCAAAATTTCGGTGGTTTTTGAGTCGTAACTTCTGAACGAAAAGAGATATCAGCACGAATTTTTTTCTAGATTAAAACGCATTGTAAGGCCTTTAAAATAAGCTATCGCTTGTTGAAATAACTTTAAGCTAAAGGCTTTAAAATAATTTTAATCTCGTGCGATTTCCAAAATTCTTGTACTTTTCAGGATGGTGGCAAAAAACTAACGGACCCAAAGTAAAACTGAGCGGTCAATTTTACTCATATTTTAATTATTTTTCATTTGAGAGGTCGTTTTTTCAAAAATTCGAAAATAAAAATTTTCAAAGAGGCTTGATATTTTTTCTGAAATTTCGTTTTTTTTTTTTTAATTTCTCAAAAAGTATTGATAGCACAGACTTGAAATTTTTACCAAAGATAAAGGCACAGAATGGGAGTATTTTGACCTTATGACAAAAATCGGTTAAACAGTTTTTGAGGAAATAGATTTCAAAGTTTTTGTAAAATTCGAATACAAATCCGGCCCTGGAGGGCGCATTTTTCATGCGATTACAACGGATGTCTCTTTATTTGACAGAGCAAACGATCCTACAAATTTTAAGCCATCAGGCATCTCGATCGGCCAAGTAGTTCCTTAAAAATTAATTATTTTCCGATAAACCGAAAATTTCAAAGCAGTTTTTATGTAGAAAAATAACTTTTTCAAATTTTTACCCGATTTTGAGTCGTAACTTTTTAACGCAAACAGATATCGAGACGAATCTTTTTTTAGATTAAAGCCTTTAAAATAAGCTATTTCTCATTAAAATCCGTTTCAGTAAAGAGGGGTAAAAAAATTATGGAAATTGCAACTTTTTGGGGTTGAAATTTTAAATTTTTTTTCGAAACTCGTAAACGTTTTTATGTTTCGTACTCTAGTTTAAAAAGCCCTTTCCAACGCATGTTTTCAGGAATTCTTTTCCATGTCTTTGCCTTTTTTGAAAAAAAATAAAACTCGTTCGCCTTTTAGAATAAACATCTCTGCAACTCGAATTATTAAAGTCGGACGAAATAACTGCTTCACGGAAAAAACTTCCGATTTCCGGATAAAAACACAAAAATGGTTGTCAAAATTACGCTCTTCAAAATTTTGAAGATAAATAAGCATACACTATAAATTTAACTACATGTTTTTATTTGTTACATATTTTTTTATTTTATTTAAAATTGCAGCAACAACTTTTTTCTTTTCTTTACTTTTGTAACAGAAATAATACAGTGAATTCAAAAAAGACTGAAACCGCAACTATGCAACCAAACATACTCTGCAGTGATTTTAGACTTGCTAAATTGATGTACCTGTTAATTTTCATTCAAATTTAAATCTGATCTGCCACTTTAACCAAAGCGTGTCTCAGCAGTTTTTCTTCAGGTATTTTTTCAAGTTATTTCTGAGTGGGTTGCAAATTTTATAAAAAACAGTGCTTTTCAAAACTAAAATTAGTCCAGTTACAATATTCGTGATGGTTTTTTCACCGGAGCACAACATTTGAGTGTAACCAACTGTGGGAAACTTAGGTTTCCTACCTTGCAATGTCAATGGTTTCAATCTTATTTGAATTCACTGTAGTAAAAAGACTCCTTTTGATATTTCCATCATTTACTTAATTAAAATTATTTAATACGAAAGTAGAAAACTGATTAAATTTTTGGAATAAATAAAAAATGATTTCAACCTTCAATTCTTGAAGAGCTTCTTCAATCAATATTTGCTGCGATGACTCCTGTAACAGCAGCAATTACTCCAGTGACACCAGCAGCAATAGCAGTAACAGGATTCGGGATAGCTGCAGTTATAGCACCATTTGATGCTGCAAAAATTCCAGTACCATCCCTAACAGATTCCAAAACCACCTTAGTGTACGATTTTTCAGGTTTCTCTTCTCTTTTAAAACGTTGCAAGTTTTCAGAAACTTCAACAAAGTCAACTGGAACATCTAATTCACCATTTATTTGTACATCTTCTGTAATTTTAGAATAGCCTTGAACATTTTCAACCACAACATAACACTCCAAACTACCTAACAAAATAAAATAAAAATTGAATGGCAAATTAAATTGTTTTTTCTTCAAACTTCAATTTTTTCTTCAAACGTAATTAAAGTACAGTCTTCTGTGACGTTTGACAGGATTTAAAATGTCACTTTTTATGTTCGTTGATTCTATGGTCACTTTATACTGCCTAGGAGTAGAAATGACTACTTTGCACTCACAAGTAATAAAAGCGCGGAGTAGAAATAAATTTTAGGCAACCCAATATACACCAACATTGTATTGTGTATTATATGTAAATTAATAAATGTCAAATTTTAAAATTATTTATTATTATATTACTATTTTAAAAATTTCAATATTTAAAGAAAAAAAAGCATGTTTCATTCGGAGTAAAAGAACTTTTACTCCTAGTAAAACAATATACTATTAAATACTAAAAATACTTACTTATTAATGCGAAGCACAAAAATAAACTAAACGTAACTCTTCTTAAGCCTAACATATTTATTTAATATTTAGCAATAAATAAATAAGTTTAACTCAACCAAACAATTTATTTCTTTATATATTTGGAGGTAATCTGCATTTTGTATCTAGACATTTCGGAGAATCCCAATTGATAAAGATTAATTGCACGGACATTTCGCAATTTATCAAAAATTTGGAATTGGTCATGACCTCTAAGTAAGTAAACACTAATTAATTTATCCATTACAAATTGGTTTATCCAATTGTATTTCTGAGAAAATAGTAAAATGATTAATTAAATTACATTAAACATTTTTAAACAAACATTTTTTTTTAATAAAAAACTTGCGAAATATTATATGTTAATACAAAAACCGATCTTTATAAAAAAAATTTATTATTCAGATTTTTCCTTTAGTTTATTTTCGTATTCCTCTAATCTCTGGCTAAAGTTCCAGGTGACATCCTAAAATTATTGTGTAAATGATTATAAAATAGTAAAAATCATTCAAAATAATTATTATTTTATTTAGATAGGTCTTTCAAAAATAAATAATATAATAATATAAATATTTTTTTAATATTTTCCAAAGTTTAGAATTTATTCGAAAAACAAACAAAAATTTTTATTAAAGTTGTTTGTTTTTAAAAGACCTATCAAATTTTAACATTTATTTGGTAAAAAATAGAAATAAAAATTATTGCATATTTTGAAGAATTTTGTTGAAATATGGACGAGTATGATATTTAAAGTCGGTAAAACATTAGAATTTGTAGAAAGAGTTTATAAATTTATAAAATTCTTCAAAATATGCAATAATTTTTATTTACTTTTTTTAACATTTTTTTTGTTGGATGGAAGAAGAAGACTCAAAATGGTCAAAAACTTTTTAGGTATTTAGAAATTTTATTTAAAAATTATTTTTTCATGTAGAACTCTGAAAAACGAAGATTTTCTATCCTTTATGAATTTTTCATAAGCTGAGTTGTTTTTGAATAAATTTCAAAAAATGGTAGGAAAGTTAGGCCACTCAACACACATTTTTAATAAAATTATTTTTTTAAATTTATTCAAAAGTGGCACAATCTACACAAAATTCATAAGGGGCAAAAAATCTTACACTTGAATTTCTCCACAAAAGCAAAAATATGTTTTAAATAAAATTTTTAATTACCAAAAAACTTTTGACTTCTTCCATCCAACACTATTTACCAACGTCGAGGATTAGCCAAATTTTTACCAATTGAGCATCCAATATTCAAAAGCACGTATACAAAATTTCATTAAAAAATCTTTACTGGTTTAACTGCAATTAAAAAATTTCTATTTTAAAAATTCAACTTTGGAGGCTTTAACTGCTCAGGGGTGAATTTTTGAATATAGATAAATAGGGTCATATCAACTTATTTTTAGGTCTACTATCTCCAGTTAATAGTTGTCTTTCGAATTTTGGGACACCCTGTATATTGAATACAGTGTGTCTCACTTTTTTTCCAACAAAAATTTTTTTTACATAGTAAATGTCATTCTGAACAAAAATTTTCTTATGAACTATTATGTTTTTTCGACTCCTTAAAAAGTTACAGCAATTTTAAAATTGATAAATTTTCATGATTTTTATGGAAGTCCCTGTATAACATTATTTCTAATTATATTTTTTTATTTAAATCAATTATTATTTTGATTTTTTCTTTGCCAAATTGGTTTTTTGAACATTATTGGCTGTATCTAAAAGAAGTGAACCATGATGGTAAATTTCCCTCGGTAAAATTTAGCATCTTATTGGCTTAAAGATATACAAAATCCAAAGCATACTTGATTTAAATAAAAAAAATTGAAATTAAATTAAACTTATACAGGGTGTCCAACAAAAATCTTTAAATTTTTCAAATTTTAAAATTGCTGTAACTTTTTAAGGAGTATCGAAAAAACATAATAGACCGTAGGAAAATTTTTGTTCAGAATGACATTTACTATCTAAATAAAATTTTTGCTGGAAAAAAAGTGAGACACCCTGTATATTTTTTTGTAATGTAAACATGTTATTTAAATATAATGTATATATTATACAGGGTGTCTCAGACCAACCGTCCACCCCTTTTATTTTGAGAACGCGTTGTCGTACAAGGCTGAAATAAAAATAATTATTACCAAAGCAAACCCGAAGAATCCATTGGTGCACTTATTTTTTTCCGGAACAATCCGGAAGTAACTTTCGATTTTTAAATGGCAACATAGGTCGAGTATGGTATCGTTTGAAAGATCTTTTAAAAAGAAACAACTTTTATTAAAATATTTTTGTAATATCTTGCTATTTATAAACTATTTATAAACACAATTTTTTTAAATAAGAAAAAAACCAATCATTAAAAAACATTTTTATTTGAATTTTTTAAAATAACAATGCTAATTAAAATTACTTCCCGACATCACTATCATATTTAGCTGCGTTTAAAGTCCTAATCGCCATTTGCATAGCTCCATCCCTCGTTTTATTACCACCAATAAACCCTGTTGAATGAACAAACATACAATTAGGAATTCCAGCGATTTCACTCAACTTTTCATCCCTTAAACCCCTCCAATCCTTATGTAAAAATACCCTAAAATAAAATTGATAAAAATCATAATTTTTAGTAGAAATTTTTAATTACCGGCAAATAAAGCTTCCGGATTGAAGTGGGATAGCTTGAACCCTCCAAGCGTCCGATGAATCTTGAAATATGACGAATTTTAACTCGTCTTTTTCCCCCAATTCTTCTTCGAGGCTCAATAAATGCTCCTTCCAAGGGCACGATTCTTGCAATTGTATTATTTCACCTGATTCATGCGTGATTAACCGCGTTTTAATAGCTCGTTTCACTATTTCTCGGGCGGGCCACCAAACCGTAGCCAACTACAAAAAAAAAATTAAAATTTTTTTTTTAAATAATAAGTTAAATACATTGTAATTATTACCTCGATTATTTTATCACGAAATTCGCTCCCTGCAATTTCCATTGCTTTATAAAAGAGTTGATTAGTGGTTTCTTCTTTCGAGTTCCATGCTGGATTTAATTTATGAATTCGTGCACTTAAATGAGTACCAATTTGATATTTAGGTAATCCTTCAGTAAACATAGGAACACCATTATCTATCGCATCTAATTCTTCTACAAAACCATCATAGACGGCTATAAATAATTTTTTTAAACAATCTGATTCGGGGTAAAATTCAATTTTTTCTAATATTTTAAGTAATACTTCCATTCCGTAATGAACGTACACTAAACCTGCTGAACTTAATCTAAAATTATCGATTTTAATTATTTTAAAATTGCAATATTATTAAATATTACCTAATATGTTTATCATCAGCTAAATGAGGTAATAAAGAAGAAAACGTTTCAGTAAATTCCTTTTGATGGTGATCAAAACGACCTCGCTCCGGATTATAAACTCCTCCAACGTCCACGACCACATCACAATCCTTTAGTTCCTAGAAAACATTAGATGATTTTTAAATTTGGTTGATATTGACGTTTTTAGTCATTATAAATTTTCTTTTTTTGCTGTATTAAAAAGTCCTTACCTCACGAAGACAAAAATTGCACAAATAGTAGCTACAAGACCTTTTAATACCCCAAAAAAAGAAAATTAAAAAAATCTTCAAAGAGAAAAAAGTTATAAGTAAAAGCGTAATTATAAATCAACTTACATCAGGATTTCTGGTTCTCCTTATTTCAGCATCAGAAAATTCCGGCAACTGTTTCAACATATAACATGCTAGCGCCTCATCGCAATGAAATACACCACTGTGAGTTCCGATTATTTTTAAGGTCCTCGGTTTTTTAGGATCACTCGTCATCGTTTTAAACCTAATATAGAAATAGGTAATTAATTAACGAATATAAGTAATATTTTAAACAATTTTCATTTAAAATAACGGTTTAAAACCCAAATCCCGCTTACCCTTTCCACACACCCAAGCCAATTTTAATCGTTTTATCAATGAGATTATTAGGTACGCTCAAAGCCATCAACCAATTTTTAACGGCTTTAATACGTAGATTTTGATTTTATTAAAGGCAGGTGATTCAAACTCACGGTTTAGGTATAATTTTAAAAATAATTATAAATAGACACCACCATAAGCTAATAATTATAGGTTATGTCAATTTGGGACGACCATTGAGATACGTTTTTTAGAGCTACTGTCACTTAAAGTAAATTTGGTTGCCTATAATAATTTTACAATATACATGGTATCCCTAAAAGGTCTGTACAAAACAATACCTCATACTCCTGAGACCAAAATAAGACGATATAATCAAACTTATCTCTACCCAAAAGTTCTTCGTTAAGGCGCTACAGACCATTAAAGTTCTTAAAACTATTTTGTTTTTTTTTTAATTACTAAAAATCGGTTCATACAATCATAACAAATTTGGTATGTGGCTATTTAATGAAAATGGGTATTTTTAGACAATTTGTTTTTACTTTTTCACGTTATGTAAGTGGTCAAAAATAAGTCATCGACATGCAAATTTTCTTGTAACTTTTTAATGGCTGAATAAAAATTCATAAAACCTTTCTTGTACCTAAACAGTGTAATTATAAACTTTTTTTTGTCTCTTATGCAATTTTCCTAACTCCTTTAGTTTAGGCAAAAAAAAAGTATTTCCATGTGGTGTATAACCTAACTTTAGAAAAATATTTAAATTTTTCGCCAAAAGGTCTGTACAAAGTAACACCACATATTCTTGAGACCAAAATAAAATGATTTAACCAAACTTATTTTAATCGAAATGTGCTTTGTTAAGTGTCTAGCGACCTTGAAAAATCTTATCTTTTTAAATAACTTTCATGGTCAATAGAGGCTTAAGGAAGCACTTTTGGATAAAGATAAAATTGGTTACATCGTTCCATTTTGGTCTCAGGAATATACTGAGTTAATTTGTACATACTACAGACCTTTTAACGAAAAATTTTATACCAAATTATTTTAAGATCGTATTAGCCAATTTTTAGTAATTTAAAAAATACAAAATAGTTTTAAAAACCTTAATGGTCTGTAGCACCTTGACGAAGCACTTTTAGATAGACATAAGTTTGGTTAAATCGTCTTGTTTTGGTCTCAGGAGTATGTGGTATCGTTTTGTACAGACCTTTTCGGACACCCTGTATAATAATAATTAAATAAATAAAAGTAAACGAATTTTATATTTGGCAACCCTGTATTATAATGGTGGGGTATATTAAAATATACATACGAGAACTGCACACCGCTGTCAAAAAAATTGAAAACAGTAAATTCTAACCTAAAAATATAAACATTAAAGTTTGTAAAAGTTAAAAAAGTGTTATTATTTCTAAATTTATGCCAAAGGTACATTAATACCAATTTATTCGCTTTATAGATTTTATAATACAACAAATTTAAGATATTCGTAACATAAAATTTATTATAAAATCTAAAGCGACCGTTCTTGCTTTAAAATACTATATTTGTTTTTAAATATTTATATATTTCGTAGCTAATATAAATCATGACATCGATTATAAAATTGCAGGCCCTTTCGGGGGCTTTAGACGAATCTCCGCCGTGTTATTTACTTCAAGTTGATGATGTAAAAATCTTGCTAGATTGTGGATGGAACGAACAGTTTGATCAAGATTTTATAAAAGAATTAAAAAGGTAGCTTATTGCACGTAAAGTTTTTAAACAAATTAAGTAAATAATTTTAGGCATGTAAATACGATTGATGCAGTGTTAATATCGTATCCAGATCCGCTACATTTAGGAGCTTTACCGTATCTCGTCGGTAGATTAGGTTTAAATTGCCCGATTTATGCAACCATCCCGGTTTATAAAATGGGACAAATGTTTATGTACGATTTATTTCAATCTCACTTAAACGTTGAAGATTTCGATATTTTTACCTTAGATGATGTTGATACCGCTTTTGATAAGATGATTCAACTTAAATACAATCAAAGTGTTAATTTAAAAGGTGAGTTATTTTTTTGTACCAATTAAATTTTAATCGCTCAATTTAGGTAAAGGCTATGGGATTACGATAACACCATTACCAGCGGGTCATATGATCGGTGGTACAATTTGGAAGATTATGAAAGTTGGTGAAGAAGATATAATTTATGCCAATGATTTTAATCATAAGAAGGAGAGGCATTTAAATGGTTGCGAGCTTGAAAAACTTCAAAGGCCATCATTGTTAATTACTGACGCGTTTAATGCGAATTACCAACAGGCAAGAAGAAGAACAAGGGATGAAAAACTAATGAGTAAGTTGAGATTTTTTTATGTAACGGCACTAATTAATTATATTTGCAGCAAATATTCTTCAAACGCTACGAAATAATGGTAATGTATTGCTTTCGGTGGATACAGCAGGGCGTGTTTTGGAATTAGCGCATATGTTAGATCAATTATGGAGGAATAAAGATTCCGGTTTATTCGCTTATTCGTTAGCTTTATTAAGTAATGTTAGCTACAATGTTGTGGAGTTTGCTAAATCGCAAATCGAATGGATGAGTGATAAACTAATGAAATCATTCGAGGGAGCAAGAAATAACCCGTTTCAATTTAAACACCTGCAGCTTTGCCACAGTTTACATGAACTCTCAAAAGTTCCCAGCCCTAAAGTCGTCCTCGCCAGTTGCCCTGATATGGATTGCGGATTTTCAAGAGAACTATTTTTGCAATGGTGTTCAAACGCTAATAACAGTATTATTATCACTAATCGGTAAATATAAAAGCAATTACTTAATAATCGTTTACCCAATAATTTCAGAACCTCACCAGGAACTTTAGCTAGAGATTTGGTCGATAATCTAGGAAATAGAACCATCGATTTGGAAGTAAAAAAGCGAGTTAAATTAGAAGGCGCTGAATTAGAGGAGTACGAAAAAAAATTAAAAGAAAAATCCGAATACGCAAATGGAAAAATGTATATTTTAAAACTTTAGTAACTTTTTTATTTTTGTTATTTTTTTTAGGGGTTCGGATTCTGATTCGGATGATGATATTGAGATGAGTGTGATTTCTAAAGGAAAACATGATATTGTTATTAAACAAGAAGGTAAACTGCATACCGGTTTTTTTAAAGCGACTAAAAAACAACACCCAATGTTTCCTTTTCAAGAAGAAAAAATTAAATCCGATGACTATGGTGAAATTATCAAATGCGATGATTACAAGCTGGCAGAAGCAGTTGATGGCGATGATGTCAAAGAAAATGTTTTAATCAAAAAAGAAGTTGAAGAACCTATCAGTAAGTTATTTTATTATTCATTTAACTTTCTGAAATTTATTTTGAACCGTCCAGAATTTTAGTATGTTGTCAGGGACAAAATTCTAAAAACAATTGTTTTGACTAGGGACCTATCTGTTATTCGAGCGAAGTTACAACCCTTTTCGTATTTTTACCTCGAAATGGTACGTTTTTTTTATGCAGAGCCCTAAAACCGTTGGTTTTTGTCAACCGATTTTAAAATTTCGAGTAGCAACTTAAAGAGGGATTCTTATTCTATCACCTGTACAAATTTTAATTTTTTCGGAGAACCCTAACACTTTGAAAAAAAATCCTGAAAAAGGCGGATTTTTTTTGCTTTTTTTCCTATCGTCGACAGGGTCAACTTTTAAAAATCGCAGCTCCCACCTTACATCGTGAGGATTGACTAGAAAAAATTTTAAATCTCCAGGCGCAATCCCATGGCGTCACGACTCCGGCAAGTGAAAATTTTTAAGTCGTCAAAGTACCAAAACTATGCGGCTGATTTCTCAATACCCAACAATGGAAAAAATTTGCGATTTTATGATTTATAAAGAAGATACCTGTAATTATAGTAATTCAGGCGTGTTTGATGATATTTCAATTTTTTATATTGTTTTGGGGCCTTTAAAGTTGCTCTTCGTTTTTCATGCTTTTTCGACGCAAACTTTGAAAACTCGTAACTTTTGATCCAGACCTCCTTTTAACATGAAATATTTTTTAATTTCCTTCTTACGTTTGTATTTATACGTAAAAAAATCAGCACTTCTAAATTTTTACCCTGGGCTTCAAAAAAAAATCGAACGTGAAATGTTAAAAAAATCATATAAAACGTAGTGGAATATTTGTACCGCGGACGCGCAAAGTTTTTAAAATTTTTACTATTATCTTTCATTTGGGGGGTCAATTATGAAGAAAATAAATAAAAATTTTTGTATATTTTTAAGGCTACGGACTTGAAATTTTTCATGGAAATCAGTTTTTATTTTTTTCTCAAAAACTGTAAAAGTTAGCAGTTTCAAATTTTTAACAGAGGTAAACACCGTGGATATACGCGTTTTAAAAAATATATGGTTAAAATCGGTTGGATAGTTTTTTTGGAAAAAATTCGCAAAGTTTTGGCAAAATTTTGGTACAAATACGGTCCTAGACGGCGCAATTTAAAACCGAAAATTAAAATTTTCACGGAATTTCTTGGGGGAGATAAGGGTGCAAATTTTAAGCTATTAATCATTGCGGTGGTGCTAATAGTTTTGAAGATATTAATTATTTTGTAAAAAGTGAAAAATTTCAGACCGCTATTTTTGGCTCCAAACGGAGATTTTGCTTATTTTTGCTACATTTTCAGTCATAACTCTATAACGAAAAAAGATACCGAAGTGATTCTTTTTTTGTCATAAGGTGGACATTAAAAGCTTTCCGGAAATGTATATTACGTAAGGGTAAAATAGAATTTGAGGGGTTGATTAGACCGAAACTCGAATAATAATGCGATTTTTTTAAATGCGATCTTAAAAAATGTAAAATTTCGTTGTTTTTTCAATATCCAAAAATCCTATGCGTGGGCGGTTTTGGTTCCAAGACTAGATTTAGCAGAGTTTTTAAAAATGAAAATCCGTTAAAAAATAGGCCGACGGAAGCCGTCTACCCCAAAATTCAAAATTTTTATTTTGATACGCGATAACTTTTTAACCCCGCAAAATTTAAAAATTCCCTATGCGCTAAGCACTAAAGAAATTATTCTTATTTGATAATCTGATTTAAAATTAAGAAAAATTTAAAAACTTGGAAGCCGCAGAGGTGAGAAACACAGCGCGCGCTTGTGCTATTTTTTTGTAAATTTCACTCGGGATTTTTTTTTCAAGTCCAGGGGTAAAATTTGATCATGTTGATTTTTTCTTGCATAAATATTAAGGCAAGAAGGCAAATAAAAAATTTTTGACGATAATACAAGGTCGGGATTATAAGTTACAAATTTTTAAAGTCGGCGTCGAAAAAGCACGAAAATCGAACCGTAATTTTGAGGCCGCCAAAAGTACAGAAAAAATTGAGATATCAAAAAAAGCGCTCGTCTCAAGGGAATTACGGGTATCCAGATTGGGAATCAAGAAAACGCGATTTTTTTCCGTTGGTCGAATTTGAGAAAAAAGTGGTACAGTTTTGGTACTTTTGTCGGCCGAAAATACGTTAAAACTGTACATATCGCGTCGCGGTGCCCTGACGCCACACCGTTGCGCCTGGAGACTTAAAAATTGTACCGATTAATCTTCAAGATGTGAGAACAAAAGGGGCAAAATTTCGTTGCTTCCCTTTAAAACCCGATGGAGCTACGATTTTTTAAAGTTGGCGCCGTCGATGGTGGGGAAAAAAGCGAGAAAAATCGACGATTTTCGGGAATTTTTTTTAAAGTGTTCTATCAATCAAAAAAAATTAAAATTCCTACCCCGCTTAGAATAAACATTCCTCTTAACGATTCAACCAGAATTTTTAAAATCGTACGAAAAAAACTGCCATTTTCCCGAGTTCACGCTAAAAACGTCCGATTATGAAGCAAAAATACAAAAGGGGTTGTATCTCCGCCCTCTTACTAAATAGGTCCGAGCGGGTCAAAACCGCTGTCTGCAGAATTTGGTCCTCTATAACATACTAAAATTTGGTGCGATTTGGGGGTATATTTCAAACACTTAGGGGATGAACTCGTTTTTTCGTTCGGGGTGGAATAACTTTTATCGGGGCGGTCCAATCGAAAAGTGGCTTAAACACTTTCGTCTTGAAATTTTCTCGTCCATACACCTGTAAAATTTCAACTCTCTCCGAAAAAAACACCTTCCCCGTTTCTTACTTAATTTAGTTCTTAATTTTTTTACAAAATAATTAATATCTTCAAAACTATTTACTCCAACGAAACGCTTGATGGCTTAAAATACGCCCTTTCGTTTCCCCTACAAATATGTGTCAAAAAATAAGTTTCGGTAAAAAATTGTACGGTCCAGAGCTGAATTTATACCAAAATTTCGCAAAAACTTCGCGAATTATTTCCAGAAAATCTATTCAAACGATTTAAATAATTTCAAAAACCGTGATTTTTGATGTATTTATTTCGTACATAAATAATAAAACAGTGTAAACCAATCATATCAAAGCAAGTAAAGTTGCCTAACTAACGTTAAAAGCACATGTGATAAAAACGTGCTCGTTATTCGGCTAAAATCCGTCGAAGAGTGCAGCGTAAAATTTCTTGATTAAAAGAAAATTGGCGATTAATAATCAAAAATATGAATGGTAGAGGTTTAAAAAGAGGTGGCTGCAATAGAAGAGGCAGGGGTAATAATCTCCATTTACATCTAGTTGATGATTTCAATACAAACCAAAATGATCGCGGGAATGATAATGAAACGTTTTTCCGAAATAATGGAGGCAACAACGATTTTGGTAATTATAATCCAGAAGAAGAAGAAGAATGCCACTGGAGATTTTGTAATCCTCCAAGGGAAAATGAGACTCAAAGAAATGAAACATTTTTCAGAAATAATGAAACATTTTTTAGAAATAATGGAGAAAGATTTTTTAGAGATAATGTACCGCCTTTTAGAATGAATGCAGTTTTACATCCACGAAGAGAAAACAATAACCGGGATAATATTGATGGTCCCATAATACCCCCTCGTATTAATGATAGATTTAATGCCTGTTTCAAAAGAATGACATTATGCGATAGTATTCCTGGATTACCAAAACACGAACATGATGATTATGCTCCTATAAATTTACCATGTGAATATTTTGCAAGTTCACACAATGCTAGTAGTTTTGAAAGAAGATGTAGACGAGGAGATTTAGGAGCAAATAACGTTGTTTCCTCAAGTAGTGAAGAGACGAGTGAAGATTCCAACTCAGATTATGTAGTGGAATTGAATGGAAACTTATCTCGCAATAATCAAATTATTGCCTGTCTTCGACCTGGTCGTATGTCTTTAGTTAGACCTTCACCTGTAATTCAAAACAGAAGTAGAGTTCATAACGAAATTGATGATGTAATAGCAAGAACAAGAATGATGTTTCCAGAATCCAATTCAAATTTCGAAGAGTACATGAATATTAAATCAGTTAAGGCCGATTCATATTTTAGAGTGGTTAAAGAAAAAGAAGTTGATTTATGGGAAATGCCTGATGATTATTCTTTAGGACATTGCATTCCTCAAGATTTGAATATTAAAAGTGGACTTGCTTCGCAGTTTCAATTAAAATTTAATCACATGCCTGAGCTTCTAGTACAATCCATAAAAAAGGGCGACGTGGCTTTTGTTAGCGATAAAGATCGTTTTATTTACTATTTGGTGACTAATAAAGATTCAAGTGAACGTCCTAATTTAAGGACTCTGTTTACAACTCTCTTAAGATTAAAGGAGCTTATGATGATTAATGAAGTTACTAAACTCGCCATTCCAAGGATTGCGTGTGATTCTGATGGTGGTTTGGAATGGAGCGATGTTAAGTTTATGCTCGAATATATTTTTCGTAATATAAAAGTTGAGATAATCGTTTGTAATGAATGTGTTGAGGTTTTGAATGATAAGGAACTTTGTGTTATCTGTTATGAACGTTCAAAAACACATGCTATTATTCCTTGCGGACATTTTATTTTATGCGCCCAATGTGCCCAAGCCTTAACCGATCGAGCAA